>OZ024811.1:12993811-13593811 GCA_964017045.1 Omphiscola glabra | reverse complement strand
GAAATCCCCAAATCTTAACATTGTTTTTGTTTTTGTTGTGCATTGTTTGAGTTTTGTTGTGCATTGTTTGTGTTTTTGTTCATGTTGTGCATGTCTAAAAAAAACAACTATTTTTTTTGCAAACCATGAAACACCAGTGTGCAGTAAATAAGATAAAATCAACGACTTGGACAGAACAAAATAAACGATAAACACTTCATCCCACTCACTTAAAATCACAACAAATCATTATGACACCACTTAACAAAGTTCTATAATTCTTTTTCAAATAGTAAATATATCCCGGAACACAATTGTATCTCTAAAACAAATTGATGTGCTAAATTATTTTATACGCTATGCGTTTTGACATATTATGTCAATACTGACCACATGATATCCTCGATAAAATTAATTTATGGGAAGAAAATCGAAATTTAATAGTTTCTTTACTTAAAGCAAAGATTATTGGCTAAAAAAAAAAAATTCCTCATAGCATGGCTTACACAAAAGACTCTTAAAAATAAGTTAATCCTTTCTTCTATAACTGATATAAATATAATCTTGGCTTCAATGGAAAGCTAAATGTCAACTCTTCCAACAGTTGGCTCATTTGTCCAATTTTAGTTTATTTGAAATTGTATCCCTGTTTACCGATAACGGTATCCAATTAGAATTTAATGCATACTAATATGCCAACGATGAAAATAGCATTCTGGAATAAACTATACAATACAATCAAAGATGAAGTTTCTTTTTTTTTTTTTTTGCTTTGATTCTGAACAAAATTATAATTTGTGACATGGTTGCATTTGTTATTAAATATTCAGCTGCCGATTCGGGGTCGTCTTGATGGAATTTTATACATTTCAATCAAAACTGATTCTTTGAAATGAATCTGTCTTCTTTAAAACCAATTTGTGAAATAAACTACTACATGTGACATCAGAATAGCATTGAGTCTACTGGTACCCGGGTGCGAATGGCGGCGCTGCGTGTCGTGGGCCATTTTGACTAATGCTATTCGGATGTCATTTAGTAGTAGTTTATTTTAGTTAAAATGAAGAATTAAGTTTACAAACGTATAGTACATCTATTTATCTTTCATGTGATACATCATTTGGTCTTACGAACCCAACAATAATATTTTAAATCGTTTTTTTTTAATCCCAACCTCTCAATTCTGGTACCCGGGTACCAATAGCCAGTTCATAGATTTTAAGTAATGGGATCTTGAGTTAATGGAATTGTCCAGTCAGCCAGCGACTTGAGGAATAATCACATGTACATTAATTGCTAAGTTATGAGGATGTTAAAAATGCTCGTTATTATATCGTATTACCGTGTTCATTTAATTGAGTTACCAGAGTCAGTGCTGTTTATAGGAGGTCCCGGTGTTGATAATATTTTGTTATGCCCTCAGTTGTCCCAGTGTTTCCTAACACATCCGCAAGACAGGTTGCATACGGCTCACATCGTATATACGCCAGACTTTTTGTACACATATCAAAGGGTGACTAAGCCACAAAGAGTCCGTGTCGTCTTAAGGCTTAAGGCATGGGCACACGGTTGATTCATCCAGTGCATCACGCTTCTATATGGCTTCATGTTTCTAGGTAACTGTAAAGGAATATTCAAAAATCTTTATGCAATTTACTTCTCTTTGGTGGTACAACGCATGGTGCAGTGACACACACATTATAAAACAATAAATATCATATTTGACACAACATCATTCCCCTTATAAATTTATTGAACAATTTTTATTGACCGTCTTCCCTAATATTATTTTAAAAAAAAAAATAATATTAAGCCCATCAAGTCCAATTAATCCCAACATGTTCAAAAACAACCTAGAAATAGGATTGTTAAAGTAAAAAAAAACAACATAACAATTCATTTTTTATACTATTGTGCTAAAAATTGTTAACAAACATACATTTTTGTTTTTATTTATCTAAGCTTATTTTGTAAATTAAAAATCAGAAATTTATTTATAAAATTAGAATTAAAAAAAACAACAATATTGGTTTCCAATGAGTCACCCTGATTCAACTAACCTTAGATAAATATTGTTACTAATAAATGTATGATATTTTGTATAAACATAAGCTTTACACAGTAATGTCATTTCTATAACAATTTATTTTTTAAATTACCAGTTTTAAATAGTGTTGAAATGTGTTTTAAGTGTGCAGATTGTACCCACACCATTTTCAACAGTAAAAGAAATGGACATGGCATATACCAAAGTAATCATTTAGAGCGGAGCTCAATCAAATTCCCTAAAATTAAGTTCAAGTATGACACATTTTTTAATATTACTTCATTAATATAAGTTACAACTGCCAAAGTTGCAGTCGTATGATGACTAAAAATTAAGCTTTGGTCCAAAACGAAAATCTGTTTGACTCATTTTAATTTTAGTCTAATAGATAACAATGAGTCCAAAATCCACCAGTGTTTATCGAAATAATTAATTGCATGCTTTACATTATAAATTAAAAAATAAGCATACACAGTAGCCGACGCATATAAATAGATCTCCTGAACATAAAAAAACGCTGCACTTATTGGTACCCGGGTACCAGAAGTGAGAGATTGGGATTAAAAAACGATATAAAATATTATTTTTGGGTTTGTATGAAAAAATGAGGTATCAAATGAAAGATAATTGAATGTACTATACGTTTGTAAACGTAATTCTCCGTTTTAACTAAAATAAACTAATACAAATGATATCCGAATAGCATTTAGTGTAATGGTACCCGGGTGAAAATGGTGGCGCTGCCTGTCTGGGTCCATGTTGACTAATGCTATTCGGAAGTCATTTGTGATAGTTTATTTTGGTACTAAAAATAATTTTTTTACAAATACATTTTTTACTAATACAAATTTTAAGTACGAATGGTTTGCCTGTGTCTAATGTATATTGGGAAGGATGTATACAAATTATGTGGAATTACAACAAATCTGTTCCCGGCACAAATTTCAAAACAGAAAACGGTTCACTGGTAGAGCTTGGGTTCTCAAAAAGATTAGGTTTATCAATAAACTGTCCGATCAAGCTTTGAAAACTTGCCCCACTAAGGCAGAAGTATTAAATTTTGATAAAACAGTGATAAATTTTAAAATTAAAAGTTGTTTTCTCCTCTTTCTTTTCATCAGTAACAAATATTTGTCCTAAGAAACATGGTTCCCTGGCATTAAAACGCTTTTTCTTGGTTCTTGTCAATACCAAATACAAATGGCGCGACGAGTCGGCGTAGTAAAAAAATAGTTCAATTAAATGTTATGTGGACGACTGTGTTTTCCCCGTGCATGAACTCTAGCAGACAACAAACTCGAGACCGCATATAAGGTGCGGGTATCAAAAAAATTGAACCCCTTTGACCTTGTTTACAACTAAATAAGTATTATCCATATCCTTCAGAATATTGTAGAAAAATCTGGAGAAAACTGGAAAGGAAAACAATGCGTAAGACGGTTCTCGAAACATGAGTAAAACAGACTATAAAAGGGGACATTTGAGATTTTAGGAGGCAGATAATTTATCACGAGATAATATCACGTGCACTATTTTTGCTACGAGACGCAGCTTTGTTTACTGTGTGTGTGTGTGTGTAGATTTCTTTTCATCATTGTACCCTTTTTTGCATATTGTGTATTATCTAGCATCGTACCGGTACAACCCAAACAGTATACTGTAAGCCAATAGTTTTAATTATATTTCTTTTGATTTTGTAGTTCATTTTAATTAACATATTAAAACGAATTCATTGTAATTAGTCCCGGTTTGAGTATCGTATTCATGTTTATTGTATTTATCATTTGGTATCGTCTTTTGTTGTGTACTGTTTTAGAAAGAGCCATACACTTAAATGAGAGATTAATGTTTTTTCCATATTGATGACAGTACGTAACATTAAAGAAAATAATACATTCTGAAAAGTATTCGGCTCTAATTAGTTCGGAAAAAATGTAAATGTTTTTTTTTTGTAACGACACAACAATATTTACAATTAACTAAACAAAAACTTGATGCTGGTGGTAGGTTAACTTACACCCGCCAATAGAAAAGAAATCCCACACAATAGGACTTCATGTATTCATTGAGAGTTTCAGGCTGGTCTTAGTCATTGTCAGGTCAATGTCCTATGGTTCCTACTCCAGAAAATTCCATCCATTGTAAATCTAAACAGGATAAGAAATATATAACTTGATTTCGCTGTTTAAAAATGACACATTTTTGTTAATTAAAATATAGGACGGGTTTTGTTTGCAAAGTGGAATAAAGAACTTTGTTTTGTATTGTATTTTTTTTTTTAAATTGCAAATATAGAGGAAAATTGTTAGCCACATAAAAATTGAGCCATGGCTCTCCATTTGTTTTATTGCATCCCGCAAAGTTTACTTTATTTAATCTAACATTAGAAACGCTCAACAAGAAGGACATTGATTAAAAAATAAAAATATCATCAACACAATTTCACACATTTCAACTGCTAGAATGAGGATATGTTTATACAATTTATCACGGACTTTATTTTGGAATGAAATTTAACAGCGGATCCCAAAGGAAATCAAAAGGCGGTAACCACTTTAGTCCAACAACTGAAACCCACGATAATGAATTACGTAACCCGCTAGTATCAAGTCCAAAAAAGTCTTTAAGCAACCACGTATCACAATAAACTCATGTTCCTAACCCACCAACATCAGCCCCACAAGCCCGCTATAATTAATCCCGTACCCGCTATACTTAACTACATGTCCCGCTGTAATCCACCCCCACAACTCACTCTAATCAACCCCCTGTAACACGCCACACTCATTTGCCTTAACGTTAAAATTAGCCCAAAAACCCACAATATTAAAAACCATGTTCCTTCTATAATGAACCACATGTCCCATTAATATTAATCTCGTAACCACCAATGATCATCTGAAAAACACCAATCAGCCCTATTCACCCGCTACACACAACGCCGTACTTAGTTATAACTAACCCTTTGACCTGCTATTACCAACCCTATAACCCATATTAATCGACAATGAAACCATCTTACTCATTCACGCAGCCCTCTTTTAAAAAAAATTTAAAAAATTCGTAGCATACTGTACTTAAGCCCTTAACCCACTAGTAGCCAAAATAATAAACCCGAAAATCCACTTTAATCGACACCATAATTAGCTTAATTAATAAGCGGATTAATGATGTATTATGAACACAGTAACCTGCTATAAGTTACATTTGGAATTGCTTCAACACCCGGGCCGAGTCTCTTCCGGGTTCCCCGGGTACCCCATCACGCGGGACCCTACCAAGGGAATGTAACGCCAGGTATCTCCGGGGTCATGTTTTCGCCCCAGCGGCGAACCTTCTGGCTGCCCCAGTGACGTCAATTAATTTGTATCTCCCAAGTTTGTCCTTCACAAACTACGGAGCGGATTTCCTAATATGTATCACTTTGACCTTTCAGTCAACCCTGGGGAAAAACATGATCCTATATTGGAGACTCCATTAACCCAATATATTCTACAGTGTATGTAATACGATATGACCAAGTGCTTTTTTTTTTGGGGTGGGGGGGGGGAGCGGTGAGTTCATTTCGATGCAATTCGTGTACATGATATTCACAAAGCCGCCGGCTGAATATAGAATAATATTAATTCAAAGATTGCGATTGCTGATTAATGAAGTATTTATTCAATTTTTGTAACACAATAATTTCAAATGCCAACGATATTAGAAATTTAAATTCCCTGCAGCGGACCTTATAAGTTTAAATTAATTCCTTTCTTTTTTTTTTTTTTTGTTAATATATTCACTGATCATATCTTGGAATGATATAAAAATGGCACAGACAGATGTGTCTTTGCATATTAAGAGAAGTGTCTTCTTGAGTGCTCTCTCGCTGAGAAGATAAAAGAAAAAAGTCTCGGTAATTTATTCTTACAATATATTAAGTGCTTGACACGTTTTACTTAAGTTATCAGTGTCAAAAAATAATGTCAACTTGATTTGTCTAAATCAATTCGTGTTACTTCCACTTGACGAAATGTCAACTTACCTCAATGTATAATATTGTTATTGAATTATAATACATCTATTTTAGTTATTGTATAACTTTACTTTTGAAAACAAAAAAGGTTAGTACAGGTAACTTTCACCTTTCTTATCTGCATATGTGCCATGGTGTATTGAAAATATAGTAAGTTTACTCACTGTATTTTTTAAGTCAACAAAGTATTAGACCTAAACTAGCGCGCAGTGCAAAGAGCAAATAAAATTTAAAAAAAAAACAAGTCCATTCAGTAAAGATGTTATGAGAGAAACTACCAAAAAAAAAAAAAAGGAAATAGATTTCGTTGTTAAACTTTATATAATTTAATGATAAGCGTAATAAAACACATGTAATGTGCATAACCAATTGCTTAACTTGGACAGACTGATTTGGTATAAGGACTATATGCAGTTGGTTAAAAAAAACAACACTAAATCCTTAAAATGTTTTATATAGGTGTATGTAATTTTGAGATGTTGAAGATTTGAACGCCTACTAAACATTGCCAGGAAATGCCGTCCATTTTTTTGAAGAAAGAATCAATATTTAGGCCTGAAATTTCTCCTACATTTTAATTTCAACGTGTAATTTTTTTTGTTTTACTAGAATATATCCTTTTTTATAATATTTTATTCAAAGAGATACAACTTCATAATGGTTTAAATTATGAAATTTGTATTACATCATGTTTGCAGCTCCAACATGTTGTCCAGTGTGTTACTCGTACTGACCATGTGTGTCTCAAGCTACGCAGTCGTTCCAGAAACTCTCTCAGAATCTGACAAAACTGCTTTCATTTCTGGCCATAACAAGTTGCGCTCATCGTTTAGCCTTCCGGGCCTGGTTGGTTTTAAATAAGATAAGATTGCGTACTTCTGTAACGCTTGTGTCCCTGCTATTTTAGCATGCTGTAAGAGCTACGATGTTCTAAAATATATTTAAAGAAAAAAAGTATTAAAATTCCTTCTTAATTGAATTTTTATCATTTTCAAAGTCCCTGAAAAATTGGGGCAGACTGTTCCACAATTTTAGGCGGTAGACATTTTAAAACTGTTTTATCTCATTTATATGTTAGTAAATTTGCAACGATGTGTTTTTTTTTTCCAATTTCATAAAGAATCCATGGCACCAATAAATCATAAACTTAGTCTTAACATGTAAAATAACTTTTGCAATATGACTATGTATATAAGAATACATATATTCTTTAAGTTCTTTTGCTCCAATTTTTCTTAAGCAGTTAAATTTTTAAGTTTAAATTTTTTATTTCCAAAAATGATTATTTTCCTTCTTAACTGAGATTTTGTTGTATTTTTATGAATTTTCCTTTCCCCGTCAGGATAAAGGATTGAGTTATGTAACACTGTTGTGGACTTAATTGTGTCATGAAATGGACCTAGAGAAGAGACCCTAGACAACGAGAGTAGGCCGTACCATTATGACATTTGGAAGTAGACTGTCACGTTAGGAAAGGTCGTAACAGTGGGCAAGACAGAAAAAATCGATCTGAACCTGCTTCATTTGAATAAAGAAAAGTTCTTGGCGGACTAGCTTGAACGTATAGAAGCTTTGATTTATTTTTTTAAAAATGAAACCAGCCCTTATGATGTATATGATCATGCTCATGGCGACAACCATCACGCCAGTTGGATGTCAAAGCTGCTGTAGGTGCTGCACATTAATTACGTATTTCGAAACCAGTTTAAACCGATGAACAAGGAGAAGAAGTCGTGTCTTCAATTCTGTCTATTCGTAGTGTTAGTGTATCCTTAACCCTAAATGAAATGTCCGGATACTTCTGATGCTACTTTCAAAATTGTCTCATTTTGAATATTATCGCTGCGAAATTGCCAGTCCACTGAAAATGCAATGTTTTGGTGCACGTTTAAATTCAAATTATCGTCATTAATGGTACTTTAATAAGCAGCTGGTTCCGTGGGCCTTTTCCTCTGACAAAATAGACCTTGAAACAAAGCGAGAAATGGCGTTATGTTTCATAAGAAGTGCCTCCAATGAAAAGGTTTATCAAGTACCATGATATATTTTTACTGATTATGCAAAATTTTAAAAAAATTCATAAGAGATATTTGGTTTTTTTTTTGTTTTTTTTTTGGTCCATCCTATGCTCTCTTCTTTAAAATATTTTAATTTTATAAACCACTGTCCTACACGAAGACATGTTATGTACAGGCAAAAAATAAATGGAAATAATTTTGATTTCATTGTTAACAGTTTCACTGGGAATAAATCAATGCTCTCTTACAACAGATAATTAGTCCTTAATTTTTGATCATTTCAATTATTATTTATCTTACTCTGATTTTGAAAAGTGAGCGTTTCATATAATAATCTTAACTTATTTATTTTTAAATGATGTCGCCTCTTTTGTAACACACAGGTTTTTGTTTTAAAAAAATACTTCCTGTCTCTATTATATTTCTACACTTTGCTCCAAAGGTAATTTCTTCTATCTTTGTTTGATACCTGTTTTGTACTGCTCATTTATTTACTTTTTTTCAAGTTTAAACTTTAATATATTCTTTCACTTTTAAAATTCTCCCACAATATGACAGCAGTCTAAGATATTTTATTATCCATAACAGATCTAACTCCATGCTTTTTATTACTTAAATAATTTAAGCTGATGATTTTAGATAAAACAAAATTTTAAAAATAAAAAAAAATCATACATTTCTCGTCTTAAGCTTCTTGAACCATCTGCACATTCGTTATTACATGTTTATTACACAATGTTTTTGGTTACCTTAGTTTACATTAACACTTTTACAAAAAACAATAATTGATGTATTTAAACTTTTGGCCTGCTTCACCACTTCCTTGCACTCAGACCTCTCACCCATCCCTATGGCGTTACAGCCCATGTAGGACTTTGGGCTGTTTCACAACTTCATTGCTTTCCGACATAACTAATGCTTCTATTGCATGCTTGGATTTCCAGCTACTATAGATCTTTTTCCACATCGTCATCATCATCAAATAATAATAATAATACTGCATTTAAAACTGCATTTTGGGCTCGACCAATTCACAGCCCTTGACGCAAAGATCGCATACTTTTATTTGACTTTACAAGCCAGAAGTCTGGAAGGTGTAGGTTCGGAGTTATCTATTAAAAAAAAAAGTGATCGAGATCAGTAAGTAATGTTTCGCATTGTTTCAACAAGGGTTCCAGTGCGATTACACCAATGGTGCCTCTGTAATACATAATCTGGGTCTGTAGAGCATTTGTCTCATTAGTATAAAAATCCTTTATTACGACCATAACTGTCAATGTGTCTTTTTTTTTGACAGAAAGGTGTGACCCCTACGATATTAGGTTACGATCCAGTTAATAGGATTTCATTTATGTGTTCATCCTACACCGGCAAACACATAAATATAAATATAGATAGATATAGATATATAGTAACATAGACTTATATGTGATAGATAGAGTAAGCAACAAACTTAATAATATTGAAAGTCCCAGCCACTTTCACCTCGCAAATGGGTTTGTAAAACGTGGATAGCTCCAGTCGCCACGTGTTCACACTAAAGAAAAGGCAGATATATTCTGCAGTTGTATATTGAAACGGGTCTCTTGACAAAGGGAATTGTGATAATAGACGACAAGTATTTTCGTACAGACATGAATGGTCGTGAATTGTGACTCAAAAAGGGAAGCAAAACAATCCAAGGTGTTTTTTGTTTGTTGTAAAACACCAACTTTAGGGCATTAAAAGCTCCGCCTCCTCCACGTCACGACCTATCGCAGTGGTCTTGCTTCTCCTCTTTTCTTTCCCTCTTCCTTCTTCCCTATTTAACCTTTCTCCCACTTACTGTCTGTCACTAATAGTTTGCGGCCTTCTTGGACACTACTTATCAGCTAAGTGCTATATTATATTTTTTTTTTATTTTTTAATTGTATTCGTTTTTCTGTTTGTTCGCTGATGAAGGCTTCCTGTCGACACGTTCGTTGTTTTGTTGCGTTCCCTTTTTTTTTCTGGTTTAACCCTACTGTGTTTACTAATTTCATATTGTGCTAACCTGATTGCAGCCTCCCCCATTATTACCCTTAAAGTGGGTGGTACAGCTACCAAGAATGACGTAAGATGTTGTTTTTGTTTTTATGTTTTGTGTTATTGTTTTTTCTACGGGGATTTATACATTGGTTTGAATTATATGTTTTCCCTTCTCTAAGATTTTAGATGAATCACCGTCAAAAGGTTTACGAGTTTCATCCACCAGCAGTGATTACGTTTCTTTAGTGGGACATATACTCTTAATACACCTTTATCCCCATACAATGTGAGAGGAGATATACCCCCCCCCCCCGGTATTGTGATGATGTGTACTCTGTAGCTTTTCAACCCATTTCCAGTCGTTGTTTTTACTACAGTAATATCATAGATGACATTGCAAAACGCAAACCTTTGCAGAAGATAAAACTGTCTTCCAGGACGATACACCTTCAAATCAAAATACGGTATTGTGGGACTTGTGCAACAGTATTGTAGCATTTATATTGTCATTCCAGGTGAGGCAGGCGAAGTGGAAGCTGTGCAAGGGTAAAATCATTAGGCTCTTTTCTTATCGTTTTGTTTGTCCTGCCCAAGTCTTAGATTTTTATTTTATTTCCCACGCGTTCAACAATGTACACATACACATATTTAATTTTAAAATAAGACATAAAACAATATCGTTTATAAAAGGGTTGGTATTTCTTTCTATTTATTAAATGACGCGTACATATGTTTCATACGGCTGGAGATTTTTGAAACTATCCAACACCCGTGATTAAAAAAATATAAAGAATGTTTTATTTAAAGTTTACAGTCTAGTTACGGAGAGTAAATAATAGATTCGTGCACTTAGATGAATATATAAACCGAAAGGCAAATATTGAAAACCTAATACACCTTGATATGTGATGTGTAGAACGTGATAAGGTAGAACCTAATATAAAAGGATCTATAAATAAACAGCTAGCATGTCGACAAAAAAGCCTTCGGCAGCGTAGACACCTTGATAGAAGAGGTATCCTACTAGTATGGATTCTGTCCATATTCGTTACCTCTGCAATAATAATAAAAAAATCACATTTATCAGTTTCATGATATAAAAGCATAAACATATAGTTTTATCTATAAAGGTTCAGACACATATTTGGGTAAACCGCAGCGTGTAGTCAAGTAATTTACTCACCGTGTATTGTACTCGCAGACAACAAAGTTCGCCAGAGTGCCGTCGCAGTGAACGATGGAACATCCCACACTTGTCGTGTTGCTCCACACAAGCTGAAGATGGGGTGCACACACAAAAATAAACAATGCTATAATAAAAGTCAATGTGCATAACATAAATTATTCACTCCTGCAGTCGTTACCCACAGTTACATAGTTTTGAAATTTTAATGTGTTAAACTTTGGCTCATAGAATTAACAATACACCACAAAGGACGGAAAAGAGGAATTCAGAGATAATCAATACCAAGCTATTGATAGTAACAATATTTAATTTAATTACAAATTACAAATTCAAATATGCACAAACAAACAAAAAAACTGTGTCGACGTACAGAACAGCAGCTGAAAAAGTACAATTCTCTAAAAATACACACATTTAAAGAGGACAATATTACAATTTTTAAGAAAGTATCAAACTTCTCCCATGGCTACGCAAGCTGTTGGCTTTTGGGGGATTAAAATAAATTATAGTGATTGCGTAAACCGATAGAATTCTTTTAAATTATTAGAACGAAATCGATAGTAAACTATCTTTTTCCCAATCAATGGAGTGGAGGGTAAAATGAGGGGCAAAGCACAGTACATCGTTAAGGTCAATAAAAAAAACAAAAGGGGGGGGGGGATAAGTGGTGGAAGAAAAAAATTAGGTCGACACACATATCATTTATTATCATGTGCAAATTGTTTAACATGGTAAAACAAAATATAGAACGTTCTTCGTACGTAACCATAAAATAGTTTGTATTCTGGATTTCTTTGGCCCACGAGTCGTACAAGAAGCGTAATATATATATAAGAGATATCGAATTTTTGTTTTTAATTTTGGTGCATTGAATATTTATTTTTAGTTTGTTATAATAACAACTGTGCGGGACCTACCTGTGAGTAGTGTCTACATGACGATTCGCTGTCAATAATACACGCCCACGCAGGATCCACATTCTTAACTTCAGCCGCCCAAAACTTTATAGCGCCGTATGCTATTTGCGCATTGTCTGTTTTTTTAGCTATGGATAAACATATACATCGTAACGCCACCTCTTAGACATATATCTATTAAAGGGGTTACTAGGTCGACGAAAAAAATATGAAATTTGAATTGTGCATGATTGAATGAAATTAATATCAGCAATTAATATTTTTATTGGCAATTAAATGTATATATTATATATATATATATATATATATATATATATATATATATATATATATATATATATACGACTCAACATTGGTTACTTACGATATAAAGCATACAAGTTTTCACCGAAGTCAGACAGACTAAGCTCCAACAGACACCCTGAACCATGTCTTTCTGCAACAGAGGCCAGCGTGGAATTCCAGACCTAAAAACAGAGTTGTTGATGAAAATGGCGATGTGTTTATATTTGTTGCTGCAAAGAAAAACGTTAAACAACAAAAACTCAGATTAGCTCAAAATAATGAAATGGTATAAATATTCTTGAAAATACTACTTTGTATATATAATATTTGATTAAGAAAAATAAGCGTAACAAATATTTGTATGTATGTATACAGATACAAATAGCATATTAATAAAGTGTGAATTTAATTTTTTTTTAAACAATGTTGATGATTTTGATGCATGATAGTTTTAAAAAAAATTGAAGGAAAAAAAGAAAACATTTTAAAATCTATTCAAGTCAACTGAGATAGAAATGAGTAAAATGAATTTTAACATATTAAAAATAGTTTTATTTAAAAGCCAACCAGTCTCGTTAGGTTTAGCGCTGAGCGCAACTTGTTGTGTGCCGACAGGAAAGCATTTTTGTCAGGTTCAGAAAGAGTTTCTGGCACGACAGCGAAGCCCGAGACAAACATTGTCAGTGTAAGTAACACCATGGACAACATGTTGTAGCTGAAAACATAATGTAATAAATAATGTAATATTTTTTTAAAAAAAATATAGAAGTAATATCACTTGGAACAACAATAAACAATGTGCAAATTAAATTAAAATTTAGCATTAAGCTTTTGTCTGTATTTTTATTCTATAATAACAATTGACAGTGCTTTCTGACAATGTGGGAAGCTGTTCAAATCTTCAGCGTCTCAAAATTTACACCAGTTTTAGTAAGATGTGTTAAATATTTAGTTTGCAACCAAACAGCAAAATATTTCCTTATCTCAAATTTTGCTGTCTACGAAGCCGTTGGTTTATTGTTTAACGTTTGACAAGGAAGTATTGTACTTTTTTTTTTCTTTATACAATTTTTACTCAGTAGTCTTGGTTTTTTAATCTCAGTGCGCTTTCCAGGTGGTCTACCATATTGTTGACTTTTATAAATAAAGTTTTGTTAACTCGGCTCAATTTCCAATACATACAAAACCGATTTATTGTTGTTGTTTTTTTAAAATATATATTTCAATAAAGTGAAATGTTAAAATTGTGCTCGTTAGGCTTACGTATTTTGTAAATATAAAATGAAAACCTAATGTCTGCGATGTTTTCCTTCATCCTGACACATATACGAATAAGAACGGTGAACGATGCGTATATTTATATTCATTTTCAAAATTATTGTTTAAAACAATTTTAAGTCGATTTATCAACAACATTGAACTTTGAAGTAAATTCACTTTATTGCTATTTAATCAGCAACTTTTTATTATAGACACCTCAATGAACATTTTAGGAATATTGCTTAAAATCACCAACACATTTATCGTAGAATATATATTACAAGATCAAGTTGACATTACTTTATAGAATATAATGGTCAAAATAAAACATGACAAACTCTAAATATATATATACATATTTTAAATACCATACCAAATTATGTTTTCCAGTCTTGTGAACAAGAGAGCACTCGAGATATTCCAAGACATCAAGAATAAAGTGACGAGCCAGTCTGTGCAATTTATACAGCATTTGAAGATTTAATCAGACAACTTTAAAAAAAAAATATATTAAAAAATAGCAATGAATTAGTCAAAACACCAGGGGCGCTCCTTCAATCACTTTGAAAATTATCTCCCATGTCGTTCTCAACGCAGTTTCTTGTCTTACAAAAAAAAATATAATAAATGCTTTATTTTGATGTAATGAGAATCCATTTTGAATTAATTTAATTGTTGAGACAGCCAGAGGCTTGGTGGGTATCGTGATGCAAACGCGCGTGATCCTATCGTGTCACAGAGTTGATTTTATTGGTTTACTGTGTGTGTAGGAGCTTGTCATCGGTGATTACGGTGTTGATAAATACCTTGTTATGCCATTCATTATTGCTGGAGACGGGGTCGTTTAGAAAGTTTTTTTCGGGTTGATTAATATGGGTTAGAAGTCATTAGAGCATTTTTTATTTGTGATATAAGAAGGTTGCAATATTTTAAAGAGGCTTTCGTTGACGATTTTTATGGGTTGAAGGATTGGTAATAGTGTTTCGGGGTTAATTATAGGAACATACGGCTTTAATTGTAGCAGGTAAATAAATGAGTTGATTATAATGCTTTACGTGGTGGATAATAATGTTTTATTTAGGATAAATTTAGGTTTGTTTAAAAAGGTTTTTGTGTTAATTATATGGGGTTAATAATGGCGTTTAATGGGATTGATTATAGAAAGAAGGGTTTGATTATTGTGGGTTATGGGGCTGATTCTAGTGGTTTAGGAAAAGGAGTATACTTGGTTACCAGGTTAATTAGAGACGTTTACAAGATTCCACATAGTGGATAACTGGTTTCAACAAAAGCTAGGTGCGTACTAAATTCATGTTTCAACGTGGATTAAAAGTGGAAATTGGGTTTAAATTTTCCACTGTGATATATTAACTTATTTTGTGCTCGATAGTTGCGCGGTCTAAACTGAGTCAATCTTAAAAGCCGATTGTCTTTAGTTCAATCCCCACCAAATCCTAAACAAGCCAAAAACTTCCCCAGGTCCAACGGGTGGATGGGACTCGTTAAACTTGGATGACTACTTCATCAATGAGAAGAAAACGTCTGAATTCAAACCAGGAGATGAAGTCCCGTTTGCGGATAACATGACACAATGACAATTCAGACAACTTGGGTTGTCCAGGTGCGTGAAGACAGACGAATCGCTGTCTAGGGAACATCTTATACTCCTTAAGAATCACCACAGGCCTCGTCTTTTCGTCCGGCTACGTCTACACCATCTTCACACAATCTTATAACATTAAAGATAACATCTGCAAGAAAATTGTGTAAACATAAATTTATTTTAGCAGTTTGAGAATTAGAAATTGTGTACATATTTTTTTTCCAGTCGTAATTTATGTAGATTACATTAAAACGTAATTTGAACTATGCAATTAAAACAAAGGGAGGCCAACGGCACTACCTTTCTGAGGCTGCCGATTATCCTCCATAAATAAATGTGCATAAAAAATATGGAAAAGGGACATAAACATTTAATATAAATTTAAATAAAGCTCTTTGTTTCAATTTTCAAAAAAAAAAAAATTTTTAAATAGAAAATAATAATAATTAAATAAAAAAAGATTCTTAAAAAAATTTCAGTTACTATTGCTTATCCTTTTAATGATAAAATAAAAGGTAAATATTAAACACAGTAATTTTTAAAAAAAAATGGATATGAATTAGGAAATAGAATATTGAGAGGTTGAGCAAGGAAGGTCTGAGAGAGAAAAAAAAATTATCATAATTTGCATATACAGCTTATCAAAAAAAAAACAATTGACATGTCTTTCTATCATTTAACTCTACCTGCACTCTCATCAATCTATATTTTCTTACACACGCTTACATCAATGTTCACACACACGTAAAAACCCTGCATATGTTAAAGACTCTCATTTTAAAATTTAGTTATCTAAAGACTTCTTCCAAGTTTAAGGATTGTAAGGCACTACTTAGACATATGTTATCCAAAGCCCTCGTTTAGATGTACTACATGAATAAATGTATCTCGACCGGGATGTGAATACAGAAGTATACATTGATATGAATACATAGTATTATGTTCTAATCCTTTGCTTTGTATCAGATTATATCTTCATTTAGTAATTCAGGATTAGAAAAACATTAATTACACACATCATTATTTAAGTTATTGTGTAATTACGAAAGCGAAATCTTTGGTACGACACACTAGTGTTTCGCGGAATTAAATGCCAGCATATCTAGAATTAGGCAATCTCTCATTATGGCAGAATCGATAAAATGAAAAGCTGAAATTATACTCATGTTAGAATTTCGGGATGCTTATTTTTAGACTTGTTTAAATAATTGTTTGTACTTTTTTTATGGAGACCCCCCCCCCTTTTTTTTTTTCCTGCGTCAACCTCATGCGTACGCAAAATCTGCAAAATTGAAAACACCTCTCTCACCTCATTGCGTACTCACGATATGGATAACCCCTCATTATAATTTAACGGATTTTTACATTTTCATTAAAAATTGAGTACACATTTTGTTAATTCATGTGGTATTATAATGAAAGAAGAGTAACATAATAATACGTTGACATGAATTTTTTTTTTTTTCCATTTACATTTATTGATGTTCAGGGTCTCAAGAAAGCACAGTGCAGTATCAACCTAAAGGCAAATCAGGTGCGTCACATGGGGCCTCGTGCCTTTCCTGGCCATCGCGATAAAGGATCCACACTTTGTTTCCAAGCTTTTAATCACAAAGATGATCATTTTGAGACATTGTCGTCTTTTGATGACAACATGGATACATAGAATACAACGTACAATGTTCGCTAATTAGTTAAATGAATAAGAGATTTTTTTTTTTTTTTTAATGTGTAACCGAAAGACCCTTTCCATTTCTGGACCACTATACATGTATAAACAAAATGATGACTACAACTAAATGTGAAGCCCCAAAGTTCACACCCTAACAGGCACGTTGATTTATATGCCGCAATTTTAACGTACACCCAAAAGTGTTGCAAAAGACAGTTGCCCCATTCATAACCCCCCAAGGTGCGCCAATGCCAAAGGCAAAATTGCGAATGCCAAGACACCCCCCCCCCCTGTAGGGTTTAATCTGACCATTAAACAAACATACAACGTCTCGTGTATTTTTACGGTATTACATAACATATTTTAATAAACAGATGAATACGTATCATTATGGAAAAAAAAATTTCCCGAGGTTAAAACATAAAAAAAAATCGGATGTGTTTTTGGATGAATAAAACATCTATTATTTTTGTCGTTTTATGAGTACCATGCGCAATTACACATTAGTATGAGACTACAAGATTTAATCAAAGGAACCCGAAAAAAAAAGTGTTAGTGAAATTGAAAACAAAACCACTTATACACACAAACCCCGATCGGTTAACATATACTTAGACAAAGAGAGAGTGAAAATCTAATGGGGAAATCCCTATTTTCAATGTCTTTTTATATTTCAATGTATTCGTAGAATTAGACGAATTGGCTGAGTATACATTTATTTATCTTCAACAAGTATTAACGCTTTAAAGTCAAGTTTATACTGTTATCATTTTGAATTTTTTGTTCTTTTGACACCAGTTAGTTAAATATAGCTTGTTCATCGTCTTAATAATTGTGTCTCGCAAACTATTTACTATCTAGACTGTGAAGTTAAGCTAGTCGTGGTAGTCATTTCAGTTTCGTTCATATTTATCGCCTTTAAACAAAATTTTAAAAAATCTTTATAACTATAATTAATAATTGGCGCAAATTAGCATAGGGGGCTCAACCTATTTTTAAAATGTAGGTTTTTTTTTTGTTGTTGTTATTTTGTTATTTTTATTTTTATTGAATAATAAAATTATAAAATAACGTTAAATAATTTTATTAAATTGTGTGATATAATATTTAGACTTTAGCAGTTTTTTTACAAATATAATATAGTTCACTCGTTAAATTTCTTAGTGCATTCTGAAATAAAAATAATAGGTCACAATAAAAGGTTATTTAAACCAAAACAAAATTTCTTTTTTTTTTTTTAGTTTTTTTTTAAATTAAAAAAGACGACTTTAAACTAAAGACAGGAGAAACATAACTATTAAATTAAAAAGCGATAACTTGATAACCAATTTATGTATTGTTCGGTTTATATTAACTCATTTATAAAATGTATGTGTTTTGGTATAAGTTATTTATATAATAGATATATATAGATATATATGTACATAATATATAAATAGTATTTATATACAAATGTTTATTTATTTCCCTATAGATGTCACACTATTTTATACAATATTTAAATATTTTCTAATTTTATCTAACTAACAAGTTGTCATTCTCACCATTAAGCTGAAAGCAACAGCAACAAAAATAACAAAAATATCAAAAAACAATAAGGGAATTTATAGCGTTCAGAAGAACGTTTAAAATTAAACAAAAATGGAATCAGCAAAAACGCAACTAGCGCACAGATTGGAGAAATTTCTAAAAAATCAACTGGAGATATTAAAAGAAGAGAGCGATTCTATGAAAGATGCCATGGAGGATTTCGCCAAGGAGGTAGCGGTATTAATATATTGCACGTTTTAAATTCATTTTCCTTCCTATAAGCTTCAATCTCTACTTATGAAAAATCGAACCAAAAGACACATTTTAAAAAATAGATTTATTAACATACGAAAAAAACCAAACAGAGTTATTGTTTAGGAGCCAGACAAGGATACGGATTATCCTATGCGTTATCTTTTCTACATTCTCAAAATACATTTGTGACTATATCTTTTGCGCAGATGCAACTAGTTGTGCTGAAGGAAATGGACCGGTGGACTTGTACAGGTCAAGTGAACAAGTTAAGCTTCCAGGAGATTCACAAAAATGTCCAACAGGCCATAACCTTTGTCGTTATGAAGAATCTTGAACTTTCCGGTGAGTGTTAATTAAAAAAACAAAACAAATGTAAACACGTTTTTCATTATATATTACCTTTAAAGGCACATTAAGTAGATTTGAACATTATTAATTGCATACATCTGAGTGGCATAGCGAGCTTATTTCGCGCCCGGGGCACAATACCTTTTTAGCCCCCCCTATTCGAAAACCATACAATAGTATATGTAATATATACCTTTTGGCACCCCTTTGTGAGTAGCGCCCGGGGCATGATGCCCCACTTGCCCCCTCTCGCTACGCCACTGATACATCTTACATCTAGTTATGTATTTCATATAAACAAATTTTGTAACGCTTAATTTTTTTTTAAATTGTATTTCCTAAGAAGTACATACATGTATAACTGAGCGTGAAGCATACCCGGATTCTGAGTCTACCAGTTCACAAACGACTCCATCGACAGAATTAACACAACCTATGACAGTATTGAACACTGATAAATCATATCATAAACCAGGTAATAAGTCTAATAAAAAGTATTTTTTTATTAAAAGTGTAATTTAAAGACATCGATTTAGCTGGGGGGGGGGGGGGGTTCCAATATAATAAAGACTTTCTAAAATATAGTAGCGTTCCTAATTTAATTTTTGTTAGCAGTTATGCCCTTTAACGATGAATGAAGAGATTTGACATGTGCTCTGGCTATAAAAAATGGTAGGAAAAACATAAAAAAAAAAGAAATTAATTATATTTTTAAAAAACGTTTATTCCTTAGATTTAAAAAAAGGTTATACAAATAAAGGTTGTTACAATTTAATTATATTATATAAGTTTGAAAAATTTGCTTCACTTTGAAATAACGTACCCCAAAGCTTCAGCATTGATTCAAGTAAAAAAAATAACACCATAAAAATTAACGTATGACATGTATTACTAACTAGTAGATTCATTAAAAATTCTTAAAGAATAAATCTTCATTATGGCTATGAAAAATATACATACCAAAAAACTCCAGGAAAATCTAAATGCACAAGTTATTCTACTCTATAAAATGTGTATGGCTTTATTTGTTAAATCTTGGAAGTGTAATTATTATAGTGGTAAGGATAAACATTTATTTTTTTAAATAAAAAAATAATAATAAATACAAATTCCCTTAATGTATGTTTGTTTACTAGCAAAAAAATGTGGAGACGTAAAAGACTTTGAAAGTAGGAAAAAGAGAATCACAAAGTTGGAGGAAGATGTATTTCCAATTACAAAGATGACAGAAGAATCTCAAGACGGAGCTGAAAACGCTGATAAAATAATAGAAGAGGATTCATTTGAAAACGAGAATGTCGATAAAGGATTAGATGATCTATATTTAAAGCATGAACATTTATATAAGTTATTTAAAGATTTCTCAAAGAAGCAAGAAAATGTCAGAAGAGAACTTGACAATTTAAGTAACACAAATTTGAAATTTAAGAAACAAATTCTGGAAAGGATTTTAGACCTTGAAAAAATAAATGGGGATAATTCTTCAAATGTTGATTATTTGTTTGAAACTATAATAAAAAGTGATGCCACGTTAAACAAATCAGAAAAGGGACATAAGTCTGTCAATGTATCAATGAATGAACTCAGTAAACAGATCAGCTCTGTTAGAACGTGTAGCAATGACGCCCTTATGTCTATACAAGATTTGTCAAAGAGCGTCGAGAGTACAAATCAACATTATAATGAAATGTCTCATAAACTCAATAAATTGAAAACCACACTGAACGTCAACAGTGGTAACTTTGAAAAAGCTTCAAGCACAAAAAAAGATGAAGTTGAAGATTTGGTATGTAATAGAAAATTTTGTATTTCGTATTTGTTTTAAAAACTATTACTTTACTATTGATCTTATAAGCGTAATATTTGGAAGCATAATCTAAAAGTATATACACGTATAAATATATCTTTAAAACCCATTTCTGCGTAAAAAAAAAAATTGGTAGGTTTTGTCTGACTTGAAAAATAATTGCTATTATTTATCATTTTTTATTCATAAAAATGTAAAACGTCTTAAGAAACAAAAACATTTCTTCCACAATGTATTTTTATATTTTTTTCTCTTCATCATCTTGGTACTATTTGTGTGCTGAAAAAGTTCGGAATGGTTTGTCACTTGCTTGCTAGAAAAGTGTCACTTCTTGAAAAATTAAGAACGAATCTAAACATGATTGTCACTCAAGGAAGGAGAAACTTAAAGGTAATTATTTTGTTTGTTTAATCAAATTAGAAATGGGCTGCACCTATTGGTACCCGGGTACCAGAATTGAGAGGTTGGGATTAAAAACGATTTAAAATATTATTGTTAAGCTTGTAAGACCAAATGAGGTATCGAATGAAAGATAATTGAATGTTCTTTACGTCTGTATTCTTAATTCTTCAGTTTTACTAAAATAAACAACCACAAATGACATCAGAATAGCATTGAGTCTAATGGTACCCGGGTGCGAATGGCGGCGCTGCGTGTCTGGGTCCATTAATTGGTATAATAAAAAAAAAAAATCTTGCATTCTGGTTCTGGTTCGGTACGTTGCTGCATCCATATACTGGCATATGTGCGACGGTTGGGGAAGCGATGTTGCCAATCTAACGGCCCCTAGCAGATGCCAGGGCGGCCTTGAAATAATGTGCATAATATCAATCATCTTAACAAAAATATATTAAATGCTATATTACCTTTATTCGTCAGGTGAAGGTAGATGGTCGCAAGCAAGTAACAAAGATCAGTAAGTTAATTACTCTTAAGTGAGGTATAAAAAATATAGGTAAGCATGTCTCCTGACAGCGAGAAAAAAAAATTTCCTCCCGAAAGTCACCTATGTATATATTAATTTATAACACCTACTGCTACGTCATCCACCAAACATATTCCTCAACTTGTTATTTCTTTATCCAACACCCATATACTTTTAACCACTTGATCCACACCTAACTTCCTTCTTCCACCAACAATGTGGAAACAAAGCCCTTCACCCTCTATCACATTTTGGTGTACGTTGGTGTAAAAAAATGTGTATCCTACATTTGAGGATATAGCCCAGTTTAACCTCGTTGATAATGGAAGGCATTCTGTGATATAATTTTTACTTGTTTTTTTCGGGAAAATTGCTTCTGTGTGTTCCGCTGTTTAATTAATCCAAAAACTTCTAAAATCATTTCAATCCAGAAATACGTCATCTAAAACCACATGTTTACCAAAGTTGTTTACTCGGGTTTGAAGTTCTTTGTAAACATAAAAAATTACGTTTTAATTACTTTTAATCAGGCTGAGGAGACCAACTGTGAACGTCATTCTTTTGTTCTTATTTATTCAAGACTTTCTATAGTATATGAATGTTGACGACGCATTTATATGTCGCAAATTTCAGCATTTAGACAAGATGCTCCAATAAGAATGTGGGTACATTTTTACGGTATGTTGACATCACGTAACCTGATTACGTTAAAGATGTAAAATCAGGATGTGTATTTTTTTTCTTAAAATAAATAAAACATATTTTTTTAAAATATATTTTACTATTATTATTTTTGTAAATACATTCATGGGTGAAATGGAATCACATTTATTTTTAATAAGGATACCAAGAACTTAATATTCGAGTCAATACAGGGAAAGAAGGAAAGTGTCTACGTCTGCTCATAGGATTACACAGATACGGTGTTAAGTCAATAAAGTTTTATTTTTACGTCGATTACATTATTGTTTTGCCTCAAACATATACTATAAATATATGTATATCATTTGTCAATAGGTACCGGCTACAAGTTTGGTGGTGCCTCTAACGTTAAGAGCGAAACAAGTGGTTTCAGCTTTACATTTCCACCAAGCAAAGTTGATCCGTTCTCAGCTTTAAACTTTGCTACGCCAGAAGCATCTGCACAAAACGCGAACAGTAGTATTGTACCCACGGGTGTTTTTGTTTTTAGCGCCTCGGGCCAATCTGAATAAACAAATAAATCTCATAGCTACCCCAAAGGATATTTCAGAGCTAGCGTCCCACCATCATCAGCACCATTATCAACCACTACTACTACCTCCACAGTCGGGCTTAGATTTGGCGCCTCAACAGTAGCTGTACCAGCAACAGCTAGTGGCACAGCTACCACAGATGGTTTAAGCTTTGACGCCACAGCAGCATTGGCCCCAACAATAACCACTAGTAATGCACCCACAGGAGGTTTTAGCGTTGGCCTCTCAACAGTATCTTCATTAACACCAGCCAGCGGCACTGCCATCTCAGACGGTTTAAGCTTTGACGCCATAGCAGCATTGGCCTCTACCACAAACACTAGTAAATCAGGCAACCTGTGAGAAGATTTCAATTAGGATTCAAACTGCTATTACATTTTGTATTGCAAAGTCTGTCGAAATGTCTGGTAATTTTTTATTATGTTTTTTATTTTGATAAAACAAAGAATTTTCTAAATACTTTTATTATTCATTACTTAATGACATTATGATGTCAGGCTGATTGTCTTCATTATTTAAAGTGACTGAAATCTTAAATGTACATTTTATTCTAAGAGAATTTTTTTTGGAAAAACATATAATTAACTGTTGTAAATATGGAAAACAAATTTAAATAAAGTATGTATATATTTTAACACTGTTTTCATAATATAACTGTTTCTAACAATCTTTATCGTGTTGCTATTGTGTTTTTAATAACATATTTTTTTTTTGTATTTAATGTTTTAGAAATAATTGTATTCTCATTGTTAACATCTTTATCTTATATGAAGGTCTATATAATAACGAAAATGCTGGTGAGCCGAATTTAACTACAGTGTCAGACATTCATGACTCAACCAGTATAACAGTTAGTAAAAATCTGGATGCAGAAGTTCCACATACGTTGTTGAGGGGAAAAGAAGTAACAGATGTAGCTACTGAAACATCATGTGAGGGATCAAATTCAATTTTTTATTCAATTTGTGTATCCTGTTTCATTAAATATATGCTGATTACTTGAAAATTTTCTTTAAGGTTTTTTTACAATATAATTTTTACAGTAATTGTCTAAGTATGACTAACTGAATTTGGTAAGCTCCATTGATCTGAATTTGGCTTTACTAAGTCATATGTTTCATTTAGGACATTACTTGAAATCAATCTCTTCTATTAATAACATATCATCTAATATTTTAAATTATTTATGAGGAGCTCAATAGTATGTTACAAATTTGGTTTTTGAATGTTTACCCTACAGCAGAATTTGTAATCCTTAAATTAAAAAAAAAATTCTACAGGGGAAGTTTTCTGGAACATATTTTTATTGTTTAAGTTAATAAATGTGAGCAATAAACCTACTTTTACATCCTTCTATATCCACAAATACCCACACACATAGTAATATAAGCCCTAAAGTTTAGCTTTACGTGGAATTTTGCAGTCTTTTACTCAATGGCAGGTGTGGAGATAGCAGCAAACATCACAAAAATGATGACAATGAAATTTGCCATTCTAGAGGAAGCTTTATTTTCTCTCAAGAAGACAACAGAACAAGTACATGAAAAACAAGAAAGTGTTTACAGGACATTAAAAGATGTCTCATCTCAACAGGAAAATGTTAACAAAAAATTTGAATCTTTTGATAAATCAAATTTGAGTTTTAGGAAACAAATCCAAAAATCAGTTACAGAACTTGAGAAAAAAAGCAAAAAAATGTCCACAAATGTTGAAAATATATATGAAACTGTAGACAATTTTGATGACAAATTGATCTGTTTAGAAGAGGAAAATAAGTCTGTCAATGTCTCAATGAATGAACTCAATAAACAGATCAGCTCTGTTAGAGCTTGTAGCAATGACGCCTTTATTTCTATACAAGATTTATCAAAGAGCGTCAAGAGTACAAATCAACATTGTAATGAATTGTCTAATAAAATGAAACAACTGGAAATCTCAATTAATCTCATGTCAACTCAGCACACAGAGCAGTTTGAAAATATGAGCAGTCTTAACAAGGATAAAGTTGATGATTTGGTAAGTATTGCAATCTTATTTTTATCATTTAATTTAAAGTTTCTGTGTGTTATTAAATATATATGACACTGCAAAATAAACGGGAAAAAATCTATTTATTGCTTTTGAAAGTTGTTTCCTGGCGGGTAGAAGAAACATTTTAATGAAAACCTAAAAGTCTCACTGAAAGCATTTGATTTAAATCCGGACACCTTGTAAGACTTCACAAAGATTTTAGCATGGTGATGTTCCTCCTGATACAATGTTACAACATGAAGCCAAAGGAAAGGCAGCTGCAGAGCAAACAAGACAAGCCAGAAAACCCTAAGACAACTCTGCACCTGGAGAAGACTTTACTTCCCACCCTAAGACAACTTTGCACCTGGAGAAGACCCTTCTTCCCACCCTAAGACAACTCTGCACCTGGAGAAGACCCTTCTTCCCACCCTAAGACAACTCTGCACCTGTAGAAGACCCTTCTTCCCACCCTAAGACAACTCTGCACCTGGAGAAGACCCTTCTTCCCAATGCACCTTCAGCACAAGATGTTTCATGACAGAATTGGTCTCATTAGCACTTTTGTACAAACCCGATGACTAAAATGGTCTGGATTGATACTGACGTACAGACTAATCACTAATATAAATATAATTACCTTATTTTTGAATGAATTTCATCAATTTAAATTTCACTTCTTTTTTTGGACATAATGACAAAAAAATCTTTGCTCAGATTGGTGTGGTTTGTCAACTGGTTGCTAAAAGACAGGATCCAATTGAAAACTTAAAAGAGGCTCTGAACAAGATTTCAACCACAAAATCGCCTATATCGTTGAAGGTAATTTTCAAATATTTGAAAATGTAAACATTTAAATTTGATAGATAGTCAACAAGCTCACACTTAAAACCGTATATTATAAATCTTTGTTTTATGGACTTAAAAAAGAAAGTTTAACCCTAAATCATTTGACTAAATACTTTTTTTTTAATTTTATTAATAATTTTTTTAAATAAATAAAAAATAAAGTCTTGTTTCTAAATATATTTGTTAATCGACCTTATGGATTAAAAGACTCGTTCCAGAGTTGTTTAACAAATATTTTAATCGTATTTGTTTAATATTTTTAAAATAATATTTTTATGTTTCCTTGTAACATAGTCACATGCACTGGTACCCGTTAATGATTCCTTTTTTAAATGTTAAATAACGTTGTATTGTGTTTTATGATAAATGTAACTCATTGTCTATCTTGAAAAATATATTTTATTGCTTAAAAGCAAACTCATATCACATAAAGACAACCTGCTTTTCACATATTCATTATGACGCTTCCAAATCATAGCAATCTACAATGTTACCTGTCATACACAAAATATGATGAAGAAAATAGCATAGAAACAGCTTCAGCTTCTCTGAACAATAAAACAGATTATAAACACAAACTAATCATTAACAGCATCGTGTGATGGCATCAATGGGTGGCAAATGATTACATTATCTTTCTGCTGTTGGATTTGTTTGTTTTTTCTTTCAAAAATAAAAATTGTCCCTTATCATCTATTGACATCTAAATTATTTAATAATTAATTTATATTTTATCTAAATGCATCAATTATAGATAGATGGCATTGAAAGTCATTTTTTGGATTTACAAAACAAAATAGTTGTAATTGGTAAGTTAATATTTTTTTTTAATGAATACTTTGATCAGCAAGACAATTTTAAACAATGAGTCTTGGTGTTTTGTTTTATTTTTAATTATTCGTCTTAGAGCTAAATTTTCAAGAGACGGGAATCAATTATAAATATTATAATACCTTTTGCACTAGCACTTATGAGAAAACAAAATTAAGTCGAATGTGATAAAAGATAAAAAGCTATCAAATTCAATTTCAATTGCGTCCAAATTTTTCCGATATTCCATAAGATGAACAAACTTTAAAGCCATATAAATGACTTGATGAACCATTATTCTAAATATATAAATATGCATTTGATGCAGAATAGAGCTTGGGATACCAGCATACGATAAATAATATATATGTTAACTGACAATCTCTGAACTCTGAGTGCAGTTAATTATATGTGGTTCCGATGAATTTTTTTGAAAACGTTACAGATATTCACTTTTCACTTTAAATTGAATTCATGGACGAATATTATATGGATCATAAGAAATCTACTTGCAGGCTATTCAAGATGAATTATTTTATATGTTATTTTTATCACAAATAACACTTTGTTTGTTCTTTTAGATTTAGATTTACTATCACCAATTCCTTTATAATATTTAAGCCTATCAGACTAGTTCATTAGAACTTTTAGAATCGTAAGTAAATTAAAATAAAAGAAAAAAAGCAATTGCACGATTATTTTTAAACTTGCCCTGTTGGTATTAGGGGCCATCCATAAATGACGTCACGTGTCTAAAAAGGGGGGGGGGGTCAGATTTTTGTGACGAGGGGGAGGGGGGGACTCTCAAGCAATGTGACGTCACATGAAAAGTAGAATATTGTAGTAAAGAATTGCACTTAATAACCCTAAATTATTGACATTTTTAACATATTGTTTAATACAAAAATTATAATTTTATTTTTAAACTACTATCACTGAGACTGAGAGAATCAGTTCAGGTATGTGAGGTCCCAATCATGGCTCAGATCAGGTTACAAGACACCATGGAGGAAGGAACTGGGGGTGTGGTTGCCATGCCAGTTGTGAGAATTTATGGCTAAATGTGGACACAGGAGCCATCCAGAGGAAGTGGAATTGAAAGAATACAATGGTGGACCTTGCGGTGGGTGGGTGGTGGTAAATGCTCTAGGGTAGGGGCCAGGGGTAGCTTAGTACATGCTCTAGAGCAGGGATTCTTAACATTTTTTGCAGCCCTTCTGGCCCACTCAGTTTTAAACAAACCCCCCCCCCCCAAAAAAAAAAAACAACAACATATTAATTATATTGTATAAAAATTAAAAATAACTCAACAATTTAGTCATCGCAGTTCTATTTCTTTCATTAACTTTATAAGCAAGGGAAAAAATTACAAATAAAAGCAATGCGCCAACAAAATTCACAAGAAAGACATTTACTGCTGCTAATCAAAATGGATACAAACTATTTTTTTTTAAAAAAAGCATCAACAACTAGCAATGGCAGCAATTACAACCAGTGGCGTAGCTAGGCTTGGTGTCACCCGGTCCATTAAGCTAGTGGTGTCAACCCTCCATCCTCGACTTCCACGATGTAATTCTTCTTGTTAAACTTAGTCCACAGTATTGAAGGTCAGGAGGTAAATGTATTTAAGAACTGTGACAAGTACTTAAAATCGCTTATTGTTATTAGAATGTTATCAAAGGATAGTTTTACTTCTCAGATTTTAGATAATTATAGCTTCCTGTCACATACAAAAGTTACCAAACACTTCATTCGGCGTTGAAACATGGTTAAAACGGTGTGTTTCTGACCTAATAATAAGGTAACCTAACTGCTGATGCATCACCTTTGCATCAGCAGTTAGGTTACCTTATTATTTTAATAAAAAAACGAATCTTGTTTGGTTACATGGGTGGAAAATGTACGTGCCATATGTTATCCTTTTATGAATTTCGGTTAGACCGAGCATTGTGTGCTCTATAAATACGCAATTTTTCAATTTGATGTCCCCCCCCCTGAGATGGTGTCACCCATGTACGGTCCGCACCCCTCTGGCTACGCCACTGAATGCACTTTTCTAGTCTTCCGCACCTCAGGGCCGGGGAGGTACTTTTACCACTGGATAAGAACCACTGTTCTAGTGAAGTGCTTCTGACACAGGTGCAGTAATTTGATATCCACGGGAGGTGACTTTCTTAAGGGCTTGTAAAGGACAGTAGTGTGACGATGGGGGGAGGGGGGGTCAAAAATCGGCAAAATTTGCGTGACGTCATTTATGGATGGCCCCTAAATTAAACTACCACAAATGACAACCGAACAGAATTTAGTCAAAATGGACCCGGACAAGCATCGCCGCCATTCGGACTAGACCCCCAATAAACTCAATGCTATTCGGATGTTATTTGTGGTACTTTATTTTAGTTAAACTGAAGAAGTAAGTTGATAAACGTATAGTCCATTTAATGAAATGGTTGGCCAATGTCTTCATTGTGTTCTTTTCATTTAAATTAAAAAATTAAATTTTTTTTTAAAAATAACAAATAAAAATTTGCATAATTATTATTTTATTTTTATACATATGTAAAGTTGTTTTGAGAAGTTTTTAAAAAAAAACTAAATTTTGTCTTACAAACACAACAATAATATTTTAAATATTTTTTTTAAATCCCAACCTCTCATGTCTGGTAACCGGGTGCGAATATTCGCAGCCTTTTTATAAAGACTCTTTTCATTACTACTTCTGACTTTTTCTATTTTTTTCCCTAAAAGGCGTCTGATATACGTATCTGAATTAGTTCTGCATTATATTAAATTCGTGTTTGTAATCTTCGTATTTTACTTGTTCACAGAATCAAAGTGTCTTCTACCAAATGTCGGATTCTATGCCTGGGGTAAATTTGATCTTGATTTTGGGGAATATATTTTAGAAAACTTTTCAAATGTTAATGATAACTATGGAGATCACTTTAATTCAAAATCTGGGACGTTCGTGACCCCATTTAATGGCTTGTATTTGATTAGCATTAGTTCGAAACTTGATGAAGATAGCAGGATTAACATTACAAGTTGTGACAAAATCAGCTTTCAATTTGGTGAAGATCACATAATTTTGTGTTCATGTCTTGGAAGCCAAACAATTACATTTTGTGTTGAGCTGGAAGTAGGAGATCAGGTTTTCATTAAACTGTCCATAGAGAAAGAAAATAAGGAAACGTTTATAGATTTTTCTTGCTGCAGGATAAGTGGATAAAAAGAAATTTATGTTTAAATATTTTGTGGCTATTTGGCTTTCACGATTTGACCGTTCATACCCAAAACTGAGCAATTTTAAAAATTAAAAAATATAAACAAATGCATTTTATTAGTTGAACTTATTTTGTGGGACTTCTTTGTATGTCCTCATCACCCCAAGTGAAAAAACTTGGCTACACCATTACTTTCTGATGAAGATCTAAGTAGCCGATGAGTGTAATAAATCACAATCTATATTATGGAATTATCCTGGTTTTTACTTAATAATATTTAAGAAACCTCATCATGTTAAGTATGATTGTTATGTTTTAGCAAATGTCACAAGAAAATTTGATGAAATGTTTGGCCTACCTATGTTTGTGTGTGTGTGATGCATCATCTTATATTACTATATATGTTCAACAACATATGATATTTATCATTGCTGTACATTTTATATCAAAGAATTAATTATTTTTTTCACGGAGTCAATCATTCTTGTTGAAATAGCATACTTATAATGAATTTCTTCTGTCGTTTAAAATATCCAATGGCTACATTCACACACACTGCTTTACAACTCAGTATATTACAATTACAATAGACATTAACGGTTTTTTGGGTTGATTAAATACACGAGTCTTACAATCTTATAATTTATTTTCTGTAGAAACTCACGATTTTATTTATTATTTATATACTCTATCAATATCAACACAATTAAGTTTAATTCTGAGCAGAACAAAGAAAAATTAAATATTTAAAAATGTACTGCATGTGCATACCAGAAATAATAATACATTCGCACGTACTGTACTTTTTAAAAAAAAACGGTGAGCAGAAGTTACATTACTGACTGGGGTCACGAAGTGGAACTCGCAGAAGAAACGTACGAGACGTTCACGTCATAATTAGCCCGTAATAGAAACCCCAACTACACCTCACACTCTGTGTTTCTCTCTCTCTCTGGAAGGCACCGCCATAGACTTAATCAGTTAATCCCCATGCTGCATGAACTTCCTGGTCTGATTTTGTGTACGACCATTAAATCAAACCCGTTTTGACTAAGAACGTAGGTGGTCCTTCTTTCAAACTGACTTAAAGATACTCTTATCACAAGAATGAAATCAAGTTTGTGAAGGGGGGAAAATATCAATTAGAATAAATAAGATTCATTTCGCTGCATCCATTTCACATACAAATGCATGTTATGGCACGATTTTTTTTTTCTGATCCATAACCTATATCTACAAAACACATTAGGGCAACCCGTATTTTCAAAATAACAAAATTCCATTTTATGAAATCCAGTGAAAAAAATAAATAATTAAATCAAGTTTTCTAGCATTGTGTAAGTTGAAAAATCACAATTTCTCACACCTTTTCCCGTTTCCTTGATTTTATGATAAGTTAACATTGACTGTTATGGGCGTATCGTTTACTTTTCATTCATCTTTTCTGGTGAATGAACTTAAGCTGACACCAAGTTCGGCAGCGCTATTAGGGTGTGACTAACTAAAAATAGTCTTCCTTGACGAATACAACAAACTAAAATCCATGGTCTGTATATAGAATTGTTATTAGAATTCTATAAAATTATGTAGAAATATCGAGAACGGAATACAATGCGTACGTCTGTTCTAGAAGTAACAGGCAATATAAACGCCTAGAGAGAGAGGAGGAAGATGAGACGAGAGATATATCTGAGCGTGTGCTATTTTTGCCATAGAGCTTTGTTATGACACAGAGATTTGTTTACCGTGTGTGTGTAGATTCCTTTTCATCATTGTACCTTCTTACAACATTGTATCTTCTTCAACATTGTACCGGTACACGCCAATCATTATACTGTAAGTCAATAGCTTTATTATATTTCTTTTTGATTTTGTAATTTACAATTAAAAATTATTAAATTGCAATTAGCCGTAGTTTGGGTATCGTTTTCTTTGTTATAATATTTAACCTATGGTTTCGTCTTTTGTTGTGTACTGTTTTAGAACGAGCCATGTACTTAAATAAGTGATTAAATTATATAATCTTACAACGGTGCATAGCATGACCCTTTCTCACTTAGGGGCCTACCCCATTGATGTTTTATAGTAATAGTACACAATAACATTTGCTCTTTAAACCTTTTCTTTTTATTGAATATACCTGGTAGCTTGTTTTTTTTTAATTTCATTTTCGTTAAATATCCTTGTTGTACTGAATTAAAAATTGTGTTCATATATGACTATTAATGATGGTCTAGTCTTATTAATGGCATAGTATATTTACTATAATTTTCACCTATATAAGATTTGAATATGTAGTCCGTTAATTACCTTTAGCAAACCAATAAATAGGCAAAAAGGACCGTGCTAATTAAATGATCTTCCATCGTGCGCCACCCCAGGTGGTGGAAAGGGGAAAGCCCCCCAGATATGGAGGATACTGGGAAATAAAGTACCCGAGATGGACCAAAATCAGAACCTACCGCCTTGTAGAAAGTGGAGGGATCCACAAAGGCTAGGAAACCTTACCCGAAAATTAAGGCAGCTACCAAAAGAGGTGTAATGGGCATCCCCCTTGTGTGCTTGGATAACCACCGACCATGAACAAAATAAACGTTGAGAATGCCAACCAACGAAATAAAACGCGGACTGATTGTAAAAGAAATTGACTCATGCCTGGATAAGGAAATTATTTTTGGATTGCCACTTGACTTGGAATGGACTAAGTCTGTTTAGAGCAGGAGCCTGAGCCAACCTAATAGAGCAACTAATTAAATATAAAATCATCTCGATTGCAAGAAATTAGATGGAAAAAATGCAGACAGCCTCAAGAACAAAATCTACACCATATCTTATAGTGGTAATAATACTAACACTCTTGGAACAGGATTTGCTAGAAAGAAAGAAGCTCTCGGTGCAGTTATATGTCTTAAACCAGAGAATGAATGATTGTGCTCTTTGCGTGAGCGAAGGAAAATGTTTAATATAACATTTATAAATGTCAGTGCTCCCACCGAAGATACAGGCGTTCTAATAAAAGATTATTTTTTTTGAAACTCTGGACAAAATCTATGATGAGGCTTCATGGCATGATATCAAAATAGTAACTGGCGATTTTAATGCTAAAATAGGGAGCGAAAATTTGGTTATGCCAACTATTGGTATGTTGAGTCTGCGTGAAGAATCCAATGCAAACAGGATCTGACTCAGAGACATTTTTTGTAGAAAAGGGATGATATTTAGCAGCACCAAGTTCCCACACAAAAATGTACATAAAGTTACTTGGAACTCAACAGACTGAATCACTCACAAACAAATTGACTATCTTCTAATCGATTGGAGGCATGGATCAGACATACTAGACATATGAAGCTCTTGAGGAGAAGATACCGTTTCTAAACATCTACTTGTAAGGGTAAAATATAAGGAGAGGATAAGCATGATACACAATGGCCGAAATAAAAGAGAGAAACGACATGATTACGAACAACTTACCAAAGACACGCTAACCGCAAAAGCTTATCAAAATGAAGTTGCAGCACAACTAAAAGCATTACAGGGGAAAATAAACAAGGCAAACAGCATAACTTGACATTGGAATATGATAAAAAATGCTATGTAAAGATTAGAAATTAAAAAACAATATCTGTTTGGTTAGGCATTAGAACGTTGAATTGTTGAAAATGTTCGTACATGGAAATAATATATTTTAATATTTTTAAAGTAGGCCTATGTGCAAAACATGACTGGTGTGACATCGTTAAGGCAGTTAGTTTTAGATAACAACATATGGATAATTATTGATTGTAAAAAATGTGTTGTTTCATTAAAGTTGTTTTAAATGTATGAGCATAAAATGGCTTTACACACCATACTGAAGACACGAAATTTGTATGTGTCTAACGAATTGGGGCTATGTCTGTTTTTAAACAGTCATAATAAAAGTAGCAACATTTTTGGCTAAAATGTATATGATGCTTGGCACAGAGCTTCACACAGTGTCTTTCAGAAGATTTAGATAAAGTTTGACAGTGAGATGGCAAAGAAATGATAACTGTGAAATAATGAAGCCTAGACAAAAGAAGTTTGTGTATTGAAAAACAAACCAAAAAAACACACGATTTTCAGCATACTATTTTTTTATATAATAATAACTTAATAGCCATTTTGCTTCCCACCTTATGGAAGTTTTAGTAATCAAATTTAAAAAAAATAATTATTATTATTTAAACAAATGAATTTAATTATTTAAACTTATTTTGGGGGACTATTTTGTATGTACTCACTACCCCAAGTTAACAAAACCTGGGCTGTGGGACTGATCTGGTTAAAGGTATTTGACTGACTTTCTGATCAAGATCTCAGAAGCAGAGTGTACAGTCGAATAACATGAAATATTCAGACAAACATAATGAGTGTAACGGGTCGTTCGCAAATTACGTCACACAAAAAATGACCTTTTCAGACCCCCCCTACTCTACTTTGACAAAATTTTATCCCCTGACCCTTTTTAGTGTCACGTCACATCTATAAAAAATTCAAAACATACATAAACGTTTCATAACTAAACTAAGATTTTTTTAATCCATCATATTTTCCCATAATGGATTAAAATGTAGTATAATTAGAAAACTGTGACGTAAAACGCAAAACAACGAGGTCCTCCCCGAGCCGAATGTAAAATGGCCACAACAGTTTGTGCGTCATTTTTCGATATGCACACTGAGTTTCGCGGTACTTATAATACCTGAGGAAATTTCGACCTCAAATTAATGTTTTTAAAATTAATTGAATAAAGATTTTTCAAAATTAAAAATTTTAGATTTTTTTTTAAAAAAAGAAGAAAATAAAAGTGTGACGTCACAATTTGTTGAGGCCCCCTGCCCCGTCACAAAATTTGCCAAAATGTCACAACTTTTGGACACCCCCCCCCCCCCCCCCCGAGCGTGACGTATTGCGTACGACCCCTAATGCAGTTGATAATCGTTTTTAGTCAATTTAAAAATCACAATCCATTTTGGGGAATTTCATTTGTTTAAACTCAATAAAATCAACTAAACCTCAAGATGTTTAGTGTCAATGTTACAGCAAAAGTAACCAGGTTATTTCATGAAATGTTTCAATTATATTTATTTTTGTTTCATCGTATATCAAAATATGTGTTCAACAACATGTGATTCTTATCATTGCTGTGCATTCCATATTAAATGAATACATATTTTTCGCATCTGTTTTGTGAATAGGGAGGGAGTGGGGGCGACATACGAATTATAATATTTATTTGCATCAGGCAAATCGTTTATTCTGATCAACATCCTATATCTATACCACAAATTAGGGCAAGCCTTTTCTTAGAACCACAAAATTGCCTTTTAAGAATTCCAAATTGGGAAGGGGGGGGGGGAGTGGGGGATTATATAAAAAGCAAGGCATGTTTGCATTTCTGCGTTAATTGGGAAATTCAAATTCCTCACACATTTACACGTACTGCTGTTTTTATGATAGTTTTAACATTAACCCTTTCTCACTTGCTCCAATAATATTTGATAGTACCTACTCTCAATAGATTTGTCACTCTTTTAAATAGTAGTTGGTTTTTTTATAAAATGTCATTTTCAGTACCGGTAACTGTCTTTGTTGTGCTGCATTTAATTAAAGATGTTTTATATCACTTGACATAAGATTGATGGTGACCCATGGTCTGTTCAATTTATTTTTCACCTAAAAAGATTTAATTAATTGGCAATAAGAACCGTGCTAACTAACTTTTTAGATTAATTAGACACGAACGATCCTTGTCAATATAACAAAAATTATGAAGCTTTAATAATAATTTTACATTATACATTAGTAGACGTTTCGGCACATGCCTTCATCAGTATAACAATAAGACGTTTAAATAAGTATAAATTAAGTTTGCATAGTAGGCTATATATATACCTTTATCATATCTCTCTTTTTTTAGGTAGGATATATGTATATATTATATATATATTATGTTAATAATGGAATGTATATGAAAATAAGATATATTAAAAAGACATCTGAATGCAGCTTAAATAGATATTTTTTTTAAATTGAAGCAATTAGAAAGAGAAAAAGAAACTTACTACATAAATTGTTTTTACAAAAAAATGTGTATGCAAATATTTCAAATTGTTGACGCAGCGACAATGCACCAGCCCCAGTCAATTCCACTGCCACTGTAGTTCACGTTGAGATTAGCCCCAGAATGTACATGATTTGACCACCAGCCTTGTCTGTCCAGTGTGTACACGTACGCCCCACTACTTCCTGGGCATGTCGGACAATCGTACGTGTAAAAATGGACGGAATCAACACTGTCGTGGGTTTCGAACCAACGCCCCACAGACACCTGCTTAGGCAGTCCGTGGGGATGTGATACCATTATAACAAGCTTCTTTTCAGCCTCAGAATTATGATGTTCCTCCCGAACCGTCTTGCAGAGAGTCAGCCATTTTATCCACATTTTACTTAACTTTTGCAGCAATTCTACGTCACAGGTATAGCAATCAAAATAACACCTATCGCTTACAGCATCGGCGACGTAGACCTCTTCCGCCTTCAAAGTGATGCAAGACGATCTACTCTCTTCGTCAAAAAAGAAATTGACGGAAGTGGCTCTCGCTTCTGACGAGTTGAAAACCACGTGTGTTGCCGTGAGTATTGTGATCCTGCCTTGTCGGGTTTTGGTTCCCTCGCACCTATGACAAGAACAGGGCTCGCCGCTGTTCTCTAGCATCATCACGTGCCATACACGGCCAGTGCCTGTTCTGATGATGTTATTTCTCCCTCTGTCTTTGTAGAAAGGATAATCTGCACCGCTCGCTTGGTGAACTTTCGGACGACTGGTGCTTGTGTACGTGCAACGCACTCTCACCGTGAGGTCTCCGAGAGCCATCACCGATTGAATCAGGTCTGTACTTTGGTATTCGACTGGAAGGTCTTCGTTTTTGAACTCCGCAATGGGTATGAACTTGTCGTGGTCCTTCATTTTAGCACACGTTGATCTGAAGTTTTCCATTTCTCCTGGATCAATTCTGTCCGGCTCCATGTTGCCTAGAGCCGAGAAAATATAACATTCCCATTTATACACAATATGGACTATTTAATAAATTAAAATATTTCGTTGCTCAAAAATGTAAACATAATTTTTTTTTTTTTCAAATAAAAAAAGTCTAGTTTTTAATAAGGTCTTTAAAAAAATTAACGAAAATTAAAGCAGACAAAATTAAATGCAAGTCTACGGCGGAAAACTTTATTTACTGATAGAGATGGTCATGCAAAAATCCTGATAAACTAAATGGTTCTTAAAAGAGGCAAAATTCATACCCAACGATATCTATAACACCGGCGCAGACCAACCGTAGATGACGTAATAATAGCTCTTAGCGTTTATGTATATTATAATGATTGTTGGCTTATTTTTATAACGACGTTGTACATCTTTAACAATAGTTATGTTTTTATTTTAGATCTTACTTTGTTAAATCGGAGTAATGATAAATGTTGACTTTTAAGAAATAGATAGGCCTTCATAAGAAGTTTCATTGTATTATTCAAAAATTGATATCATTTTTCAATATTTAGCTATCATTTTTGTTAAGTATACTGAAAAATAGAGACTTACCGTATTCAAATTTTGACGATTCACTTAGCGCTGAAGGTCTGACCCGCTTTGACAAGTGAGCCAAGTCTGAAATATCTTTAATATCAAAGTTATCAACTAAATATATTTTCCAGCTTTATGCATGGGTAATTTACTATACGTGTGCTTAAAGAATACAGTAATTTAACTAGCGGGGCAGTTGTATTTAAATAACAGAATGTTCTATGCTTTTAATGTTTTTATTTTAAAGGTTGCCCATGCGTCGTGACAAACAATTACGACATTTTCGAGAGTTGTTAAAATGCTAACAAAAGAAGGCTTATTTACTCAATAACGAACTAGATGCGACAACGTTTCCTTTGACTTCTTTTCGTAAAAAAAAAAAAAGAAATACAAAAAGTTACAACTAAATGTGTGAAGTAGGCCTACCTATATTTTCTTTTCATTTATTATATTAGGCTTTGAGAAGATGAATGAACTGGCTTGATTGAAAACAAGGTGGTTTTGGGGAGGGGGGGGGGGTGTCTTCGTCTTTGCTTTTTTACTTAGCTTCTCTTGTTTTGTTTCTGTGACTCGAGCCAACTCTTTCCGATATTATTTACATCCTCATTTACCTCTCTAGGCCAGATGTATTAGAGTCGTCCCAATCTTATCAATAGTTTTGGGGTAAAGGAGTGGGGGGGGCGTAAGAATGGTAGATATAGGGCCTACTGGTAACACAAGTTAATTTGCCATGCAATTTAAATTCAAACTGCGTTTATTTTCAATTCTAATTTGTCCATGTTTTCAATAAACGCGCTTTAAGCTAATTGCTATAAACACACATTAAGCCATCTTCTTCTACAAACACACTTTAAGTTAATATTCCATGTTCTGTTTAAAAAATATTATGAAAACGTACTTATTTTAATAAACTTAATTTAAGTTTATGGGGCCCTTTCCAAAAGCCATAAATCTCTTCAAATCTACCATGTTTCATTAACAATATTTTAGTTCATATGTCATGGTCTATTAACACACAATGAACATCTAATGTGACATGACAACGAATGGTCAGCTGACAGATTCTAAAGCACTAAACCTGCCACAACATTTCCGAATTTCCCATTCCTTCTTGTACACAGCATATATGACTTGTAGTCCCGCTAATACAATCCTAACATGAAGTTCATTCATTAATTCCAATGATATCGTCGCCTACCTGTTTGTTCAGACTTTCTCTTGCTTTCTTTCTGAACACCATCGGATTTTTTAGCCATTTCCCCCGACAGTGTTGGATTACGCAGATCATGTAACTTCGTGTAAACTTATTGTGTTCCAAAAAGGTTGGGCTACGAGTGAAAACGGCATCAGAAATGTATAGATGTAACGATAGTGGATAACCAATCCATCTTGTAATCTTAGCATTATATCTTTAGGTATCCTGCGACAAGTCGGAGCCTCCTCCTTCATTGATGAAAATGAAATTAAAAACGCTTTCGTCTGGTGATAAAGATTAATTCCTAACGTTTATATTTGGGAATATCCGATAAGGCGACGATTTCCTGACTCAGTTTTTGTTGTGATTGGATCGCCTGACGCTGTGAATTACGGTACTCATGTCATCGTGGTTTCTTATGAATAAATAAATCGCAACGACTTCACGTGGGTAACACCAACACTGCTTATCTTCATCAATAATTATTATTGGTATGGCTTAATCAATTTGATGTTTCCGAGGTTTATAATAATTTTAAATAATTGCGAACACATTTCAATTATGTCGCGACAATTGAAGGTTGAAATCACGTCATCAGAGTCAGTTGACCTTTGGGACAGACACGGCGTCAAGTATTGCTCATGCAACTATGAGTGTCAAACTTCAAACATTGTTAATGACTAATTCTTCGAACATGTTTATGACTAATTCTTCAAACATGTTTATGACTAATTATTCAAACATGTTTATGACTAATTCTTCAAACATGTTTATGACTCATTCTTGGAACATGTTTATGACTAATTCTTCAAACATGACTGTTTATGACTAATTCTTCTAACATTTCAATGGGTATCTTTAGAAAAGAAATCTAATAATGATAATTAACAACAAGCATTTTCCAATTAATTATATTCTTAGCAGGATTTTGAGAAGCTTTGATGGGGTGGGGGGGGGTGGAACGGGTTGTAATTACCATCTTTTCCACGCATTTAAAATTTTTAATTAAAGATGCTTCTGTGTCGTGAACAACTAACACATAATGTAAATTTTTACCTTCTTCCAAACATTAAATTTATTTTTCAATTGTAACAATCATGAAAATTATGTTTTGAGTAGGCTAAATTTATATAATTTAATGTTTTTAAAAGAACGTAATAACAGAGTATTTTATATTTAATATACATTAAAAATAAAAACACCATTTTTTTTTGAAGACCCAAGACACCTAAGTAGTGGAGCCGTACTGACTGGAGAGCATTGATAGCAAACATTTAACTACACAAAATATTTAAAACACTGTCAAATCACCACACTAATGAGTGGGCGGGGGGGGGGGGGGGGTGTCCTTTCACGGTGTTGATTTAATCTGGAAGGATCGGTTTAAAATTTGAACCTAACAGGCATTCATTTTTATTATGGTTTCCTAACCTTGTTCTCGAAACCTCAAAATTAAAAAAAAAAAAGTGTGTGTGGGGGTAACAGATAGCATTCCAGGGGGGCGTGAGGAAAAGTGATTGTAAAAAAAGGGGGTCAAGGACTTAGTATTACAAATTAGTTTATTAATTAGCATTTCAATCTTATCAAAATGGCCTTTATTAAAGCTTCACATTTTGGTAATTCACTCTCAAAATTGGAAGTCCATATTTTAAACAGTTTCAACTGTATTAGTACGTTTGTAGGAGCCGTGATACGTTGTCTAAACAATTGTTATCACTTTTTGGGGGAAATTCCCATGTCAATGCAACATACACTTGAATGACCCGTGATAATCAATGGGTTAAGATATCTAGGCCAAAGTTCACGACCTTCTAAAGTACGGCTGACCTAGATGTTATTAACATTGTTAATTTGTGTCACATGTTGATTTTTAACTTCTTACGGAATTTATGTCAAATCCGATAACACGTCAGACTTAGCTTATCGGGGCTTTAAGTTGTTGTGTTGTTGTGTGTTTTGGAGTCAGGCTCTAGAAACTTTGCTGCTGGGTGGATTTCTTTCTAGCTGCTTGGTGTACCTGGTGACCTCGTTTTGTTGTTGGCTTTGGGCAGTTGTTTGACTTAGTGGCAGTGTAAAGAAGATGCCATATACACATTGTCAAGGGTATGAGATCACTGTTGTTATGTGTAGATCACTGTTGTTATGTTTGGTACGTAAAAGATGTTAGTTAGAGAGTATATGTGTAGCTGTAACTATTGTGTGAAATTGTTTTGACGTATTTGGGTAGGGGGAAATGACGTGTTAGTTTAGTTGTTGTTATCGTTGTGCATTGATGGCCGTTGAACAATAGTGTGTTGATTAGTGTGTTTGGCTGGAACGACTTGATTATTATAAATATATCCACGACAGTTACTTGGTTGGAGAATAAACATTATTGTACAACTAATCCGGTTGGTGTATCGGTAGTGGTTGCCATTGTTAACACTGGCCCACGAGCTGAGGTAGTGGCATAGCTTATCAAAGTATACATCTAAAGTCATGGCTGGATGAACACAAGGCTATTAAGATCTTACAATTACAGCTCATACACAAAGATATTAAGATACAACGTTTCGTCACCCATGTGTGAGAGAACGATATCACACAGGAGCAGCGGCACCAATAAATGCTGGAATGAGTTTCTCAGGCAAGAGTCTGGCAGCCCGCTGGAGACTTTCAAAGCACACCTGATGAGGCTGGTGTTCCTTCAAGAGGACGCCTGATGTGTCAGCTCTCATCTCTATCTCCACAGTTGGCACCGGAGCCGTGTGTCTCACAGATTTACTGCGCGTGTGGTTTGTTGTTGGGTGTTTTTTTTGAGGGGGGGGGGGGGCGGGAAAAAGGGGGGGGGGACTCAAGGGATCCGTGGCTTCACATGTAACAAAAATATTTTTGAATTAGGAATAGGAAGACAGTTTGTAACACGAACAAAACAAAAAACCACTCTTCTCACAACCTCCGACGGTAACACACCATCAATACTTATTAGTAGTAAGAAACCTGCTTCACACACCTGTGAAATCTGCGCCATGGGGCAAAGACCGAATTTGGCATTATTTCCCCCAAAAAGGTAATGATTATATGCAGGTTATGTTATATATGCATGCATATTTTGCATTTTAAAAAAAAATATGATTTTGGCATCAGGGACGGTGCCCCCCCCCCTCCCCCCAAGCCCTTTATGACTGTAACAGAAACAATCCTGCAACAAACACCAGTGACAGTCAGACAAACACTCTTGCAAAAATCTCACAACTTTTGAAAAGTAATGCAAGTACCAATTTGAATTTTTAAAAAAACAACAGTTTATTAAAGTAAAGGATTTTAAACTCGCCAAAAAACTGCATTTTGATTTTATTTACTAACTCATTATGGCAGGATTACACTACACTTATTTCATGTATGGCAGGATTACACAATTATTTCATGTAAGGAAAGTAAGGTAAAAGAAAATGTAGAAGATGCCATTGAATTTGATGAAGCTATACCTAAGATATTAAATTATGAGGTTTCAATGTTCAGGCTCTCTTGATGTGTTTTTTTAAAATAGCATGCAATATCATATTCATATATATATATATATATATAACTGTAAAAAACTACTGTAACTGTATTTTTTATATACAAATTTTGATTTTAAAAAAAAAAAAAAACACCATTTACACTGTACATTTCCAGATGACGGAGAGGAGACGCAGATGTACACAAAACACAAGTTATACAAAATATGAAACGAGTTCACCTTTGAGAAATGATAGCTATTAAAATGCCACCAAAAAACAAGTTAGATTCGAGGTTAAATAATTGTATTTACATCCTGCAATAAAATTTCAAAGAAATCAATGATTAGATGTGCAATATTATGATCAGGTAACATTGACAGACATGCCTAGGTGGACGGTGCAGGGAAAATGACAATGTCGAACACCCCAAAAAGATCTGTCACAAAACAGCAAGGGGGGGGGGGGTCCCGGGTGTAATTCAAATTTGACCCAGCAGATGACTCCCACGAAAGCAGTCGATAGACTGAAGTAAAATTCCTGGGCGGTGGCCATGAAGACTGACTGAGTAAAATTTACATGTGTCAAAACCATATTGGGTTTGTGTAGACCTGCAGAAAATGAAGCCACTTATCTTTGTATGTACCGGCACAGTCTGTATGTCAGACCTGTTTACTCTTACGATTTCGGCGTAGAATGTACAATTTTGAGGTGTATACATTATATATACTGTATGTTTATTTTTTACTATTAAGATAATGTATTGGCAGATTTTATGATGATATTGTACGATTTTAAGAGTTTGAGGGTAAACAGGTCTGGTATGTGTTTCCTTTGTGGGGAATCAGCCTACGGTTATAGCAGTACTGTGCTAAAGTCCAGTTCATCCCATGGTTTAACGAAACCCCGTACAATTTGTTCTTTTCAAGGGACCTGGTTCAACAAATATGAAAGTTCAGATGAGCCATTGCGGTTGACTAACCGCATCACACTCCGAGGAAAAACAAACATTCTCCATGTTGTATTTAGAGACTTCTTGCCCCCCCCCCCCCCCGCTCTTTTGTTTAAAACAGCACACCACTAGTGAGACTGACCTTATGATTATGCTACATCCTGTAGGCTGTGCTGCATAAAGAGAAAACTGAAATCTATTTCATTTGTTGTTGCCTTTTTTTTTTTTTTTTACAAAATAAAACAGATAAAAAATATAAGCTATACAAAATTGACCCCAAAAAAATGTTTAATATAAACATTCAAACTGGATAATGGAAGATGTCGGGCTACACAACAAAGAGGAAAAAAATATGTCTGACATCAAATCATCATAATTTTATGGCACATTTAAAACCATCATCTACCGGTAATTATATATACCTTATGCTTAATTTAATGCTTAATTAAATAACACGCTTCATAAACATGTTGTTTCCAGCAGTGACTCCAACAATTTTCAATGGTGATGCTTGATCTCCAGATTGGGCTCCAGAAATTGTTAAAAATGAAATAGGAATTGATTTGAATTAAGGGATCCACTAAAGGGTTCAGACATCTTGTAAACAATTTATGAACATTCAATTTAAACGGAAACATGCAAAATTAGTGGTTAACGTTCTCATCTTTAAATATTCCTATGCCACGTATGGGATGGTATGGATAGATTATAAAAATATTAATGACACCTGAAAGCAATTATAGATGAAAAGCTTCAAGTGCTGACATAACTCAACATAATGTAAAGATAGAATAATAGAAAAACCAATTCTCATTTGTTTTGTCTCTATTTGCAGTAGCTAAAAAATGCAATTCCATTTTATTCATTTAAAAAAATAATTACTATTTTTATAATAAATTACTATTGTTACATTATATAAATTATGAAATACAATCTTAAATATAAATGTAATGCTCTGATTGAAGGTTACACATTTTGGTGCATTCTAATTAGAATTACCTGGTATAAAAAAAAAACAACTAATGTATCATAATGGTTCAGAATGAAAGGAATGCGAATCATGCTCATGGCTTAACAACACATCGTCAGTGGGGGCGTCCTGAATCAAATAGCCTTTGTATCCTTTATTTTCCAAGTGAGTGAGCTCATGTCTCTTCAGAGATGAACTTCGTGGGAACTGCTTGCCGCACAGGGAGCACCTATGAGGCTTTTCCTTCGTGTGGCTCAGTGTGTGACACTTCAGCTTTGATGACGTGGAGAACCCCTTTGAGCAGACTTCACAACTGTAAGGCTTGACCTCCCTGTGTGTGTACTCATGCCTTTTCAGGTAGGAGTACTGCAGGAACCTCTTGTCACAAACCTCGCACCTGAAAGGTTTGTCGGCCATGTGGGTCAGCTTGTGTCTGTTGAGAATCGACGGCACGGAGAACGACTTACTGCATGTGTCGCATGCGTAAGGCTTGACTTCGACGTGGGTGAACCTGTGCTGGTTCAAAATTGAGCTCCGAGAGAATGACTTCCCGCAAAGATCGCACACAAAGGGCCTCTCGCCTGTATGGGTAAGCATGTGATCTTTCAGGTGAGATGCTTTCCTGAAGGACTTAGTGCAAACAGAGCAGAGATAACAGCGATCCTTGAATCTGCTGCTGAACATTCGCCTCCTATGTTTTAGATTTATTGGCCTATTGCACCTGCTGACTTTAGAAGATTTCTCATCCAAGTGGGAGTCAAGATGCCTCCATAATGACGTCCTTCGTGCGTACACCCCGTTACAGAGGTCACACCTGTAAATCTCCTCGTCTCCCTCAGCTGTGCTTGTCTTTGCAGCACTTAAATTTAAATTAGCGAGAAAGGGTTTCTTGAACTTGATAGTTTGTTCGAAATGTGAGGATGTCACAGACAGCTTACTACATATCCCATATTTAAACCTTCTCACTTTCATGTGGATCAGCTGGTGTCTCCTTACACTGGAGGCTTCTGGGAAAGCCAAACCACAGACATCACACTGATAAGGTTTCCCATCACTATGTACAAGCTGAGGCTGCTGCAGGTCAGATTTTTGTTGGAAAACATCCTGGCATGAATCACACTGGTATGCCTCTTCTCCGCCGTGAGCGGATAAACGCTGCTGGGGCTTGGATATGCTGGAATATGTTTTTCCGCAATGACTGCAGGTTCGTCTGTAAAATTTAACCCCTATGTGCCTGGCTGCATGCCTTGTCAGTTGAGACCGTCTTATGAAAATTTTACCGCAGGTTTCACATGGGTAGGTTTCATTGTTGTGGGTCAATTCGTGTTCCTTGAACAATGACAGTGCAGTGTAAACTTCATGACAAACGTCACACTGGAAGGACTTCTGGTTGAGATGGGTGAACCCATGCTTTGTCAATGATGATTTCCTGGAAAACGATTTTTGGCAAATGTCACATTGGTGTGGCTTCTCACCTGTGTGGGTCAGAATGTGATCTTTTAGGTGTGATGTCTTGCGAAATGACTTGCTGCAGTACGGGCATTTGTGGTGCTTTTCTTGATGGGAATAATAATCTTCTGTTTCAGGCATATACATCATTGGGGATGGCCTACACTGTATCTTTATTAGAATAACCTAACTTGAAAGCATGTGACTTATTGAATACTTTGTTTATATATCTTTGATATATAACAACATATATAATGAAGAAATCTAAAATAATTTAAAAACTGTTCTTAGAAATATTTTTAATTCCTTTTCAGTGTCCCATCTGCATACATTTCAGCTGAACTGATGTCTTTCCCATTCCATCCACATCATCAATTATTATACATATCCGTCTTGTGGGTGTCCATTTAATGACTGATAATTCCAATGATAAAAAGCTGGAGTACTTAACATAGGTATTCTTTCCAAAGAATTTAAAGACTTAAGTGGAGAAATTCCAGCAGTCTGTGGAAAAAAAGCAATTATTACTGTGTAGTTCATCTACAAACTAATAGTTTTAAACTATTAAAGCAATGAATTTTTGTATGTATTTTATTTTGTTTAAAAATTGTAATTGACATTCAAAGAGAATGCCAAATGACAGAGGAGTGAAGAGGGTGCATCACCAATACTCCACAGAAATGGCTCAAAGGCAGACCTAGGCTTAGATGGATGGATGAAGTGAAAAAAGATTTACAACTGGGAATCCAAGCATGGAAAAAGTCTGTTAGTTAGGTCTGAGTAGAAGGAAGTAGTGAGGCAGGTCAAAGCCCTACATGGGCTGTAGCGCCACAGGGATGGATTATACATTGTCAATATTTGAAATGTTTTTCTGTAAATTTATTTTTTCTGAAAAATAAACATTTATCATCTAAGAATTCGATGAAAAATAACACAATAACAATCAAATTGAGATTAGTTTGTTAAAAATAAAATTTTGTTGAGATAACTCAGATAAGATTTAGTTTTTATCCACATGTAGGCCTTAAGATAATTGTCTATATCAAGATCTGTTTACACTTTTCCTTGAATTAGATGTACGCAAAATATTAAAACCTTAAAATATATGGAAAACCTGATGGTCAGTTAAACATTCACTCCCTCATGGAACTCCATGCCTTTCCATGTACAGGTGTAACAGTTGATATTTTTATTGTTTTGTTTTTCCATTTTAAAAGCTCTACAATACATTTGTTAGTAATATGTGTACTACTGTAGAGCTATTTAAATTGAAAACAGAATATTATTTGTCATTAGTAGTCGTGTACCTTAAAGTTGATTAAATTATTAATAGCTTTACTTATTCTTACAACATTACAAGTGAAACTAATTTAGTATTAACTTCACAAAAACATATTTAGTTAATATAAAATTATCGACAGTAGTCAGTATGAAATCCTCTTAAAATAATAATATTCATGTTAAGCATTTTAATTTAGAATGCATTTAATTTAATTCAGATTGTCTGTCAATATCAGTTACTTAGGACTACATTGAAGGGGATGAATTATGTTGATTGTATATCTTATAAGCTACTTTATGGTCATTGTTTGTTATTTAATCCTTCTAACCCCTGATCCCCAATACTTGAATATATTTGGGGGCCATTCACATAAAGTAGGTCACACTCTGTAGGTGGGTTGAAGGGAGCCTAAGAAAATTTGACAGTTTGTGACCAGTGGGAGGGATTCAAGATCATATGTGACTTCACATGATTTTTAATATAACCAAATAGCGGCTATGCATACCCGGGTCCCTTTAGACTAAATGCTCTTCAGATGTCGTTTGTGGTAGTTATTTTAGTTAAAAATTGAAGAATTAAGTTTACAAACATATAGATAGTCCTTTCAGTTGTCTTTCATTTGATACCAAATTTTGTCTTAGAAAACCTTCAATAATATTTAAAAATAAATCCAACCTCTCACTTCTGGTACCTGGATTGTCTTATGAAGAAGTCATTTATAATTATATTTTTAGCCAAGGCAAAAAGTCCTTCTAATTATTATGTCTTTTATTTTCAATAAACTCAAAGCTGTAACTAGTGTAACTGTAAAAATATATTTTAAATGAGATAATGCATTATAAATAATTTATTATCTTGTTGAATTATTAAACCAAACTATTTATTTACTAATAATAAATTTAAGAATTTATTTATTATAATATAATATTAATAAAAATATTATTATTAGTTACAAGTTACGGCACAAACTCAAACATAATTTACATGGCGTGAACGCAGTCCCTCATATTATCCTTTAAATATAAAATTAAGAGTATTGCTTACTATTGATAATTTTAATAACGATTAGACCCTATGGTTTGAGCTTACATATAAATATAATTTAAATAATTTATTACTGAAATAAAGAGTCAAAGAAGAGTAAAAAAAAAAAAACAACAGCAATTAAGCTGGGCTATTATGTGGTTTTAATAATTACCGAGAAATTACTTTCTCCCAAAATATAATATTATTATACAAATATGAAGTTAAAATAACCATTGAATGTAACATTTCCGCTAAACCATGCAATCAAACATTCAGTATAAAATAGTAAATTATTTGGTCCAATTATTTAAATTTATTACTATTTTTTTCATTTTGAATAATTACTTACATTTAACTGTTGCCAAATAAACAAAAGTCTGTATCTTCCTAAGCCTAAAGAAGTATAACGCTAGGAGAGCGCCAGTTGCCGAAAGATTTATTACTAATAAAAATCACATTTGAAAAATAATTAATTTGTTTTAGTTGAAATAAAAATACAGTACTTTTTTAAGTATATACACATATCAATTTAAGGGCTACACATATCAATTTAAGGGCTATCCATAATTGACTTAATGCTTTATGACCTATTTTGGATCCATCCCTGCACCGTCTAAAATTTTTCACATAATGTTTACCCGGTGTGTGATGCCATAATGATAATATTGTGTTGTGTTGTTCGTCCGTCAAAACGACTAGGACCACCCAGTCATCCGGTTAGGGGGGTGGGTTACGGTGGGTTCGTAGGTGGCTTGCCAATCCTATACGTGCTCGGAATAGTTTGTGGCGCCGCGGGCAGGGGATAGTTGGTGCAGTCGTGACTTTAATAATGTTCTTTCGGGCTTGCCTGCGTGTCTCAATGGTGGCCATCCTACTGGCTTCATAAGATTTAGCCCCTATCTTGACCACTGATCTCCACCTGACTCTGTCCTTGGCGGTCTGCTCCCATTAAGTAGTGTCGATGCTGAAGGCCTTTAGTGCCACTTTCAGTGAGTCTTTGTAACGTTTTTTTGGACCTCCTTGGGAGCGCTTGCCTGACGTGAGCTCACCATAGAATATTTGTTTAGGGAGCCGGTGATCTTCCATACGGGCAACGTGTCCCATCCAACGGAGTTGATACTGCATCAGGGTGGTGAAGATACTAGGTAGGTTCGCTCTAGCGAGAACCTCTGTGTCAGGAACTTTGTCTTGCCACCTGATGCCGAGGAGTTTCCTGGGGCTGGTTGTGTGAAAATGGTTCAGTTTTTTAGCGTGACGCTGGTAGACTGTCCACGTTTCACACCCGTAGAGCAATGTCGAGAGGACTGCTGCGCTGTAGACCTTGATCTTCGTTTCCCGTCTGATACCTCTCCTGTCCCAAACAGTGCTGCGGAGCCTGCCAAATAAGGCACTAGCTTTTGCAAGTCTGGCATTCATTTCATCATCAATGATGACAGATCTGGAGAGGGTGCTGCCCAAGTAAGTAAATTTATCCACGCTGATGATGATGTTGGGTTCAGCGTAGGGCCTACTGGGAGCTGGCTGATAGAATACCTCAGTCTTCTTCGCGTTGATTGTTAGTCCAAAGTTGTTGCAGGCCTCAGAAAAGATATCAACGCTTTGCTGCATGGCAGCCTCAGAGTCAGCATTGAGGGCACAATCGTCCGCAAACAGAAGCTCGTTGATGGTGGTATGTTTGACCTTTGTTTTAGCTTGAAGCCTCTTTAGGTTGAAGACCGATCCATCGGTGCGGAAACGGATTGGCAAGCCCGTGGTGGAGTCCCTGAACGCATCAGACAGCATTGCAGAATACATAATACTGAAGAGCGTGGGAGCCAGGACACAGCCCTGCTTCACACCATTTGTGACAGGGAATGCTTGAGATGACTGACCGTTGTCCTGCACTCTGGCCATCATGCCATCATGCAGCTGACGGATGATGGTGGTGAATTTTTCTGGGCGTGCGTACTTTTTCATGATTTTCCACAGGCCATCTCTATTGACCCTGTCAAAAGCCTTATTCAGGTCAATAAATGTGGAATATAGGTCCATGTTTTGCTCCTGACATTTCTCTTGGAGCTGCCTGGCAGCAAACACCATATCGATAGTTCCTCGTTCTTTTCGGAAACCACATTGACTTTCGGGTAGGAGACCTCGCTCCAGATGTGCATTTAGGCGGTTCAGAAGGGCTCGGGCCAAGATCTTGCCTGCGATGGACAGCAGTGAAATTCCGCGGTAATTGTCGCAGGCCTGGCGGTTTCCTTTGTGTTTGTACAGGTGGATAATGGAGGCATCTTTGAGGTCCTGTGGTACAGTTTCCGTCTGCCAGATGATCTGGAATAGACGCAATAGCTTATCCGTCAACGCTGGTCCACCCTCTTTGTAGATTTCGGCAGGAATCATGTCGGAGCCAGGACTTTACCATTGGACATTTGACGAATTGCTGTCTGTATCTCGACCGAAGTTGGGACAGCGTCCAGTGACTTGTTCATTGGGACCTGGGGCAGTCTTTCAATGGCTTCATCATTAATGATGGAAGGCGTATTCAGCACATTTTTAAAGTGTTCCGCCCATCTTTCCAAGATTTTTTCCTTGTCTGTGATGAGGGTAGAACCGTCTGCACTAAGGAGAGGGGAAAAGCCTGAGGGGGTAACTCCATAGATTTCTCTCAGGCCACTGTAGAAGTTTTTCATGTCTTTTTTGTCTGCAAAGCCTTGAATCTCATCAGCTTTCGCATTCAACCAGGAGTCTTGCATCTGGCGCAGTTGTAATTGGACCTTGCTGCGGATGTTCCTCAGTGCAGCTGTCTTTGCTGCTGACATTGGGTCATCATGGAGGGCTTTGAACGCCCGACGTTTTTGCTCAAGTAGCATTTGGATTGCTGTTTTGTTTTCATCAAACCAATCCCTGTGTTTTCTGATAGAGGGTCCGAGGCGTTCAGCGGCTGTGTTATACACCGTCTCACGAAGTGTGGTCCACGCTGCTTCCGCGTTCTGGTTGTTCAGTGTTATGGAATCAAGGCGTTCATCCAGGGTGTCAACAAAGGTTTGTCTTACATCAGGGATCTTCAGCTTACTGATGTTGAGGCGTTTCGGAGCTTTGGTGGCCTGAGGTCGTCTCTTAGGTTGGATGTGAATTTTCAACTTTGATACGATGAGGCGGTGATCCGTCCAGCATTCTGCGCCGCACATGGCCTTAGTCACTCTCACATCATACCGGTCCCTATTTCTGACGATGACATAATCTATTAGGTGCCAGTTTTTAGAACCGGGGTGCATCCAGGAGGTCCTGTTGCGCGTAGGCAGGTTAAATGTGGTGTTTGTTATTAGAAGGCCGTGTTCAGCACAGGTCTGTAGTAGCAGTAGGCCGTTGCTGTTGCACTTTCCAACACCATACTTCCCCAACACTCCTCCCCAGGAGGTGTAGTCACTGCCGACACGTGCAATGAAATCTCCAAGAATTATGAGTTTGTCAGCAGTCGGTGTGGAGGAGATGACAGTGTTCAGGTCCTCATAAAACTTATCTATGGACTCTTCTGTGTTTGTCATGGTGGGTGCATAGGCACTGACTAAAGTGGCAGCCTTCCTTCCATGGCAGAGGGGGAGTTTCAACCTCATGAGTCGGTCATTGATTCCCTCTGGAGAGCTGGAGAGCTTGCTCGCAAGAGAGGTTTTGATAGCAAAGCCAACTCCGGCTTCACGCCTTGCGTCAGGGTCTCGTCCACTCCAGAAGAAAGAATAGCCAGCAAGCCTTTCCGTGAGTTCACCTTTGCCAGAGAGTCTGGTTTCACTTAGGGCGGCGATGTCTATGTTGTATCTGGCCAGTTCATGAGCAATGAGCGCCGTGCGTCGTTGAGGTCTGTTTGTCGAGTCCCTGTCAAGCAGTGTGCGGATGTTCCACGTGGCAATTTTAAGTCAAATAGAGTTTATCTTTGATTTTCGACCGCAAAAATTGGGTCCCCGTCGACCCTGTTTAGCCTGCCAGGTTGTGAAGGAGCAGGGAATGTTCTGGGCTCCTATTCTAGTCCCTTCCTCATGCATTTGGGAGAGCGTGCCCGTCGCCACAGGATTTGGGATAATGGGAAATGGATGACTGATGACTTGCGCGGGTGACTTTGTTTAAAGTGAGGAAGAGTTGCGCAGCGTCAGCCTCACTCTCTCGTCCGGACTCACCGTGTCCAGTGGCAAGACTAAGTCAAGACGACTGGAGATGGGTACGGATGCAGTGGATGACCAAGATGATCTACGTGCCTCATCTCGCCCTACACACTCCACGGTGCGTTGCTGTAATCGCCTTCTCCTCCGTTGAACCCAAATGGTCACCTCCGCAAGATCGGACGACGTCCAGGCTTCGCATGCAGTAGGTAGGCAGTCCTAAATCACCGAGGGTTTGAGGCCCAACAGCTACCCTCGCCTGGTGCTAGACTTTAGTATTGATACAACAAATATAAAAGATTAATGTCCTCAATATACAACACTATCCCGGCCATCTGACCTATACACCCTATCATACGGCTTCAAGATGGCGGTATAATAACAACAAGTAAAGAAAAAAAGAAGGAAGGAGTTCTTAATTTTTTAAAAAAAATTTTGATATAGGAGATTGTCATTTCTGAAGAAAATATACTTAAGACTCTGGTTGAAATTTTTTGTTTCACTTACGTATTTCCCCTCTTTACAATGGGTTGTACAGGCAGAGGTAGTACCCCTCAAGGGGGAAAACGTTGTGCTCCTAGGCCTGGCAACAGTTCGTCCGCCTTGGTCCTCTCCTGCAACTAAATTGTCACCTGTGCAACACAGCAGCTGTTAGCATGCAACAGCGTCCATACCCTGGGCAACGGCTTCCTCTAGCCGGCTAAACCAGGCGAGGGTAGCTGTTGGGCCTCAAACCCTCGGTGATTTAGGACTGCCTACCTACTGATAATATTAATAATGGATGACAGTCTTAGATATTAACAATTTGAGTTCAGTCACATTCGATTGGTTATTAAGGGAAAAAAAACACTGAAAAAATATAATATAGTGTATTAGATTTTGGATAGTATATCAAAAAGGTTAAAAAATCCTACTTTATGTTCTACATTATAGATCTATTCAAATCTTCAAAGTGAACAGCTTAAAGTTGAATAATTTAATAATTCCACCCAAAATTTAAAAAAAATAATAAAAAATTTAAACATCGACAAAGATAAGATCTCTTCAAATCCCTTTCTTTACTAAAAGTCAAAATAAAATTAATATTTAAAAATTATAATTTCATTCATTTCACTTGTATTAAGTTGTATTGTTTGTTTGTTTTGCAAAATCACACAAGGTCACATTAAATTATTGACTTAGTTTAATTGTAACATTATAAATAATAGATAATACATTGCAAGAAAATAACATTATTTAAAACAAAATTAAGTGACACATTTTTTCCAGAAATGATTCGAAAAAAAAATATATCACTGAAAAATAAGTCGTAAATGTGGAGTTTTATGTTTCAAAATAAATAAAAAAATGTTTAGATGTTAAGTCAGTGATTCTCAACATCCCTAATGCCGCTTCCCTTAATTTTAACATTTAATGGAGTTCCTCATGTTGTGGTGACCACAAACCATATCGTCCTTTCCGCTGCTACTTCATTAATATGTGATACCTGTTTACGGGTCGTTCCACCCCTAAAGAGTTTTTACGACCCTACAGGTTGAGTATCGCTGTGTTAAGTCATCGTTCGTGTAAAAGTAAGTTCAGCAGTGACAACGAAACAAAGCTTTCTGCTGTGTTCCCAATTTTTTTAGCGTAGACTGAACGCTCTTGTTTTAAAAATCGTATTGCCTAACATAGGAAACATCAAATACGATTTTTTAACAAATTATATTATTCAAGAGTTTTAAGTAGAATTTCGATGTTGTCTTTTAAAACGACAGAGATTGATAACACGCTGTATTTTCAGGCTGTTTAATTGTGATCATTATGAAGAAAGCCATAAATTATATGTTTGTTGTGGCTCTCTGTAATACCATAATACTTCTAAAATAATAAAATCCTAAAAATGTCCTAAGACTATAGAACGTAAAATTTATGTAATTGGTGGTTAGACGTATGTGTTTTAGTAATGACAATGATTTTAAGCTCCCCGAACCTTGAGAGACTTGAGTGATTTTAAAATGATTTCAGGGGTGAACATAGGTGGGGGCACTGGGGCCGTCTACAGTGTGGAAAGGAGGCATTTAGGGGTGGTGGTGGGATACAATACCCCCCTCCCCCAAGTCTGCTTATTTAATAATTATTTATCCGGGTAATAATGAGTATGGGAAAGAAAACACGACAATTATTTGAATTACTCAATAATTTTTTTAATATTAAAAAATAATATTTTGGAAAGGGGAAAGCAGGTATATATTTAATCACACAGCAGGAGATGGGGGTCACTCTATCCGTGTGCAAAACGTACGCTTGGCATTTATCTTGTACAATCACCAAACGCACAGTTATCCAGACAGAATGGCTCTCAAGTTGTTTCTTGTTGCTCTTATCACCTGTATTGTCGTGTTCCACTTTGGTAAGTTAGCACGATAGTTATATATATTCTTTATAAAACTTAGACCAACATTAAATATAATGGTTTAATTTCGTTTTTTTCTATTAGTGTATATAAGGCTATGAAATTGTATAAAACATGTTTAAAATTAAAAAAAAAACGACTGACTTTGATTAAAACACTATTGTTAATTCATTGATTTAACATCATGCTGGATATACAATAATTAAAATACAGCTAAATATAATTAATTCTTTCCACGCACAATAACCGTTTGGAACCACCTAGACAATACCGCCGTGAACTCGACATCTATCGAAAGCTTCAAGGCTGACCTGGCATCTGCTAGGAGCCGTTAGGATGGCAGCATCGCTTCCCCAACCGTTGCACATATGCAGGGCCGGATTTACAATTTTAGGGGCCCTAGGCCAAAAAAAAAATTGAGGCCCCATTTTGAGAAATAAAAAAAATATTGATACGTTTTTTAAATTCAAAAATATATTTTATTTATATACTACTCCCAATTTTGGGGCCCCTTATTTCGCGGGGCCCCTAGGCCACGGTCTAGTTGGCCTGTCTGTAAATCCGGCCCTGCACATATGCCAGTATATGGATGCAGCAACTACCCTACCAGAACCAGAACCAGAAATAACCAATCATGAAAAGATTGTAATGTCATAGAATATCCTAAAGTAATAAGTTGAGGCTGCCAGAGCGGGATGACAAGAGCAGGGCATTGGGGATCGGGGTGGGTGGGGCGGAGGCTATTTAATTCAAGAACATGTTGAAAGGACGCATCGCGCTCACGATTTCTTAATTCTCATTGGTTCTGCATCGATGGAGATCTATTATTTTACCGTAACCACATATTTCATCATAAGGTCTTATTGGGGAAAGAAGAGAGTGGAGGCGACCGACGGCACGAAGGCCACATGTGGCCCAATGAAACATTAAATGTGGCGGGTAAAAAGTGTGAACTTGAATTAATGATTTGGTAAAGTTTACAAGCTATGAAAAATTGTCATATAACCCATTAAAGAAAGTGTTAAACACAGTGCACATTGTAAAAATTGAAATAATCATAATAAGTACAACTATCTTTAAAGAATTGTTGAAATGTATTTTTAATTAAGTTACAGGAACCATAGTTTCCCTGAAAATTATCACGCGTCACACCAAGAAACTTTAATTTCCATGAGTCACTCTGCGAAAAAAAAGGGCTGTCCACCATTGGGCTTGTTTAAAAAAAATAATGCTAATTTATTATATCGCATACCTCATAAATAATTTACACAATAATTGTATATTTTATTATTATTTTTTTTTTACAAAGGCCAACATTAAATATAATATGAAGTTCTTTTTTTCTATTAGTGTATATAAAGCTGTGAAAAGTTTTATAAACCATGTTTTTTTAAAAAAAAACTGTCTTAATTTTATACATTTCTATAACATCAATAATGCAATTAAGGTTAAATAGTATTATATTAAAAGTAGCTTGTATATGGCTATGTCTAAAAATGTATAAGATGTTTTGGAGGCAAATATGTTCATCGACACTCGTTTAGTTTAATTTATACATGCTTATTACTTTTAGCCGAAGGAGCAGCCGTTGTACCAGAATGTCAAATGGTATGTTCGGCTGAATATAAGCCAGTCTGCGCCTCTGACGGCAAGACGTACGGCAATTCTTGTTAGGCAAGCCTGACCAACTGCGGCAGCTCCAGCTCAAATCGCGTCACTGTTGTCAGCCAAGGAGAATGTGGGGGGAAAAAAGGGGGGGGGGGAGCTGAACTAAGAACAATTTGAGAATTTGATCTTCAATAAACGAGTTATGCATCAAACTCAACAGTTGATTTTTTTTTTTTACATTTACTACTAGGTTCTATAAGGGAAATTTTTAGCTAACGTATTTCATGTAAGGAGATTTTTTTAATTAAATTCTTAATACTTCAGAAGGATGTATATATTAGATCAGCGGTTCTCAACCTGTGGATCGCGACCCCTTTGGGGGTCGCGCGACCCTTTCTCAGGGGTCGCCTAAGACCATCTGAAAACACATATTTTCTACAGTTATGAAGAAGCAAAAAAAATATTTGTGTTCCGTGGGGGTCGCCACAACATGAAGAACTGTATTTAAAGGGTCGCAGCATTAGGAAGGTTGAGAACCACTGTACTAGATGTTGAAAAACAACGCAGACATCTTGTGCGGAATAGATTGTTATTTTTTAAAAAGAAAATCCATATCTTCTCACGTTTCAAGATAACTGACATGAATTGTTAATGCTGAATTAGATCATTCCTCTAAGGAAAACTGATGACACTTTATCTTATTCTGAACGAAACGTTTTATCATGAGGAAGAATAATCCCCTACTTCCAACCTATACGCTGCACGCCAGACGGACGCTACTCTTGCCTAACTCAACAAATAGACTTTTCGGTACATCTACATTTTAAAATTTACTATAATTAATTCATTATTAAGATGTTATCCTTCTTCTTAAAGGGACGTCTGTACGTGATGCAGTGGCGTAGCGAGCTTAACTCGCGCCCCTTTGGGAGTAGCGCCCGGGGCATGATGCCCCCCTTGCCCCCCCTCACTACGCCACTGACGTGATGACTGTGTTATCAACACGATACATACAATTCTCTTTCAAACGAATCATTTGTATAGATCATGTAAAGTCTGCCAATGCCACAACGTTTTCATGAAGTATCTTTTCAAGATTTAGCTTTCAGACCTTATACTGATGACACCGTCAAGAAAGAACGAAAGATATTCTCTTTTACTTACGCCACTCTCTCTATTTCTTTGGCTTGTCATCTAAACGTTCTGACTTTCTATCTCTTCCTCTCTCATTCTCTCTCTCTCTCTCTCTCTCTCCCCCTCTCCCTCTCGTTCTGTTTCTTTCTATTTGTATCCGTTTAAAAAAAAAAAACAATCGGTATTTTCACTTTAGCTAGTTGGACAACCAATGAACAGTATTTACAAAATTGTATTTGTAAATAAAAATGGAGCGGCCGCTTGCCAGAGTTCGGGCAAAATATTTTTTTTTAAAATGATCTTGTAATCGAATGACGATTTTCAGCAACGAGCAAGTGTTACTTTTATTAAAGGACGGTTGTTTTACTTTTCTTTAAAGAAACTATCGTATTTCATCTTTATATTCGACTACATAAATTAATCGAATCTACCCGTGGCAACGCCATTTCTTTTCACGTGTAAATTACGGGAAGATGTGCCTAATATTTAATAATAATTCCAGATGGCGCTCCTATAATATCCCTCAATACGTGGTAGAGAAACCCAAAGTCGGCACACAGCACTGCACTCAGTACGATGGGTAAAGAATCGATTCTTGTATGTACATTTGGTGCATAGATGATCAAACGCACGACTGGGGAGGGGGGGGGGGGGAAATCAGCGAATGGAAGGCCTTCCCGGTACACAATCAGAGCGTGGCGAACAAGAAAAATCCACTTGGGAATTTTTTTTTTATTACCACCACTTATTGAAAAATAAAGGATAAATTACGTTTAAAAAAAAATTGAAAAAATAATATTCCATCTTTAGCTGCCAAAACTTTAGTCGGGAGAATTAAGACTTGTGAAAATACTTTTTACAAGGGCTTTAACTGTGTTAGCTTTCTTGAGTCGAACGGATAACGTCCACACGGGGAAGTATTATCATAGTTTTTAAAGGGGATGGACATTTTCCGATTCATTATTATTTTATCACGAGAATTATTGAGTTAAAATAAGAGAAAACAGTTAAAGTGAAGAATTAAAACCCCGGAATTTTCATACCACGAGCTTAGAACCCTTGAAGATAAATTAAAAAAAAAAATTTGAAATCCGAAAAGACGTCATTTGTCAAATACAAAAACTTTAATATTTGGACTTCTTACTTTTTTCCGTTTAGACTTTTGACCTTATCTGTGACATTCATAGTCCAGTGGCGGATTACTCGTAGTTTAGTTGTACGCCTTTAAATTCAAAACCAGGGCCGTGCTAAGGGTGGTGGGGCTGGGGAGGGAACACCCGCCCTGTCAGCCATCTTCAGAGGGGGGGGGTGCTAATATTTAGTTGACATGCACAATGTTTATATGACCGATGAATTAATATTATATTTTTTGGGGGGAAGAGGGTGTCTAAATGTATGATATATATATATATATATATACAGGGTGGGCCAATAAAAGTGAGAACATCTCGTAAAATGTGCTTTAATCACATAAAAGTAGTTTAACTATACCAAAACTAGATTATAGTTTACTGATTTAGTTACATATTCAACATGATTTCTGATTAGCTAAATATTTCGCAAAAAATGTATGAATTATAATTAATTAAATTATATTTTGAAATTACTCATATGCTACGAGATGTCCTCACTTTTATTGGCCCACCCTGTATATATATATATATATACATATATATATATATATATATATATATATATATATATACTTGTAGTTGGAGCACATTGAAAATAAACAATCGAATCTGACGATAAATGACACATATACCGAAAAAACCTTATCCACAAAACCAAAATACATTCGCAATGTAACACAGAAATACGGTCATCCACTAAACCACCTTTACTTAAATGTTTTGCTGTCTGCGGCGTTGTTATTGTAGATGTCCTTACTTCTCACCTTCACCTGTTTTAATCAAGGTAGGTTCACGGATATCCGCCTTGTACCAAAACTCTGAATATAATCACTCAGCACAGAGTGGAGCCCTGTATCCCCTTGTGTTAAAGTTACGTCCGTCATTTGACTTGAGCAATCTCAACACGACACACAAACGTAATTTTATACTGAACTTCAAAAACTATGTCTAAATTGTTTTTTGTCGCTCTAATCAGCTGTATTGCCGTGCTACATTGTGGTGAGTGAACAGTAGTTAGAAAACAGTTGTATTAAGATAGCGTGTATTTATTCATTGCTTATATTTTGAACTGTTTGTATAATAAAAATGATACATCATGAATCCAGTGAACCATTTAAACGAATGGCGTTTCTGAAATGATTAAAATGTACCTTGGGTTAATCAAACATAATCTTGGGTTATAAAACAATTTAATTCATTATATTACTTGCTTCTATTTGTACGTTTTTAACCAACTTTCCAATCTTTGACAACGTGTTAGAGGAGCGATTAATAAATATAATCATTTTAGCCTGATTGAGATGTTGGCAGGGGGGACTTAGCATTAAGAGGATAGAGTTGTTTGCCCACATGCATACTTTTATGACGGCTTATCACTGGGGGTCTTTATTTTTGGGTGTATTTTACAGTTATTAAAATATATTATTCTAGAGGCAACGATCATTTCATCATAATTGTTATTTTTATGTTTTTGGGGCCGGGGGTGTGGGGTGGAGGTGGGGGGTGGGGTCCAGTAGATCAAATACAAATCCGCTTTTTTTTTTGTTGGTCTAATCACCACTAAACAGTGTACACGCAGAGAATACGAAACAAGAACATGTAAGATGGAAACAATTCTGCTCAATCAGAATATATAAAAAAAAAAAAATCTTTTTAGGCTGTATATACTCGTATGCATCTTTTCTATTCAATTTGATAAAAATTGTAGACATAACAATATCACGCAATGACCATTCCAAATATCAAATGACACGGATTTACGTTCGGTTCTAACTTGGGGAAATATTTTGATTGCTTTCAGTTCGGGGAGTAGCCATTTTGCCACTATGTGAAATTGCTTGTTTGGATGTCTATCAGCCGGTGTGCGGCTCTGACGGCAAGACCTACGGCAATGGTTGCGGTGTGACCGTCGCCAACTGTGGCAGGTCAGCTGAAAGTCGCATCACTATTGTCAGACAAGGCACATGCGAGGGCGGCGCCCTGAGTGCAATTTGAATTTCGATATTTTGATGATTCCATCTGCAATAAAACATCAATACACCACGCTCATCAATTTGTCCCTTTATTTATCAATGACATAATTTAGAATCCGTTATTTTTGTGTGATGATTTCTTGCTTTTCTCGTTAATCAGTCATTTAATGTACAATATTACGGAGGCACGTGTTCTTAGACTTTGGTTTAAAACAGCACAGAACTACGTCAAGAAATGTATTTGTTATTTAATGAAATGAGATCCGTTTTTAACCAGTGGTTCTCAACCTTCCCCATGCCGCAACCCTTTAATACAATGCCTCGTTTTGTGGTGACCCCAACCATAACATTATTTTCGTTGCTACGTCATAAATATGTGTTTTACGATGTTCTTAGGCGAACCCTGTGTAATGGTCGTTCGACCCTCAAAGGGTTGGCAACCCATAGGCTGAGAACCGCTGTTTTAATCTCACTTTTCACACTTATGACTACTGAGTTATAATTCCTGACCTTTGTGTTTATTTTTTTTAAATACCCATTTTATTTGCACATTTAAGTTTAAAATATAAGTCAACCTTAATTAGACATTTGGATGATATGACTGTGATATCAATAGACCGATTTCTTGACTTTCAAACTCGATATTTTTATAAACATCATTAATCTATCAATATCTTAGCATCTTCATAATGTCTCAAATACGATTGAGTTATTCTCAAAAAAAAAATGCAGCATTTTAATTCAGGGGCATGAAAAATAAAAGATATGCATCCCTCTCAGTGGCGTCAATAGGGTGTGCAGGTTTCCGGGTGGCGTCGGGTGACACCCTCAAAAGGATTGACACAAGTTTAATACAAGAGGAGGATCGCCACCGGACAGAATCCCAACAGGACAAGAGGATTCAGTGGGGGTTTTTTTCACCATAAGATTAGTGTCGTAGCTTAAGTTTTTTTGCTCGGTAGCGGGTTATGATTTAGCGTCCTTTATTAAAAAAAATACAGCAACAATAAATCGTTAACGATAAACTCGTTTGTCAAGTGTCTTTGTGTATTGTTTAATGTCAAGTGTCTTTATGTATTGTTTAAAATTAACTACAACATATGTAAGGCCGCCCCACATTTCGCTTTGTTTGTAACAAAAGTTATCATCTTTGTAGACGTTCCATTTCCCCAACACCCCACCTTCCCTCCCCAACACCCCACCCCTCCACAACACCCCACAAATCACCAACACCCCACACCTCCCCAACAACACACCTTCCCTCCCCAACACCCCACACTTCCTCAACACCCCACACCTCCCTAACACCCCACCTTCCCTCCCCAACACCCCACCTTCCCTTCCCAACATCCCACCCCTCCCCAAAACCCCACACATCCCCAACACCCACACCTCCCCAACAACCCACCTTCCCTCCCCAACACCCCACACCTCCCCAACACCCCACACATCCCCAACACCCCACACCTCCCCAACACCCCAAACCTCCCCAACACCCCACCTTCCCTCCCCAACACCCCACCTTCCCTCCACAACACCCCACCTTCCCTCCCCAACACCATACCCCTCCCCAACACTCCACCCCTCCCCAAAACCCCACCCCTCCCCACTACCCCACCCTCCCCAACACTCCACCCCTCTCTAACAGCCCACCTTCCCTCCCCAACACACCACCTTCCCTTTCCAACACCCCACCTTCCCTCCCCAACACCCCACCTTCCGTCCCCAGTACCCCACCTTCCCTCCCCAAAACCCCACACCTCCCCAACACCTACACCTCCCCAACACCCAACCCCTCCCCAACACCCCACCTTCCCTCCCCAACACCCCACCTTCCCTCCCAACACACCACTCCTCCCCAACACCCCACACATCCCCAACACCCCACCTTCCCTCCCCAACACCCACCTTCCCTCCCCAACACCCCACACCTCCCCAACACCCCACCTTCCCAACCCAACACCCACCCCTCCCCAACATCCCACCCCTCCCCAACACCCCACCCCCAGGGCTCAAGGGTCTCAATCCCAGGCTGATTTATTGATCCGTCTTAACCTGTAGAAAACGCGCTGATGGTTTACAATTTTTGTTTGTGCTCACGGCCAGAAAAGTAAAGTTTTAAATGTAAAGATTAATGTTTAAATTTAAATAAGCTAATTAAAACGATTTTGATGCATTTTTAAATTACGGTCAGCTCAAATTTCTTTATTTTCGTCCTGTCTTTTTTTTTTAAACTTAATTTTCAAAAATACTAAGAGCTCTTATATTTGATCTGGTTTTGGATTTACTCGGTGCTGTAAGCTGTCTTCGTAATATTCAGTGGGGTGGGGCCTGTTACGAGGTAGGGCCGTTTTCTTCACGTACCCCATTAGCCTAGACGTGTCAGATGACCAGCGTCCAGGAAGGGTCACATGTAGGTCAAGCCACGCCAACTACCGTACGGTATAAGTGCGCTGTGTAGGCCAGTAAAAGGGAGAGAGACAAGATGAGGCTAAGGATGCGTGACTAGCTGACCGTTGCATTTGCTTAGTACTTGATAGGGCCATTCAATATTTAGTAGAAATAGTATTCCAGGAACTTAGATTTGTGATAGTATTAGTTTATATTACTGTGAGGGCTAGTTATTATTAGCGTTAGACTTGCATTCATTTCTTTTTATGTAGAGTTTATGTATCTTTGTTCACTTTTTATTCCATGTAATAAAGTGCATTTAATATAGAGCACTGATTGTCTTTATTTTAGCCAATAGTGTGTCTAAAATCTACCTGTGTTAGCCCCTTTTCAAATCCCATAGACCACGAGCCTGTTCAAATTCATTGAACATAATAGGGGGCGTAACAAGCCCCCCCCCCCTTGTCATAGACAGGGAAAAATATCACATGAAATCAATCTGAATCCCTTGACAATTTTGAGAACACGTGGCGGTATTATAGGGCTTGTCATTTCTCAGACCGGAAAACGTCACAGCGCACTACGTAATGTTACTATTTTTAGAACGGTGGACAAATAAATCTGAAAACACCGTAGTGTAACACGGTATACAACGAAGAATTTTTCTACAACTAGTCCCCAATACTAAACAAAAATTGAAATTGGAATGATAATCAAAATGTTAGTTCACAAACTTTTTATGGCTTTCTTTTAGCTTTCTACTAGATTGTCATCTAAAAAAAATCATTAAAATAAAAATGAATGCAAACGGGCGGGGCAGATTGTCAATTATTCTGAAAATAAAAAGATAAAAAACAGTCGGCAATTTAATAACTATATGCTAAGATTTTTTTTAAACTATGTTATTTAGGAAACTGTGTTACACAAGTAGCAAATTTGAAGAAAACACAGATAAACACAATAATAATCGATGAAAAGTGCCCTATTTGTAAGCACCCGTTAAATTCTTAATTTTTGATTTTAAAATATCAATTTTTGTAAGTGTTCGTGCTATATATTAAAAGTTGCCCAATATTTCGTACACCCTTTCATCCAGGAATCTACACAAATACTATTGATGGACTTTGGGTGCAGGTCAAGCGTAAATTGACCTGTTTCCAAACTACTTCATTGTGTGCTTTCCAGTGGCGCTTTCACTTACACACACAAACAAACAAAAAACACAAACATACACACACAAACAAACAAACACACACACACAAACTCACAGACCAACCAACCAACAAACCCACCCACACACACCCCAACGCAGAGAGAGAGAGAGAGAGTAAGAAAGAGAGAGACACACACACAACTTGAACATGTTTCCGACAGTTGTTAAGTGACTATTATCACATTTGACCATTTACTCATGGTAAAACATTATTAAACTGGCATTCGAGTTAGGCCTACTACTACTAGTGTTATGCATTAGGCCTACTACTACTAGTGTTATGAATTAGGCCTACTACAACTAGTGTTATGCATTAGGCCTACTACTACTAGTGTTATGCATTAGGCCTACTACAACTAGTGTTATGAATTTTGGACCTGCGTTCGGATGATCTCAATCCCCTAACACCACAAAAATTAATGTGTTTCTCTCAATCTCTCTCAAATAGTATTATGCCATTTTATTATTGAGAATGTGGATTTTTTAAAGTGGTGTAAATATTTCATTAAATATAGTTGAAAACAAAGTTTTGATTTAGGTTAAGAGCCGCTTCGCTAACATAGCAGTACTGAACAGTGTTGGCATTTTGTCCGCATAATTACCCGGATGATTACAGCAGTTCTATTTATAGATTTCCACCATTAAATGACAAGCCCTATTCAGTTGAGTTTTACCGGAAAGGGATTTGAGATTGTGGGGGTGGGGTATGTGTTGTAACAGTAGATGGGCTCTTCTGTAAAGGATTTATATTACTCCATGACTATTGTATTAATTTTAAATATGATCTCATTATTTATTTGGTAACAGGTAAGAGATATATTGGTGCGCCTTCACTAGTAGTCCTTTCAAGCTTTGAAACCTTTGATGAGATCCACCATCAAAAATATTTAACAGGACTCCGTTTATTCCAGCGTCCACGGGTGTAAGGAATGGATGGTGGCAGTGGCCGTCCGCCTCCCTTGTGGCACTCGCTTTAGGGGCGTCATTTCGACCCACTTGAAATACTCGACATACATTATCTTTATATATAACTATATTATACAGTTACCGTTATGTGCAGTGTGTGTGTGTGTATAATAGTTTTCTTTAATTTAGGTTCGGCAAAGTCAAGGACTGCTTGAGCGTCACGACTCCTAGCTACGTCAATAATCCTAGCTACGTCACGAATCCTAGCTACGTCACGAATCCTAGCTAAGTTACGAATCCTAGCTACGTCATGAATCCTAGCTACGTCTTGAATCCTCGTTACGTCACGAATCCTCGCTACGTCACGAATCCTTGCTACGTCACGAACCTAGCTACGTCACGAATCCTAGTACGTCACGAATCCTCGCTACGTCACGAATCCTAGCTACGTCACGAATCCTAGCTACGTCACGATACGTCACGAATCCTAGCTACGTCACGAATCCTAGATACGTCACGAATCCTATCTACTCCACTGCCAAAGTCCAAACAGGTTGTCCAATAATATAGCTAGTAATACAAATACATTCATATATTCGCTGAGGAAAAGTGGAGTCGCCTAGTTAAATAAGACAGATGAGAAGCCTTTATGCAATTCATTGAAACTTCATTTTTGCTTTCTTTGACTGGTGAGCATTCAAATATCCCACAATTGTCCTTGAACTTGACCGAGTGTTGATGTATTTTTCTTTCCTTATGATTTGTATAATCCTTATTATTTTTTAAATGTAGAGCTAAAATGGTAGCCTATTTTTTAGACTAATTACCCCTGCACAGTCCCGACTTCCTTATCACTTCACATATATCTCCAGAGTCGGACCTTTGGCCTACGAAATCTGGTTGGTGTCGCCCCTTATCTTATGTCAATCTCTAAAATCATGGTAACATTATCTTAAGATATGTTCATTACGTTATCTGTTTTTGTTCGTCTAATACAGCGGTTCTCAACCGTTGGCCACGACGCCCTTTGGGGGGTCGAACGAACCTCACGCAGGTGTCGTCTAAGACCATCGGAAAACACATATGTTTGTACAGTTATGAAGTAGGAACGAAAATAAATTTTATGATTTGGGAGCGGGGGTGTCAACACAACACGAGGAACTGTCTTAAAGGGTCGCGGCTTTAGGAAGATTGAGAACCATTGGTCAAATACAAATCACTTTTTAAAACTATCCAACTTAGCAACAAAAAAAAATTGTTGATGGCAATAACCTTAAAAGGTAAAATGCGCTCGTGTCTCCATTTGCTGATCCTAACAAACCCACTAGTTGCTCAGAAAGTTTCTTTAATCTGTTGAATCGTGCCGACGTTGAGCGTAAACCAAATTAGCAGACAAGAATGCATTTAAAGCTGATCGTCGTAGTCATTGTATCTTGCCTCGTCTTGTTTAGCAACGGTAAGTTCCATGCATTCCATTTTATATTCTTATGTTTTTCTCTTAAACCTCATTGTAGAAACGTGTGGTTAGCCGGCAAGCGTTCAAAGCTGGAACGAGTTTAAGTTTTTTATTATATCGATATTTTACTTTCATAGAATTAAGGCATGTGTCCTAAGGTTAGTTTGAAAATGAAACTCTTCCATGAAACAAGGTCAATTAGTTGTGTTTCTTGCTGTTAATTTAAAAAAAATACAAAATGAGGAATCATATGAACATGCAAGATTTACGAAATAAATAATAAATTCTAAATTTATAATTTTTGGAGTATTAAAACGCAATATTGCTCAATCGCAAATCATTGTTGTCAAATATTGTAGATTAAAGAAATTGGATATAGTGCTTAGAGAGACATTATTTTATTTTACAGATCCCACATTGATGCATTAAAAACATACCTTATGTTTCATAATGACACACAATGACTTTAAAAGAATATAGCACAGCTTTATTAAACGCAGACAGAGAGAGAGAGAGAGAGAGAGAGTAAAAAGAGGAAGTGGGGTACCTGGTAATTTCATATTCAAAGTAATCGGTTTTAATAATTAAACATTATTTGACTAATTGACACCAAGAAAGGAAATATCTCATTAATCCTGCCACTTTGTACTATATAATGTCTTTCAGTAAAGGGAGCCGCTATCTCTTCATCATGTGCCAGGTTTTGCATAGAACTCTACGCCCCGGTCTGTGGTTCGGACGGCAAGACTTACAGTAACTCCTGTTTCCTGTCCGTGGCCAACTGCGACAAACCAGTTGGGAGTCAGATAACACTTTTTGGCAACGGGGCTTGTGGCGGCGGCGGTGGAATCGCAATAGAAATCTAAATTGTAGTTTTTCCTTTTAAAAATTTGATCGAAAAATAAAGATGAATTTAAGAAGATTTCTTTGTTGAATCAATTTATTCCTTGGTTTCTTAAGTCGCTGAGTGGGTTAAATAGATGCTCCAGAGGTACACGTGTTATTGCGTGTGTTTTTGGACCAGTGCACTATGCGAGTTGTAGTCCACACGATTCGTTACAAATGGCAAACATACAGTAACATATTCACTAATAAAGCCTGATCTGTTTATATGTATGTAGCTTATATATTGACCAATGAGAGATCATCGCTGATTACCGCTCCAGGTGACGAACATCAGTGAATGATAAAGTCAAATAGGCAGAAGATGTGCTAAACAAAGGCCTTGCACTACAAGCGAGTATAACGCAATGCCAAAGTTAAGCAGAATTTAAGTTTGCTCTGCAAGAAGTGCAATAGAGACTAGCAATATAATCAATTGAAAGAAATGTCAGCAAGCAATTCCATCGTCTTCCGAAAATGGAAAACTGAAACATATATATATATATATATATATATATATCGTAATCTCACTGGACATTTAACTAACGAAAATACCATTTCCTTGTTAATGTGCTTGATAGAAAACAAATTGTTTCCTCCCCAACAGAAACTCTTTACCCACAAAGCGGATGAGCCCTTGAGATCCTTAGCACAAACAATGACTCAGAAGTTGGAATATCCTAGTTTCCCCGATATAAACGAATATACAATGTAAATATCCCAAACGTTTTGGTCGTGATTAAGTTTTGGTTTTTGTCACCAACACCCTAAATCTAAGAGTCGATTATGAAGCACCCCTTAGAAAGCGTGCACATCGCGTGCTGCCTTTACATACCTCTTAAAATCATAATTTTAATTTGGTTGTCATTAATCTTTTAAGCTTGTCAAGACCCTCATCCACATGAAGCTGGTTTAATGCATGCACTATTACAAGGGTATCCGGAGCGAAGACTTTCGAGATCTTGACGACCAAGATCCACTGTTCACCGTCTTTCTCAAGTCCAGCCTGAAAAAGACAACCTTGTTGATGACCTATAAATATGCGTGTGCTTGTGTGTGATTGTGTGCGCTTGCGTATGATTGTGTGTGCCTGCGTATGATTGCGTGTGCTTTTATATGATTGCGTGTGCTTGTGTATGATTGTGTGTACTTGTGTATGATTGTGTGTGCTTGCGTATGATTGTGTGTGCTTGCGTATGATTGTGTGTGCTTGTGTATGATTGTGTGTGCTTGTGCCTGATTGTGTGTGCTTGTGTATGATTGTGTGTGCTTGTGCATGATTGTGTGTGCTTGTGCATGATTGTGTGTGCTTGCGTATGATTGTGTGTGTTTGTGTATGATTGTGTGTGCTTGTGCCTGATTGTGTGTGCTTGTGCATGATTGTGTGTGCTTGTGCATGATTGTGTGTGCTTGTGTATGATTATGTGTGCTTGTGTATGATTGTGTGTGCTTGTGCATGATTGTGCCTGAGCAAACCTTCTCTGGTTGTGTATCACAGCAGAGACATCGCGTGGTTCTTGGAGGCCCAATTCCCACTTTTCTGGTCTGTGCCCCCCCCCCCCCCGCCCCCCCTTAAAAATCAAAGTTGATAGTTTGATTTTTGAAATTTTTTTTTCCTCATCACAACTTTGGGCGCTTTAAATATCCGAATCCCATCTTTTGCCGAATCCCATCTTTTGCCGAAGCCCAGGTTGCAGGGGCGTCGCAACGTCTCTTCTTCAGACAAATAAGCCACCAACTTGTTCCATCTATTTGAAATATGATTCGACATTTTGCTATCTGTCACTAGTTTCAATGAGCACCAATTTAGTCATTGTGAATGAATCTTCCATAGCCATATCGATAGACGTCATAATTTATGATTTAAAAAAAGTTATTTGATATAAATAACCTAGTTGATAGTCGCAGAGTGTTCATATTTGGCATGGCTTTTGCTTGTAATCTTGACTGCTGTTAACAATTCGAAATCTGGAGAAACTGATCAAGTCTATTTCCTGTCGTTATTGTTATAACTTTTACTATTCAATAAATACACCTAAAACATGTACTTGACGCAGCATTCTGATAAATACATTGTCCCCTCTCCTGAAAATAGAACTGTTTTTGTTTTTTTTTTTGTTTAACTCTTTCAATTGGAAATCATTTTATAAATACGAGCCATAAAAATATCTTCTCATTGAAAGTGTACAATTTTTCATATTTAAACATATTGCAGGAACTAATTGTTTTTGATGTATAGAGAAAAAAATTTGTTTTATTCACCGTTGAAAAACTGCAACCGTATTCAGATCAATTGATGGATTAAAAAAATTAGAATGTCGTTTAAATATTCTCATTTCAGCAATGTAAGTCATGTCCATAGTAGCCTTTTGAGTTGTGTGCTATAAGGCAAAATAAGCCATTGTCAAAAATCAATTCAAAATAATCATGTATTTTATTCAGTTTTATATCAAACATCCAGTAAAAAAATATGAAATTTCTTTAAATTTGCTGTTTTGTCTCTTGACAAATAGATTGTTTTCATTTCACAGACACTGACACTTAAGAGAGAGAGAGAGAGGGGGGGAGATAAAAGAAGAGAGAGAGAGAGAAAGAGAGAGAGAGAGAGATAGAGAGATAGAGAGATAGATAGATAGATAGATAGATAGATAGATAGATAGATAGATAGATAGATAGATAGATAGATAGATAGATAGATAGATAGATAGATAGATAGATAGATAGATAGATAGATAGATAGATAGATAGATAGATAGATAGATAGATAGATAGATAGATAGATAGATAGATAGATAGATAGATAGATAGATAGATAGATAGATAGATAGATAGATAGATAGATAGATAGATAGATAGATAGATAGATAGATAGATAGATAGATAGATAGATAGATAGATAGATAGATAGATAGATAGATAGATAGATAGATAGATAGATAGATAGATAGATAGATAGATAGATAGATAGATAGATAGATAGATAGATAGATAGATAGATAGATAGATAGATAGATAGATAGATAGATAGGTAGATAGAGAGAGTGAGAGAAAGAATACTTTATGCCAATACATTCTGTATATTCTGAACATACTATTATTTGTATCAGTCAATTCTTCACATATGTTAAAAAATGAAGAAAAAAAAAAGAATTAAAAAACAAAAAACATATACTTTGGCATATAAATGTTTAAATTTTAATTCAAGCCGTCTCCGAGAGATGTCAAGCTGTTTGCGCTCATGTATATGGAGGGGGGGGGGGGTAAGTAGCTCAAACTCATGATTTCACACCGCCTCGACGGGGCGTGAAGAGATCAAATCTAATTGATGTTGACTGCCAGCATGTTGTGAAGCCACAAACACATAATTTCGGGGTACTGTATTTTAACTCCCAGTCATGCAGGAATAAGACATTTGAGGTGTGCTGGTTGTCAGAGAGGATCGTGCAGCTATGATCTGCAACCTCATAATTGAGGACAAACTGATCTCTGATCATTTCCCAGTAACCTTTGACTTTGATTTGAGGAAGCCAGGGCGCCTTCTGCGCACAATCACATCCCGTGACCTCCGAAGGATAGATCGGGCGGCCTTTAGATGTGACGTCGCCGCCCTCAAGTATAGCGAAGATGATCCTGAAACAAACTACAACAATGGCCTCAGAGTTATTTTAGACAAACATGCACCTCTGTCTACACGGCGCGTTACGGACCGCCCTTCTGCCCCATGGCTCACACCAGAAATAAAGGACGCGAAGCAGAAACAGCGACGTGCAGAACGCAAGTGGCGGAAGTCTGGCTTGACTGTGCACCGACAAATCTTTGTTGAAAACAAGGAACGCACTAAGCAGATGGTCCTTGCAGCTAGGACTGAATATGTCAGTCACCGGATTGTAGATTGCAGTTCAAATAGGGACTTATTTCGCATTGTCGGGCAGCTGACCGGTAAACAGAAGAATACATCTGTGCCAAACAATATTGCTTTGGCCGAGTTACCAGACGCTCTAAATGATTTCTTTGTTATGAAAGTTAAGAAGATCAGGGCGAGACTTGACATTTGCACAGATGCTCCCGAATTCTTGCCGTTTAATGGCACTCCTATGAGCGAATTTTTGGAGGTCACTGAATCGCATGTGAAGAAAATCCTGGTTGACTCCCCAAGAAAGTCATGTTTGCTTGACCCTCTTCCGGCAGGTCTGTTGTATGAATGTTTAGACGAAATTGTCCCTATCATTACTAATATCATAAATCAGTCTTTGAAAACTGGTTTTGTTCCATCCTCCTTTAAGGAGGCGGTTGTAACTCCACTGCTAAAGAAAGCAAATCTCGACCCTAATCTGTTGGAAAATTATCGCCCCGTCTCTAATCTACCATTTTTATCAAAGATTTTAGAGAGGGTCGTTCTTCGACAGCTCCTGGATCACCTCACTCGGTGTGACTTGTTTGAGCCTTTTCAGTCAGCATACAGAACGCATCACTCTACTGAGACAGCCCTGTTGCGCGTCGTAAATGACCTTCTGTCGTCTTGTGGTGAGGGCCAGGTATCCCTTTTGTCGTTACTGGATCTATCGGCAGCGTTCGATACGCTTGACCACGGCATACTTCTCCAACGTCTGCAATATACGTTCGGTTTCACCGATACCGTCCTGAGATGGTTCCGCTCATATCTGACAAATCGGGTCCAATCGGTTATCGCAAACGGCTTGACCTCCAAGAAATCCATTATTGAATTCGGAGTACCCCAAGGCTCGGTCTTAGGCCCGGTGCTTTTCACTATGTACCTTCAGCCCCTGGGTGCAGTGATCAAGCAGTTTGACATGGTATATCACATGTTTGCGGATGATACCCAACTTCAGAAATCCGTGATCCCCTCTCAGTTCCCTCAGCTTCTTAATATGACACAGAAGACAGTGGAGTCAGTTAAGCACTGGATGACAATAAACAAGCTCAAATTGAATGATGAAAAGACTGAGGTGATCCCCATTGCTACCGCTCAAAAAATAAAATCTTTAAAAGATACACCATCCTTTACTCTCTCAGGCGTGCAGATTGAGTTTGCTCAAACAGTGCGAAACCTGGGTGTCTACTTAGAACACTAACTATGGAAAATCACATTAACATGATTTGCAAGGCGATTTTTCTAGAGCTGCGCAGAATTAGTCATATCAGACCCTTCTTAACGTTGGATGCGTCAAAGAGGCTGATGTCTGCATTCGTGCTATCACGCATGGACTACTGCAATGCTCTCATGGTGGGTCTTCCAGCTACGCTCCTTGATAAAATTCAAAAAGCACAGAATAATGCGGCTCGAATTGTTCTTCGTAACGCAAATTCGACCATGCTAAAACTCTTCTGATAGAATTGCATTGGCTGCCGGTCCGCGCTCGCATAGAGTACAAAATCGCAACTCTGTGCTACCGCTGCTTGCATGACCTGGCGCCGTCCTATCTCCAAGCGCTCATGACGCCTTATGTACCCACTAGACAACTCCGCTCATCCGATAGTGGCAAACTCTCGATACCGCGTGTTCGCCTTGAAACTTACGGAAAGCGCACATTCGCATTTGCTGGCCCAACCATTTGGAACACTCTTCCTGACGCTCTCAAAAACAGCCAGACGCTGGAGTCCTTCAAAACAAATTTAAAACTCATCTATTTCGCAAACACCTGCTGGAATGATGTTGTCTACCATCTTTTCCAGCTTGTTATTATCTCCCAGCTTAGTTTTTGTACCGCGCTTCGTGCCTTTGTGGATGAAGCGTGATTTTTCAAATGAACTTTATTATTATTATTATTATATACCGAACATGGTATTTTGTTTAATAGTTAACTTCACCTGTCTGCAGTTCCTGACATGTGTGTCTTTATATTCTGTCATGTCGTTATCTTTACGCTTATCTTTCTCAGATTCAATCACCAACAATTGCGACACAAGAAATTAGGTCTCTGTGGAATCTTTTGCTACATTATAAGCGTCTCGCCGTCTTTTAATATAACCACTAACAGCTTTTGAGTTGTGGACGTCAATTATAAAATTAGTTAACAATGCATATTGTTTTTTTCTAAGAAAATTGAGATTAATACGATTATGACCTTCTTAGCTGCTAATCTTTGAAGATGAACTATTTATTTGCATCTGTGATTGAACATCCTGAACTTAGAATATAATTAAAAATGTTTTTCTTTAAATCATTTAATGATATTTTTTTTCTTTCAGAACGTTGCCACAAGAGAAGATGAAATTTATTTTCTCTACAATACTCTTGTTTTTGCTCATATTACATGACGGTAAGAAACAATTATTAAATCATTAAAAAATATCAAGATTTATTACATCTTAGATACATTTAACAAAATTGTGCTTACTTGTCCGTTAAAGAATAATAATTTTATAAAATGGTCTTAAAAATAATAACATAGGCCTTTAAAAATACATTAATTATGAAATTAAATTTGACTCTTTAAAAAATATTTTAAACACAATTACCCGAAGAAAGCGCTCATCATACGGCATGGAATATAAGGAAATTTTGCATATTATTTTGTTCCCCAGTCAAGCCGACATTCATTCAGCACAAAAACATCACAGTACTCATGCCGCCTGTTACCAACAACTGCAACCTGGCATGTAGTTATGATTACATGCCGGTCTGTGCCTCAAACGGGAAGACCTACCTGAACGCTTGCTACCTGTCGATGGCCAACTGTTACAAGATACCGGCAGCTCAGATAACTGAGGCCAGCCAGGGACCGTGCTAATGATGAGGCATTAAGTTTGATTTTGCCAATCTCAAGGGACCTTATCATTGATTAGCAAATTTTGATCTATTACGTACATCAAAGATTTAATAAATTATGCTAACGTCAATAGTTTGCTTTCTAGAAGCAACATAATCATTTATAGTTTGCGCTGGATATTTCATGTTTCTTGTTTAAAGCGTTAAGTGAAGAAGGCATTCTGCCGAAACCTTTGTACTAAAAAAAAAAAAAAAGTGTACTTTTAAAAAAAATTAAAAATCTCTTTACTCATTGATCCTTATGTTCTAAATGTATAGCTTAATAGTTGTCAGTAATATATATATATTTTTAAAGTTATTGTAACCAGGTTCCATATTTTGTTACATCATCTAGTGTAAGATTTAACACACACACACATGTGGTTAAACAAACCAAACCTCCATATAAAGAAAGAACAAGCGGCCCAGGGTGGATCCTCAGCACAGTCTTCCTATTTCCCTGCACACAAAAATTATTTGACCAATCGTTCTTTATTTGTAATAGTGTCGTTTAAGTGAAGGTGTCGTAAGAGGTTGCTATGATATTTTTTTTTGTGCGCGTTTTTTTTTGTTTAAACGGAGTTTATTTAATACGTGTATGTGTAATAAGTTTAAAAAGAAATGTTTCTTTTGTGTGTGTCCTACTTTGATGTTGGAGTACACAATGAACGATACAATGAACGGTATTTTGTAGTCTATTGAACATAAACAAGTTCAAATCTATCATCCATTGTTGTGTGTGTCAATTTTGGGTAGTGCGACATAAATTCACTGTTTGATCCGCACAATTCTACGGAAGACTTATTTCTTTGAGTACGCAATACGTTTTGCTACTCTCTTCTTGGCTTGGTCATTAAAAATCAAATTTGTCTTTCGCCAGACGGCTAGAGAGTATCTTCACGCTAACGTAACGTACCTCACGTCACTGATCACGATTCTCTCTTATCTTGCCTTGCATAAAACAAGCATTAAATCGAGCGACTGCCCTGTTCTTGGAGTATACAAATTGTTTGTCGTTACCGCAACTAAAAAGATTTTATTCAGGTTAAATTTTAAAAAAAAATTGAAGAAAAAAATGTTTCTCAAATTCCTGCTCGCAGCTCTTGCTGTCGTGCTTCAACTTGCACAGACAGACTTCCAAGGTGAGAGTTTCGAATTTTAGGTAACAGTTTTTTTCGATAGAATGAATATAAAATACTTCACATTCTGAAAGTTCGATTCAAATTTTTAAAATATTACATTATTTTGACTGTGTTAAGAGAAGGCTCACTGTGATATATAAGTTAGTGAAAACAGTGCCGTAGCTAGAGTTTGGATTCGCCCTGGGAAGGCCGCGCCCCCTCCGTCCAGTCGTCCTACACACTTGAATAAGAATTATAATAATTTTACGAAACACAATTTTTGGGATGTTTTGGGAAAAATCATGAAATAATAAAGAAATTGAAATTGGATGTTTATACTTTTGTTAAAGTAATCAATCAATCAATCAAATTTCTCGGATGGAATTAAAAGATCCCTTACCAGCTCTGAGAGGTCTTAATTGCACTCCCTATTCTCTAGACATTATCGGTTAATGTGCGAACTCCTGGTTAACGATTTAAACATATAATTATATTCTAATCATTAAATGACCTTATGTAAATTTTTAAAAAAAAAATACTTTGCTAAATTTTCTCTTCAGCCGAGGCCGCCGCCATACCTCCGTGCGATCTGATGTGCATGATGATCTACGCCCCGGTGTGTGGATCTGACGGAAAGACCTACGGCAACAGCTGCAGCTTAACGTCGTTCAACTGTGGAGTCGCTGAGGCCAGTATGGTCACACTGGCGCACACGGGCGAGTGTTGATCCTGGCATCGCGAAATGACGTCAGATCGTTTTATAACGTTTTTTTGGCATGATTCTCAACTAATTCATTACAAAACGTATAAATAAATACGTAAATTAATTTGAGTTTATTGTTTATCAATCACTCGTATTTATTTTTCACTGGTATGTTTTCGATTGTCGCTGTTAACTTTAAAAAAAATTTTTTTTTAATATATTCAACAATTATTATTACACGGAATTTGAATTATTTCAGATTCTATCAACACTTATCATATTCTATAACAGGGGTCTGTTACGAACCCGTTCTTACCAAAGGTTCGTTAGCTTCGTTTGTCGTGGGCTTATTTTATTAACTTCACAAACCAATGCTTCACAGAATAAGTATCTCTATTTACAACTAAAACTACACTGTCAACTGACATCACTCAGAACACAACACTCCACAAAATAACAATGCACAATGCGTCTCGAAATATCAAACATTTAATATCAACGTGTACCCAAATACTCTCCAAACAACACGCAATCACAATATAAATTCAAGTCCTTAATAGGGTCCTCAAACGTTTAATCAGGGAGCTGTTTCCCTGCAAACCAGACATTTGAGAAATAGGTGGACTGGTTCGCTGTCCAACAGACTATGTTGGGGAACAGGGTTTAGTTTGATAAAGTTATAATCAATTTTTTAATGTCTTATTTGCATTGAAAAAACTCATCTAGAGCAAGTAAATACAATACAAAATTTAAAATGAAGAACAATTGTATTCAATTTCAAGTTATACGTATTTCAGTGCAAAGAATTAACCAGGTTTTCAGCTAAGAAAATGTTCACTGTCCGATTTTATATTTGTCACTGTTACCCGGGTAACTGGATGACGGCATTGTGGGTCAGGTTAATGATCCATGGCGGGCAGGATCCGGCCCGTGGGCCGTAGTTTGTGAATTCCTGATTTATTAAAAAAAAAAAAAGAAAGAAGATCTTATAATTTACTATTGCTACAGGTTGAATACAAATATATAGGTTTTTAGATATGAAAGAATTATTTTTTATTTTGGTTTTTGAAAGTTGCGTGCCTGGAACAATTAAAGGGTATAACATGATGACTTTAGGATGAAGAGCTTTAAGAAACCCCAGAGATTGAAATAAAAATTTAAAAAAAAAAACACAAAAAAACACAAAACAAAACAACCCAAAATGACAAACTAAAATAATGCTCGAAAAGTAAGACATCAAATTTGATTGGTTTTTCACCCAAACATAAAACATTTAAACCGTTTTTCACTATTAATCGCGTAAAAATCAGGCCATGTTAGCTTTGCCAATGATGTGAAATTAAAAATAAAAACAACAGACTACTTAACATTGGCTTGCACAGAGTTTGAGTAGATACGAAATTTTGCCGATTAAAATGTGTATCCCATTTATTTAAATCATGCCACTTCTGACGTCATTCAATTACAAGTTATGTGATTGGGAACGGATCCAAATTCCAATGAAATTCTGGTATTCCCACTTGACTTAAATGTTTTCTATTAGTTTTGTCCGACCTCGTTTCTCTAGAGAGATAGTCTATAAACATTCTAATTATTAATAAATCTAATGGTGTTCAGTCTTTAAGAAAAGACCTGCTAATGTAATAGACAGTTTCCTGTCTCCATGTTGAGTCATGGTTAAGTGCAACGCCATTAAGTCTAGTGCATGTTTTGTAAATCGTTGTCCCATATCTAATGATGAAAGTACACTTCTTTATTTGATGATACAACTACAGTCCTATCCAACTCAGCAGCATGCTCGCTCACATCATTGGGGAAAATAGGTATGTGAAGTCTTGAAGTATAAATACAGAATGAAAAGATAACGTTTCATCTAAGAGCCTTTTTTAAGCAGACAAGACAAAAGAAGAAACAATAAGAAATTATTGGAAAAAAAAGTTATAAAACTTAAGTGTGTGGAGTTCGCAGACTCAGTTGTAAACTTTCTATTATAATTTTTTTTTTTAAATCTTGCCTGCTGAAGTAGGCTCTGGGCTAAAATGTTCCCTTTTTGTTTTGTACTGTATTTATATTTCGGGCTTCCACTTACCCTGTTCCGCTATTACCTCCACAAAGCTTGAACAGCAGACCTTCATTTATTATCGCACACACCATGAGCCGTTGGGAAATGTTCCTCGTTAAGCTTCTCCAACCCAATGTATCACACCTGTAAGGTATTGTGAGTTTCTCTCTCAAAGAAATACTAGTTTCTACAACCAAATGTATCACACTTGCAAGGTAGTGTGAGTTTCTCTCTCAAAGAGATACTTGTTTTTCTACCCAATGTATCACACAAGTAAAGTGGGGTAAGCTTCTCACCACGAGATACTGATTTTTCTGGACTTTTTAAAAGTTTTCTTATGGTTGTCTGTTGAAATACAAGTCCAGGAATATCATCTAGCCTTGCACCTACCCTGAGCTGAGCACCCTCACAGGGGCAATCTTATCTTTTGTAGTGGATTATTGCATCACATTCGCATCCTTTTGATGTGTGGAAAATCTAATGATACATATTTTTTTGAAATGATAGATTTATGACATATTTAAAACTTATAAAATCAGAAAAAGTGTAGTAAACAGTGTGTTAAATCTCTATCATTATTTTCTTAATACTTAATCCACATGTCTTTATTTGTTTACACCTTCTTTCCTTGCCATTAATGATACACAATGTTAACATAATACATAAAAATATAATTTTAAAAAAATATATATATAAAAATTGATTGACTCTTTTTTAACATCAAAGTTATGTACCAAGTTTCCGCGAACTAGAGCAATTAATAATCGAATGGATTAACAAATCCAAAATAATTTTTTTTTTAAAATAATTAAATTAACCCTGAATAAATATAGAATAGATTCAACTTTAATTAGCTAGAAAATCTTTAAACAATTCGAGTTTTGATTTGGAAATCATCAGTTTTTATTTGATTTATTTATGAAATTAACGTTATAGTTTTTTTCTAGAGCCAATGGAAATCATCAATAGTTTTTATGATTTATTTATGAAAGTAACGTTACAGTTTTTGAAAGCCAAAAATAAACACTAGGCCTGATTTTACATATTTTTTTTTCCATTCTCTTCTAGAAGCGGGTTTTTGTGTGTATCCTTATCTAGGTTCCAAAAATACCTTTATTAAGACTGTTTCTGTACTGCTAAATTAACCATTGCTTTTGTTAGCACATCTCAGCAAATAATTGTTCTCAAGATATAAATTTTAAAAAAAAATGGTTCTCAAATTCCTAATTGCAACTCTTCCAGTCCTGTTTCTGCTGATACAAACCAACACTGAAGGTAAGAAATTAAAATTTTAATGAAACGTATAAGCATATATATATATATATATATATATATATAAGTACACATCTATTCGAGTAATTGAATTATTTCTTAAAATTAGATTAATATTCAAATAAAAAAGGTAACAAAATGAGATTAATTAGAGCTAGTAAATCATAGAATAATAGTAAGCTGTTCTGTTTTGACTTCATATTAAAAAAAACTTAAGGGAACGATACGCTATTAAATTGTTCACTGTTTTAAAAATATATACATAAATAACTATATAGTTTACTTTAATTTAATTGTTAAGCATAAATGAAAAACTAAATGAACAAAACCTCTGCAAAGACATGAGACTATTAAGAAAGTCAATTTCCAAGCATCATATATATAGAAAATATACAGGTTGATGTAAACATCACGCCGTCTTTCCACACAGCGGAAGCCGCGGTGTTACCCGATTGCCTGTTTGCATGCATCGCCCTCTACGACCCGGTGTGCGGATCAGACGGCAAGACCTACGGCAACAGCTGCAGCTTATCCTCGGCCAACTGTGGAGTCGCCGAGGCCAGTAAGGTCACACTTGCGCACAAGGGCGAGTGTTGATTCTGGCAGTATGGTCGTCCTTTGTGCGTGGTGGGGAGTGCCAGCCCCGAACAGCTGTTTTTGTGGAATCCAGGAAAGGCGCAACAATCTATGGATTGAACACAAAAAAAATGTGATAAATTGTTGTCGTCATTATTTGCAAAGTTTGACATGTAGCCGGATGAATTATTAACAGGAAAATAAATGGGTACCGGAAATATTTAAGAAATAATTTTTAAATGGAACAATTTTTTGAACGGATATTTGTTCGGAATAAATTGATAAGCACAAAAAAAACAAAAAAAAAACATACAAACAAACCTTAAACTGCATTTAAAAATTTATATTTCCCACAATTCTTACTCGTATCGTCACTTAAAAACAATTAAATAAAAAAAATTAATCATTCTTGTAGAAATTTCATTTTAAAAAAAACAAACTATATTCCAACAAAATTTCGTTGTAAAATTTCCCATTAAAGAAATTTTTGGATACGGAAATAAATGAATGCTCAAAATCATCCAAGTGTTCTTTTCTTTTTTAAATGTATGTGAAATCCTTTTATTTTCCATAGTGTTATTTGATCCAAATAGAGTATATTAGTAAGGAAATTATTTTACCTCCTTTTAATAAAGCTGAGTTAGGACTACTATGCGTGATACTGATCTAGACTGTTCCCATAGTTTACATAAAACTCACCAATCATGAAAATTTTGGGAATTATTTTCTCGAGACAGGGTAAGTCAGAAGAAATCTGCTCCCAAATCGAACAAACATCAACAACCAGAGTAATATAAAACTGTTTATTCTAGCTAGAATAGGTTTTCAAAAGTTAAAAATCAATTTGACTTGCATAAATAATGCTTATTAAACGAAAAGGTACATACAGAAAGGAAAGGTCTAAAATAAATTTAAAAAATTATAATTAGAACTCAAACAAAAAAACACGTTAAAAAATTTAAACAAAATGTATGTAGATAAATTTAAGATTAGATACAATGAAAGGAGACACACATGTTGCCCACACTTTCGATACTGTTTTTGGTCCTTTCATTAAGACAGATTAAGTCTTAATTCCTAATATATATATACATTCATGAACTACGAATATATTACACGATAAATATTGTTTTTTTTAATGATTTAAGAACATTTAGAAAGATTACTTCACCAATATGTCTTGCATTTGCGCAAGCATCTTAAACAATCTTTGGTTAATAAAATTATATATCTACGATTTAATGCATCTCTGTGTAATCTGTTTATTTTAGACACTCTCTTTTTTCCCCTTTGACACTAACAGATTGTCCTATATTTCAGATACAGATATTGCTTTAAAAGGGCACATACTGATTCGTGAATCTATTCTTGATAGTTAACATAAAAAAAGATATTTGTTTTTTGTGATTTTTTTTAATGGCTTCGCAGTGTAATCTGTCGATTGTCCTATTTACAGTCGTGCTTCTCACAACGCCGTCTAACGCGAGAGGTGGGTGTAACACATTTTTCAATTAGCAATTGAACATTATTTTATTTTATGCACTGAAAATATATTTTTACGGCGCAATATTTTGTGATTCAATCCAATGAGTTTTACTGTAGACATATAATTAATATAATTCATTTTGTCTTCGTTAATTTGTTAATGTCTGGCATTCATCTAACACATGTGCGCATATTAAGGTGTTGTCAAACAATGTTCATGTTATCATTATAGAGCACATTAGTTTCCTCGCTACTTTGAAACTAATGACTGCATCTACTCTCTCACCTTTGACTGAAACCCTCTTCCTAATGCGCTGGTGTCTTTTCCACTGTAGACCCTGGTTTATTCCTTAGAGTTTATTACATCCGATTTGTGTCCACCTTACATGAAATATCCCGTAGTACAGCGACATAAATCATATCAATTCTTCACTGAGGCGGGCCAGCTCTTCTGCCCTGTTTAGACTCAGAACATTCCAGTTCGCCATCCACAAATCATGTTCTTGTCCATGCGTAGAATGAAAACAATAAATAAAAGCCCGTTTCAATTTATTTTTGTGTGTCTTTCTTCTCTTAAATTTCAAAACCATGGTATTTCCAGTTAATGAGGACATACTACCCTGTGACCTGAACTGTTTTCCGGTGTATGACCCTGCATGCGCCTCTGACGGGAAGACCTATGGAAACATCTGTGAAATAGACGCGGTAAACTGCGGCCTGCCTTAGAATTATAAAGTCACGTATTTGCACAAGGGAATGTGTTAGTTTTAGCATAACATAATGCTTTGATGTTTTCAGACATTCTGAAAGTTAATGAAATTCATTTGGTCAAAATTTGCTGTACTTTCGAAGTAATAAAATAATTCTTGCTTGATTTCAACAGTATTTTTTATGTGTTCCTTTTAAACATAGTAAGTTTTGTTTAGAGGTCTGTTGATTTGATTCTTCGTTTTGTTTTATCTTACCATATATTCCATGACACTATGTGCCTTTGTAAATAAAAAACGTTTGTGAAGATTAAACACATATTTATTTATTTGAAAATGTGTGTGTCTTTAAACACTGCGAAAAATATGTCTCTTTGTACATGTGTTAAAGAAAATGTGTTCTTCTTTATACATTTTAAGTGGAAATTTCAGTTAAATGAAAAAATTAGAAGTCTTTTTGTATGTTTAAAAAAACATGCCGGATACTCTAATCAACATATACAAAACTAAAGACAAACGGGACGAATGTATAGTTTGTTTACGCGTTGACTTTTCGTAAGTGTCTAAACGGCAATTTAATTTAAGCAAAACGGTTTTTTGTTATAATTAAAGCGTAAAATTAAATTTAAGAGAGGGAGAGAGATTCATCAGCTCAGTTTAGAGAACAGACAGTCGCGTTAACCAAAAAGTCACGCGGACCGAATAGTCACGCGGGCTGAATAGTCAGGAGAATCGAAAAGACAAGTGGACCGAATAGTCACCCGGACCGAATAGTCTTGCGGACCGAATAGTTCCGTGTCTCCTTGACATCCTTTCAGTCCTTCAATCAGAATGTCCATACTTAAAACATTACGCAAGAATTATCCCCCTAAATTAAACCCACCGAAAGTATCCGTGAGAAGTTAATCAATAAATATCTATTTGGCCTTGAACTTACGCGACTAAAAGAAGCTATTTAAAGAAACTAATTAAACGTCTTTTTTGTGTGTATAATAATAGTTCCTTCATTTCTACAAGACAGTCTGATGTTAAAATAAAAGGTGAATATGCCTTAAAACAAATAATTCCATCGTTATCTTTGTTGAAATTGTTATTTAAATTATTATTGATGTATGGTATACAATAACAGTTAATATATTTTAGACGGGGGGCTTTGAGGGGGAAAAAAATGTAGTGATGACGGTAGCAGGTCCATTAGGCACACGGGCCTTAACGTAAAGTAGGGCTCACGTGTAACACAGGTCGTCCAAATCTCAAAGGGGCGTTTATTTTGAAGTGCGTACATCTCTACAGCAATAAGTTAGAATTAACATCGAATGAATCGCTAAAACTTCAACTTGGACTTGACGGTGTTTTATACATCCTCTCCCCCCCCCCCTTAACTTCTGAAATATTATTTGGTGCGTACACGTTACCAAACTTTTTTTTTTAAAAAATCATAATTATTTTGAAAACTCATTTCTTGCATTTTCAAGTTTCCCTTGCTCAAAAAGACCTACTGGTCGGGAAGTGGTCATTAGAAACGTTTATTAAACGCTTTGTATTAGGTGGCTTTGTCATTTTGCTTGTCTAGGAATAGTGCCTCTCAATGTTTGACCCATTTCCTGACGACCAAAAAACATTTCAAACTCTGTGCACTTACCCAACTCCGATGACGTTTAAAAAACTTTCATGATCAGTATGTCAGCGGTGACCTCCACTTATATTTAAATGACCCCTGCGGGTCAAATCTTGAACAAAAATTTTGACTCACTTCTTGATGTACAACTGAGCTGAAACTTAGTACGCCTACCCACCCCACTAAAAAAATAAAACTTGTCATTATCAATACAACATTGTCAATACAGTGATTTCTTCTTACCCCCGAGAGACCTCTATTTTACTTGTCAATTTTTACCCGCTTCCCGAGTTCCGATTGAGCACCCCCCCTCCCCCACTAATGATAATACACTCCTTCATGATCGGTAGATTACAAGCAACCTTCATTTAACCTTGATTGACTTTCTGCGAAAATCTCTTCAACAGAAAAGTGATTGGGGATTCCGACTTTCACTTCAGCATACTAAACATTTTCAAATAAATATCCCCAAAAAGTTCAAAGCTGTTACATTCATAAGAATAAAAAAAAAAGTGCGAGGCGCACAAGAAATGTATTCTTGTAGTATGACTTTATACATACAATGTTGGACACATGTAAACGTTTAGAATGCTACAAGTAAGTGTTATGGGACACAACTGTTACGGTATAGATTATTTTATCCTGGAAATATGAGTTCTCCCAACCGCCATCCAATACTTTTGTATGCTCCCATCGATCATCATTTTGACAAACTGAAATGAAATTGGCGACACCGCTGCTTGCATGGCTTTGCGATCTGCAAAGAACATTGTGTTTATGGACGCCCCCCCCCCCCCCCACACGTTTTTTTTTTATTCATATGACTGTAGCAGCCTTGTAGTTTTAGGGGGACATTTATTTTAAACTTTTAAGAACGTGATTTGGAAAAGAGTGGTTTTCAAAAAGTTTTTTTTTTCCTTTTCTGAGTTCACATTTTAACTACACTGATTAAAAAAAAAAAAACAACTATTTATAAAAAAAATAATAAGTTTTCAATGTATGACTCATAAAGTCAGAATGGTCTCCAGTACAATAGATGCCGTGTGGATCTCCCTTTAAGTATAAATCTTAATTGTTATAACTCATAAACAAGACATAGCATTATATTATATCTCTCCAAAATATAAACACGAGTCATATCTTTCTCAAATGTATTTTTGTTATTCTTTTTTTTCCCTTAATAGATAAGGTTTTACAGGGTTAATTTGTGAGTTCAGAAAGCAGGAAATAGACAAACATGTTTTTTTTTTTTGGTATTGTTTTCATGTATCTGTTTATTTCAAGTACATACATCTAGTTAAAACAGAGAGCATGTGGATTAATTCTGAATAAATGTATTTCATACAAAGCAACTACTGAATGTGAACTGAATTCCACACAGTTTATCCCAGGAATAGATTCAATGCAATGGTTCCCAGACAACCCACGATAGGGACATTGTACATGCTCTCACTGATTGGCCTCAATCTATCTGACATGGGTATGTTGTTTTTTGTGCTTTTTTTTTCTTTTGTACTTTGCATATGTGTGTGTAAATCCTTAGCTGCAAAAACGTTGAAACCACTGGTTTGCCGGTAGTAAGAACCGGCAATAAAGACATTCCCTAGGCTGAGATACCGCGCTATATAAGACCTCTAATGATAATAATAATAATCTCAATAATTTTCCTAGTCATCTTTATTGTCTCATTATGTATGAATTGGACAAATAAAACGTTTATAGTTGCTTGAATAATGGTATACAAACTGTTAGTTTAATAGATGACTCTGATACTTTTGGATAGTATATGGCAATATTTTAAGACTTGCTTATGTGTCGAAAATCTCCAGCAACGGTCTGCCAGTATGACTGCATAGAGACCTACGACCCCTCGTGTGGTTCAGACGGACGCACCTACCTCAACAACTGCGTCCTGGACTACGCCAACTGTGGACTCCCCGAGAGTGACCTCATCCGGTTCGTGCACTGGGGGATATGCAAACACGACGACAAGAGCCTTTTTCAGAACTTCGTCACCACTCCAAATAACTGAACGTTTTAACATTTTTTACACTTCACTTTGAATCAAACTTTGACAATAAACTATATTCATCAATCTGGTTTTATTTTGGTCGATATTGCTGTATACAATCCTCATGAATTTATGTAGGTGGCACGTGTGGTTATAAGTGGAATGTGTTTTTTGTTTGTTTGTAGCTTTTTATTAATTTCATTTTGAAAATCGTTGAGAACAACAAATATTAACTTGAGCAAAGCACAACAATATCTGTTGTTGTCTTTAGCTGAGTCGAATTCCGAAACTGCAGAACTTTCTTTTACTAAATTAAAATCATTGGTTTGCGCACATTATTTTAACACAAGATGTAACATGTACATTAAGATGATAAAGTTAAATCAGTCTAAGAAATCTAGGCCGTGTTAAAGACATTTGTTTTAGAAAATGAAATCGTAACATTTCTGCGATGTTATTTGATTGCTATAAAGTAAGAAGGATCCACAGCAGACCTGAACATTAAAAAAAAAAAAAATAAATAAAACCAGCCTTGCAAACTGCCCAGAGAAAGGACAACGTGTGTAGGAGATTAGGTCTCAAGTTTTGATGGGTAGGTGCTGACTTTTTAAAAGGGTTTTTACAATTCCCATTTGTTAAAAATCTTTTTAACAAGAAATTAATAGTGCGGCTTACATTTATTTGATCCCGAGTTCTTGTACCTGAGAAAGCTAACTTTTATTATGGCAAGTAATTTTGTTTAAAATGAATAATAATAATAATAATGAAGTTTATTTGAGAAATTTGAGAAATCACGCTTCATTCCCAAAGGCTCGAAGCGCGTTACAAGGTTCGATGTTCGAGAGGCATCACTGCTGCCAGTTAGGCGCATGTGAACTCCATCTCCCCATCTCCTGGGTTTGAATTCAGAGTTGCCTTCTCTTAGATGAGTTGCCGTCCAAGGTTAACGAGTCCCATCCACCCGGGAGTTGCCGGAATGTTTCATTGTATCAATGTTATCCGCCTATCGGGAATAGAGCAACATGATATGTTTAGACTTGAAAAAAAAGACACGACAACTAAACGGACGTGTCAGCAAAATACTTTTTTTAAGAAACAACAGATAAAATTTAAAAAAAATTAAACTTGTGTGGTTTTTTTTTTTAAATTTTAATAATATCATTGTAGCTCTTGTAAAATACTTGAAAAGTGCATCTGTCTAAGACCATACACTAGTTATTATGTTAATTAAGTAACAAAATTCTAAGTGACCAGTTTTGGTTGCACGTTATCTTTTAAGAGCCCTTTTCATGAACTTTGACCTCACTGTTGTCAATTTACATCATAAATGCATTTTATGAGATCTACATTTACTGATAGAGTTAAGAACACCATTTGGCAGTACTATGAACACATTTGTATACTTCCCAAGTGTGTTATTTAAAGGAAGTGCACACAACAGCTAATCAACATATTTATGCAGCGTTAACAGCTACCACAGACTGCAAATCAAATTTCTTTAGAGATGGTTCTCAAATTTCATACGATGAGTGCAGCTACCATGGCCTTGTGTTTAGCGTGTCTCTGTGTGACGAACGGTAATTCAATTATTACATTCGAAAAACACGATATTATTTATTTTTATACTTGAGGAAATTCATCTTTTCCCTTATGATTTTGTAGTGAAAACAGTGACTGGTTTCCTAAAGCTGTACAATTCATTAAGAAGGACACACTGTGTAATAAAATATAATAAATCGGCATTGCGTTCTCTGAAAAGATCGTTAATTAAGAATGGTATTCATGATTTTTGTCTTCGCCTTTTTAGCATTAATCAATTATAATAAATATGTTTTAAACACGTTTTAAAAAAATATTTCCTTTTTCTTCTTTTATAATTATCAACAGTTGAATAAAGATTCCTTGGCGAATATTTAAATATACTTTAATGATAAAACTTAAAAACCGATGAGATATTTTCGCTTGTTTTTTTTTTTCAGCGACTGATTTGATTTCAATTTGTTAGTGGTAAATAACTCATGTCAGTTATTTTATCTGTTCTATAGAAAGTGGTTCTTAAAATAGAAAAGCTTAAACAATCAGACAAATCCAATCAATATCAACAGTGGACTGCGCGTGCAACATCGGCTGTCCTGACGTTGAGGACCCGATATGCGGCTCTGATGGTAGAACGTACAACAGCGCATGTTACCTGGCTCAAGACAACTGCTACAGGCCGGCCAATGGTCAGATAACTGTTGTACGCAAGGGCCATTGCTGAGTCCGGCCATTTGGTTTTGTTGTCAAGTTTTTATCTTTAAAGAAAAAACTATTAAAAAATGAAAATAACAAATAAAAAAAAACAAAAAAACTCATGAATGATTTTCAAATTGATCCTACGTCGTTCACATTATTTTAATTAATATTTCTTTATATATATATATATATATATATATATATATATATATATATAATTTGAGTATCAATAAAATATAAATAACACGTTTAAAAGTTAAATAAATAGTATCATCCTTAAAACTATGTTTAAGGTAATATACGTAATGCATGTTCATAGAGTGAGCTTCGTATCTACTGATCTTTAAAAAGAGATTGCAACTTTGAGACCATTACGCCATTAAGTCCTTTGTTTCCCTCCAACTAGGTATAAGGATGTAGATTTGTGTACATTTCTTGCTTTAATATGATTCGTTACGGTGATGTAATCCGCACAAAAATAACATTGTGTCCAAACATAATAAGCAAGATGTTGTTTTTTTTTCAAACTTTCACAAATATTTATCTGCAAAAAAAGAAAAATTAAAAAATCCCCAATGTTTGAATTATTAGAAGTTTCAGACAGAGAAGAAGTCAGCTCAAAGGTTCTGTCAAAGATGAAACTATCCAGCAAACCCAAAAGTAAATTATGCAATGCCATTTCCATAAAAGGGAGATCTCATTTCTAAGCATAAACAATTTATGTTGTCATCGAAAATGCAACATTCGAACCATTTAAGAAAATCATTGCACTAATGCAAGTAAAAACATTGCTTGGATTTAAAGAAAAGAAATTATTGAAATTTTTAAAAAATCCTAAAAACATCCATTTTTGTATAAATCCTTGGATTGTATTTATGTAATAGCACGTAATTTATTTATTTCTGTCATTGTTAGAATAGATTTTTGCTATGGAAATGGTTTATATCAAACTTAGTAGTGCATGTTAAACTTAATTGACTAAAGATATATTTGATATACGTCACATATACAAAGCACATGTTAACAGCTACACAAGTAATCTACGTATCAATACACGCACCTGTTTCACAGATCATATTTCATTCTTATTCCCCTTGGGGGAAAAAAAAAGAGGAAAAACTTATTTTTGAGGGTTGGGATAAGCCTGAAAGCGTGCAAAAATGTTTTGTCATTTACAGCGGATGTATGCGTCAAGTTCCATTTATTAATATTGATGGGAAGTGGATCAATTAGCCGTTGGAAGATTTTGACAGAAACACAGGAACAAAAGATACATTAATATAAAAGCTTTTTCCTAAGTGTTGTTGGGGGGGAGGGGTGTATCGATTTGTTTAACTAAAATAAAATAATAAACTGCACACAAATCTAGCAGAGGAAATGTTGAAAAGTTACAATCACACTTTGTAACAAAATTTTGAACACAAGTTCGCCATGCATTTTAGTATTTTTCACAGTTTATTTTACAGAATTTAAAAAAACAAGAAATAATGATTTTAAAAAAAAAGGCACACCCCAACAGAATAAATGCAGCAAATAATAATAATAATAATTTTGCCGCAGCTTTGCTATACTTATGCTACCCGTGTTTAATTTATGTAGCACGATATTTGCTATGTCGTATCTATATTATATTATTAACTGAACGTTCCTCTCTTGATGAGCTTACGTTCGATTCTATAAGTGTCCGAGGAGGGCGAGAGATCGATGGGCTAAGGAGTTAATTGATTGATTTGGATTGCGTAATGGGTTGGCATGAATGGGTTGGGGTGAATGGGTTGTGATTGATGGGCTGCTATGGATTGGGACTGATGGGTTGGGAGGGATGGGTTGGGATGGATGGGTCGGGAAGCGTGGGTAGGGAAGACGTGAGGTAATACTATAGAACGAGAGATCATACATAAAAAAGAGACACTTTGTATATTCAAATATGAAATATTAACCAAAGAACAGTGTACCCGTTGTGGATGCATGCAATGAAAACACGCTGACTTCGCCCACCTGTTGTGATGTAGGTTACATCTCTATAAAAATCACAAACTTTTAATTGATACATTTTGTTTTTTTGGTATTTGCAGGGATCTTTACGACTATAGTAATATGTGTATTCTTAATGAGGGCTTGTGAATGTCCCAGTGTCTACAAATTACAAAGTTTATAACGCTGGTTAGGATCGACATCGCTATATAGAGCTTCCACCCAAAAATTAGTAACCGTACACTTGAATAAGAATGTTAAAGTTAGGAGAAGTCTGCGAACATAATAGCCCTTTAAAAAAAAAAAATGTATGCTGTGTCTTACTTAACAGAATCACTTTTGTCCAGGGGCAGAATAGCGGCATGTATGGTTACAGAAAAAATACAATCATAAACGCGATGCATCGCATACCGTTAATTATGTGACATTAAAATTTAACATCTAATGAAACACAGATAAGATTGCAACTTTTAAAAAGAAAAGGTTCATTTTGAAGTTAAATTTAAAAAGGAACAAACTAATGTATTTGTGTAAGTAGAAGTTAATAGTGAATCCTACACTGTGTTCACTAACAGAAATGCTTACTAAACTTCAACTGTTCACTTTACTGCTCACGTCAGCTGTCTTGCTTGGGCAAACTTGGGCAGATGGTAAATAAACCCACAATTTTTTTGTCTTTACATTGCTTTTGTAACAATTGATTTTTTTAAATATGTAAGTTCTTCATTATCGTTATATTATGTTATTTAACGATTTTTTTTTCCATTTCGCCTGTTTTAAAAATATATACAAGTGATTTCATCTACAATGGCCAATTACTTGTAACATTTGGATCATTCTAGATAACTATCAATTCTTGATAGTTTACTGTGTGGATCTGGCTTGTTGTCTACGCCCGATATTTTGTGTTGTACTCTGTGTAGTGCTGTAGATGTGGTTAAACTTGATAGAGAAAGAAAACATAGTCATGTGACTTGTGTATATTATAGAGGAGCTTCGTTTGTTGTTTCGTCCTGATAATTTTGTGTGTGTTTGTGCAATGGGGGTAAAAAGAAGGGGGGTGAGAAAACACTATCACCCTGTCGGTCGAGCAAGCACTGAAGCGCTACTGAGGCGCTATTGTGGCGCTACTGAGGCGCTAATGAAGGGGCAAGAAGTGGAAGCAGGCTCGTCACCCGATCCGTGCGCAGGTTCTTTCAACGACTTTTATATTCAACTTGCGCCAATCTTGAATGCTTATTTATTAGGTAATCGATCATTAACCAACTTCAGCTCCCAAGACCCCCAGCCCTAAAATCATTTTATTTTCCATTTTAAAGTCGTCTGCCTTTGTGTTCAAATGTATTATTAGCAGGATATAACGAAGTTTTACAATAACTAGTTTAACGATTGACATGTTTTAAAACTTAAAGTTAAGAAATAGACTTTTAGTCAATGGAGAAAATATTATCAAACTTCTGTTATAGCATAATTGTGTGAATACTTTTGAGGAAACCTTCTTTGTGGTGCTGAATAATTGTGTCAATTCATGTGCCTTGGTTCAAATGAAATCACAGTAAAAAAAATTTTAACCGACTCCTGTCTTATGACATGACATGCAGTTTACGACTGGAGCCAGTGTGGTCTAGAATGCTACTACACGTACGTCCCCGTGTGTGGATCTGACGGCCTCACCTACGGAAACAACTGCTTCCTGCTGCAGGCAAACTGTGACAAACCTGCGGGCGGCAAGATTACGCAGGTGAAGACAGGTGCTTGTTAGGAAACCTGTGAACATTTCCTAAGATATCGGCGACGCATGCTCGATATAACAAAAATTAATCGAATATTATTATCAGACAATGTTCTCAAAATAAATTTTGATAAATTACAAGATTTCGGCTGCAGACTATATGTATACATTGTGTTTTGTTTATTTTTTTTTTAAATGTCGTGACGTAACTGTGTGAGCTTAAAGGTTACCGCACTCGTGCTGGGGGTGGGAAAGGGTGAAGAGAGATCTTAGGATTTGGAGTTGATCTTCATATAAATAATTGTCTTTTCGCAGACGCAACGAATGCACATCTGTGTTAGATAAATTAAGTCTACAGATGCATCCTGTCAGCAAAAGCACGCAATAATGAATTCTGAAATTCAGCTGAAAAAGTCGAGCGAGATCGTCAGCTTCATCCGTTTTTACAGTGAGTTAGATTAGAAATAAATCGTGATAATCGATAAGCCCAGAGAATAATATGGTCACTAACTGTTCTATGCACAATTAAAAAAACCTTATTATTTATTATTTACACCTAAGAAAAATGTAAGTATACATCAAATCACTTAATAAATACACACACACAAACACAAACGAATTGCTACACATTTTCTTCTAAATCTACATTTGAAAAGAACAGTACACTTTCATCGGCTAAGTTGATTTACTTATTAATAAAAACACAACAAAAGTTGCCCAACTGCAATTCATTGCCCCTTTTTGTGACGGTTTCAGTGTCATTGCTACACACTTCGGCTGCTGGTAGGTACTGCTAATGCTACTTACTCGCAAGTATACTTCTATTTCATCTGTATAACACTACAGCACACGTTAAATGAAGTGCTATATTAACCTATGTCAGGGACCGGAGGCTTCGAGCTTCTCTACTCCCACCCCCCTTTTTTCCTCGACATCCGATTATGCAGCATTGCCATATCATGGCTAAAGGTTGGTACTTAATAGTTGATGATCTTAAAATCAAAACATTTCATTTCAACCGATTTTCGTGGCAGTATTTTTTTGTTTGTTTGTAAATAACGTTTTTTTGTTGCCGACAGCAAAGAAACAAACTTTTGTAATGCTTCTGTTATTAAGAAAAAAAAATGAGTTAAAATTTGTTCTCATCCTTAAATCATGTTGAAATGTATAGCCTCTGCTATTTCGGATGGTCTTTCATTACTACGAATTGAAAATAAAAATATATACCATTTGCATAATATATCTGGTTGGTAGCGTAAACAAGATTGATTCCATTTACATGTCTACACGAGTTTATATTGATGTAATTATTATATTATATTAAATTATATTGATGCATATTATATTAAATTATCTTGATTTATATTATATTATATTAAATTATATTGATTTAAACTATATTGTATTAAATTATATTAATTTATTTTAAATTATCTTAAATTATATTGATTTATATTAAATTATATTGCTTTATATTACATTTTATTGATTTATATTACATTATATATTTATATTCTTTTCTATTCTATTCTATTCTATTTATGTATATTAAATTAAACAAATATTTACATGAAAAATAATAATATGTTAATGAGTTATTAAACAAAAATTAAAAACTTAAGCTGATTATGTAACATAGAAAAGTCAAACTAAAATTATAGGGAGTGTGGCATTTAATTCTCAAGTGTATGTTGATACATGTTATCTTTCCGATCTGGAAGGGTATTTTATTTACACAATTCATACTCAAAGCCCTGCATACACCTCAAAGCACAGGAAACACATCAGAGCACAACTAGGATTTCTATATTCTACCAAGATTCCACGTTTCCGACCAGACAACTATCTAATTAACCCTGTTTGAACAAACAGGCCCTCGGTGTGTTTAAGCTGACCCCGTACAACACAATTCTATTCTGAACATAATTAAAGGCACAGAAACGAAAACATCAAAGGTCGTCTTGTATAGAGATAACATTGCAATCTTGTTTGAAGTTGCTTTTATCTATCTGAAACATTTATTATGAATTCATGACCTCATAATTAAAACACTGCATAGGCAATTATAACGAAATATTTCAGCACACATTTTGCTCTTATATTATTATGCTAAATATAATGTTAAATAAAATATTTAGTTAAGTTAGTTTACATTAAAGTCATACATTTTTAAGGCGTTTAATTTACATCGTTCATGGAAATAATTTAGCAACACGTGGAATATGACCACACAAAATTTCTGCACGTTGCGTAATTAACATCACACGTTGACGTTTGAGAAGATATTTTGTCTTATTTTATCACTGCGTGGCACTTTCTTAAAAATCGGTTTTAGGAGCTGAAATGTTTATGTAATTTGTTATAGGAAAACAAAGCCACACGGTAGAATACATTAATACACATTGTTGCATAAAATATACTATGTAAACAATGACTGTGAATTTCATCTATGTTAATAAGGATCTACAAGAAAATCAATTCGTTTAATATAATACTCAGTGAAAATCTAAAATTGTTTCTAAACATTTGAACATAATCTACAGTGATACCAAACCTCTGTACCGCCGATTGCCCCACGACCTACGCCCCTGTTTGCGGAAGCGATCGTGTGACTTGGGGAGACTCATAATCTGTCATTTTCGAAAAAAAAATCTTATCTCAACTTTAGCTAATGTTTATATTGTAGTATTGAAGTTAAGTTTATTTTTTCTCTATATCCATCAGAATCTTCAGATCCGAGAAAAATAATATATATTAATTGCCAGGCATCCAAAAATAAAACACAAAATATTTGAAATACAAAATAATGTTAATTTATTTAAAACGATGAGATACATTGACTACACATGTTCTCGTTGCAACTGTTACTTCCTTTCGAAATGGAAGAACAGGGTATGTGTAAACTTGAAGTGGAAATACAGAAAATTAAGTGAAAGACGTTCCGGCTAAGAGCCTTTGTTTGCAGACATTGCGAATGAAGAAATAACAAGAATTATACATTATTTGAAGAACTTAAGCGTTCACAATCCTTTACACAGCAAGATGAACGAAGTTCTTCATTTTTTTCCTGAAATTCTTTTCGTTTGTTCTCTCTTGGGAAATTGATTTTTTTTAAATTATCAGACAAGACCCCTTTAAAAAAATTATTTTAATATATATTATTATGTCTTAAGAAACAACTTGTACACTAGAAAAAAGCAAACACAATCCAATCATATCATTACCATCTTCAACTTAATGTGCACACAACAGTCCGTCTATGGCTGACTACTTAACTGCCAAAGAGATTTAGTTATGTGAAGTCCAAGCGAAGAAAAAATAACTAAGAAATTTGATTTACTGACAGATTCAGTCTAAAACAAAGGAATTTATTTTATTAAGAAATAAAAATTAGCTACTCACTTTCCCGCACACGTGTCACTATTCCCATGATATCAGAAACAAACAGCCTGTTTATGATTGCTACTTTCTGTTCCCTGTCATTAAAACTGGATATTTCTAACTGAAATATAGATCTGCTGTACAATGTTATTACTTTCTTCTGTCCATGCAACAACAACAAAATTATTGATTTACTTTAAAAAAAAAAAATTAATTATCATAATAATTTAAAATGCTCACTTTTTAAAATAAACAAACCAGGCAGAGAACAAACGACCTTAAGCACCGACTGAACCTTTACGACAGCGTTGCATACATCTATTTAAAAAGTTATCTTTCAAAGTCAGTCAAAAAATAGATTTTGACACATATCTTTGACTTGACATTGGGTCTTATCATTGTAAAAATGTGTCTTATAATCTATGGCGTCGTTTTATAAGGGACATGTCGAGCTGACTTTGAAAAAAAAAGTTCAAAATTAAGAAAAGAAAGGCGTTCTATTTAATTCCAAATGTACACAATTCAGAATGCCATAGGAGAAACCGATACAGGCATGTGCTATTCATGATAAGATTTCTCTAACTAAATTAACCATAATACAAAAGCAACTTAAGCCTGGATCCATTAAAGTTGTAAATCAATACTGGTCGTTATTTCGAACCGTCCATACCATTTGTTTTCTTGTCCATGAACCTTGTATCAAGCACGACACACTGAGAAAATGGTCAAGAGGTGGTTCACAGATGACCTGCCTATTCACCTGCAAGGCACCCTTGTACTGTACAATTTAATTAGTTTACAAGAGATGACTGTTTCATATATTTTATGTTCTCTTGCTGTTAACCCCCCCCCCCCCCACGTCCGCCCCCAGTAGTAGTTCACGCACCTCTTGCTGTTCACACCCCAGTTGCTTTTCAAATTTTTATTTTACTCACATAACATTAGATTTTTCTTTTAAAAATCCGAACGTTCTCGACATCACATTCCTTTCATTTCACTAAGCCAGTAAGCACAACACACCAGAGCCCTGACCCGAGAAGTAGACAAAACAAACACATAATGATTTTTTAAACTATATTTTAATTCTTTGAGAAATCTTTTTTTTTTAAATTTCTATTCTTCGCGGCTCTAAATCGATTGAGAAGAGAGGACATTGATATGTCTTAGGTCACAATGACTTTACCACCTGAACCAAATACAAGGCTCAGCGAGTCTCACAGCGTGGGCATTGGTATCCACTGATCTCATTTAATGAAGGCTAATGTATAAAATTACTTTTTAATATTGATAATTGAATTTAATCCGACAAATATATTGAACGCATAACAAAGTTTTTTTTTGTTGGTGTAATTTTTTTAAATTTTTTTTATATTTTAAAATCTTAGTTTTTGACCTACCACCATCAAAAAATATATCTTTGACTAACTTACTTTATAATTACTGTACGGATATTGAAACTGCTATTGTGTGAAGTAAATATTTGCTATATAAATATAATATTTGCAAATTTACATCCTTTGGTGGGGATTGTGGGGACAATTTGATACAGTTTTACAATTTAAAAATAAAATTATATGATGGTTTGCCTTGTTAAGCATTGACACAAACTAATCACGAGGACAATATTCCAAATACTGTAGTCAAATAACACGATAAAGACGAAAGCATGTTGTCCACATAATTGGATGTCTAAGAACCTTTGCTGCATTACTTGCACGTTATAGAAATATATCTATTTTTTTTTAAAACGCACTTGAACATTTATATAAAGGTGTCTGGTCAACTTCTCTCTCCACTAACATTGAAGTTCAGTTGCATAATGTTTCACAGATTCAGCGCCAGATGCGTATTGATTGTAATAGTTGGAATACTTGGCCTTGGTCTTAAAACGGGTACGTCAACAATATATCATATAGTAAAATCATTCAATTAAATTGAACTACATAAATATATATATATATATATATATACGATTAGTTAATTTAATTCACATTTGACTGAAAGATCCTACCTGGCATTTTTGACAGTACTGTTTGGCGTTTTGTCGCTTTTATTAATTTTTTTTTAATGATCCATTAAATTTCTAATGATTTAGATTTGTCTACAGCAATTTTTTTAAATGACTGGACAATGGCTATTTAATCTCCATTTCAGTAGCGTAGCGAGCTTAACTCGCGCCCGGGGCACAATACATTTTTAGCGCCCCCAGTACCTTTTTAGCGCCCCCCCTATTCGAAAACCATACAATTTTATAGTAAAATATACCATTTGACGCCCCTTTGTGAGTAGCGCCCGGGGCATGATGCCCCCCTTGCCCCCCTCACTACGCCACTGCTCCATTTCCCCCCATGTAAACATGCGTGTATTATGAATGTTAGCATGAGGCGTCGCCCATATACGTATCCACTTAAATGAAAATTTAATTTGAAATTTTCTACCTCATAGAAATTACTATTTTCATCGACATCATATAAAAAAAAATAATTCAAGAATAGTGTATATCGCATTTAAATGTAAAACTTTGATTTTATAAAAAGTGCATATAGTAATAATTTATTATATATACTTCGTTGATGTCCAGCCCAAGACAAGCCATACACTAAATCAATTTAAGCATAAATGAAAAAAAAATGCGTATTATTATTATTAAGGGTTTTTAAAAAAAAATTTTTTTTTAACGTGACGAATTTTTCAACTCAATTTTCTTTAAAAGTTTAAAATTAAACACGAACAGATGGATTTAAAAAAAAATCATTATTAACTTACTTAAATTTAGCATGTGATGTTATCTTGAATTGGACTTAGTCTTGCTAGACATTTTCTGTTTTCGTCCATCTCTTACTGTATCACCGGCTAATAATAACTATAACAAAAGTCATGTTTGGTCTTCCTCTCCAGCGTCCAGCGCAGCGATATGTGACAGCGTCTGCTCATTCGACCATGACCCGGTGTGTGGATCTGACGGCAGGACGTACAGGAACTCGTGTTTCTTGAATCTGTCCAATTGTATCCAACCGCCGGTGGTCATCTACCAGGCGCACCTTGGCGCATGTTAGCCTACAAGGAACATTTGTCTGCCGCAAACACTGGACCATGGTTCCATTCCAGTCGCCATCTACTACCAACACCCACCCCCACCCCCTGGTCCACTACTGTTTAAAAGAACATCTCATAAAAAATTATCCATTTGATGAATACAATTTCCTACATGTGGTAAGGTTTGAAAGAATCATTAAGACACTATTTATTCCACTTGAGAAGAAAATATACGCCTTGTTGTTTTCTTTTTTGGTTTGTTGGGTTACATGTGGGTGTTGCAGGCGGGTTGGTAGTGGGGGGCAGTGGCGTAGCGAGCTTAACTCGCGCCCGGGGCACAATACCTTTTTAGCGCCCCCCCAATAACTTTTTAGCGCCCCCCCCTATTCGAAAACCATACAATATTATCGTAAAATATACCATTAGGCACCCCTTTGTGAGTAGCGCCCGGGGCATGATGCCCCCCTTGCCCCCCCTCACTACGCCACTAAGTGGGGGATACATTTTCTTTGTTCATTTAAGTTTCATAGTGTTTTAGTATTGTTGTGTAGTAGTCTGCAATATGAGTTGAAGTAAGATGATATGGTTATAAAAATACAAATGATATAATTACTCTTAAGTGGGTTGGTGTCTAAAGGTATCCAGGATTTAAATTATGTATGCCATTACGTAAAACAACAACACGCAAACAAAACAAAACAAAAACAACAACCTGTTCATTCTATCAGGAATCAACTGACTTTATTTTTCATTCTCAGTAATGTCCCGTGTATGAAGTTTTAGAAAAAAATATTTTAAACTGTCTCAAACTAGTGATTTTTTTATCAATTTTTATTATCTTTCCTTTTCCAAAAATATATTTTTTGTTGTTGACATTGCATTTAAATAATAATAATAAAGTTTATTTGAAAAATCACGCTTCATCCCCAAAGGCTCGAAGCGCGTTACAAAGTCAAATCTAGGAGATTGATTGGAGTACTTATATAGCGCTCATTCCATAGCATGCTCACGGCGCTCCGCTGTTCGATGTTCGAGAGGTCTCACTGCTGCCAGTTAGGCAGCATGTGAACTCCATCTCCGGGTTCGAATTCAGAGCTGCCTTCTCTTAGATGGGTTGCCGTCCAGGGTTAGCGAGTTCCATCCACCCGGGGTGCTGGCGGTGTTTTTTTGCTTGACTGGGCTTTGGCGGGGATTGACCAATAGCTGGAGATTTGCTCAGTTCAGACCACTCGGCCACCCAGCACCCGTGCATAAAGATAAATCTGACTATACCAGAATTAAATGACAAAGCTCAACAAATAGAAAACATGGAAAAGAAATTTTCACACAGTCAAATGCATTTATGAGACTTACAATGAGAAATCAACAGCCTTTCCACCCTTAATACTTTAACCAGGGGCCAGGATGGAATTTTTAATATTCAAATATTTTATAATATTTGAACAATTTTTAAAAATATTTTCTATCGTTCAGACTCAAAAAATTAATTTCTTTTGAAGTTTTGAGGTAGTGGTAAGATGAGAAATATGTACCATGAGAGCAAAAACATTGGTGAGCTAATTAAAAAAAGTTTCTTTATTGTTTTAATGCAAGTACTTTTTTACATTTTTTGAAGCGTGTTTAAATGTATTGAATAAGCTAAAATGATGCACTGATTAAGTCTTTGTTTTTTATATGGTAATATGGTGTTTTATGTACCCATTAGACAACTCCGCTCATCCGATCGTGGCAAACTCTCGATACCGCGTGTTCGCCTTGAGACTTACGGAAAGCGCACGTTCGCATTTGCTGGCCAAACCATTTGGAACACCCTTCCTGACTCTCTCATACACAGCCAGACGCTGGAGTCCTTCAAAACAAATTTAAAAACTCATCTATTTCGCAAACACCTTCTGGGGTGAAGTTGTCTACCATCTTTTTCAGCTAGTTATTATCTCCCAGCTTTGTTTTTGTACCGCGCTTCGAGCCTTTGGGGATGATGCATGATTTTTCAAATGAACTTTATTATTATTATTATGTTTTTCAAACAGGGGCAGAATTTAGTAATTTATTAAATTGTCCTTGCAATGCTGCAATACCTGTATACTACTGTATGTTAGTGTATGTGCATACCAAAGACACTTATAAGCTCTCATCAGTAAAGGAAAGAAATGTCAAATTAATATGCCTAATGTATGTAGCATGAAGATATCAAACGCTTTGATAGTCATTTCTAATGTAAAAAAATAATGTTTAATTAAAAAAAAAAAATTCACCACTACACGTAGCTATGTGATCTTTGAATTTGTTTAATAATTATAAATCTTTTATATAAACTTGGCAGGCTTTATCCGGCTAAACATAGTTGCTATTTTAGTTCTATCTGTTGGTGTGATGTCGTTCACACGCCTCTAATTGTATGCAATAATAATTTATTATTATTATTATTATTATTGGTAGTTTTCTAAAGCGTGGTACGCCAGCCCAGGGCTGGGCTCACCACGCTGTACAAACAATTTAACAACAAAAATCATGAACTTAAACATTAACATACAATGTGTATTTGCTCCAACCATTCCATAACAATTTACATGTGAAGCCATGGACGACACTCAGCAGCATAGTTTAACGGTCAGAGGGGGAATCAGTCAGGATAGTAGAGTTTAAAGAGATGTGTTTTGAGTGCAGTTTTGAAGGCTGCTCTGTATGATATTTTGCTATTTAATTATTCTTTTTAAAAAAATGAAATTACCTGACTGATAGCATCATCTGCAGTATCTTTGAGATTGTTTCTCACTTGCTTGAGTATCCCCAGTTGTTGACTGATAAAGTTAATTAATCCCTGGAATTGTTTTATCTTGCTGGCCATCGTGGGGTATTTTTAAATGTTTATGAACACTTACACTTTAAAAAAAAGCAAATATGATGCCGACATAAAAATATAATTAAGCCAATTAAGCCCTTAAATGTTTTAACTGAATGAAATTTTTAGCTTTAATTGTAATTACCAAAATAAGCCATTTTATTTAATATCATTTTTAAAATTGTGTGCGCTTAGCATATAACCTACTTATATTTTTATGTCATTTTTAATAATGTATATTATAATAAATTATAGCGTGGTTAATTTGATTAATTCAGATTTGCCCGCCAACTTGTATCAAACATATAAAATTTTTGGTTTTTATTTTCAAGAGTGCTGTAACCAAATTATGAATCTATTGATTAATTAATATATCAACAAACTCAACTATATTTATGTAATATATTATATATTATTCAAAAAAATATAAAATAGTCTAGGCCCTAGAAGCTCAGTACACTTCCTACGGCCTACGTCTATGACTCTATGTCCTATTAATTTAGGTAAACGCCAGTGCCTAGGCTAGGACTAGGACTGCTAGATCTGATTCTAAGTCTAGTGAATAAGTTACAGTTACAATAAGTAGGCATCAATAATATAATTTACCACACTGCCCTAAAAGCTCAAATTAATTGTTCCTACACTTAGTCTACAGAAGAAATAGCCCAATTGACAATTTGTATGGATGAATTTAATGAACTATCAATCATAAACTAATGACCATCAAATGGAAAATGAAACTGATTGCATCATGCTACAGTCTTAAGTTTTTAAAAAAAGCCTATGAAAATTAATCGATATGATCTGATGTCATAGCATTTTAGAGTAGCCTATTTGTTAGTACTAGTATTTGACAGTGATAGTAATAATGGTAGGCACACACCGCATCATGATAATAAAAATTTACCTACCTTTGTATGTATTATTGCAGTTACGCAACACCTTCATTTTCATACTTGTAAAAAATTATCACATGAAATACAAAAATCTTATTTGGACACACTACTACCAATTAAACAAGTTCACTGTTGTTAGTATTTAACTTACCTACTTACAAATACTGACTAAAATCGGTAATTTCCTTTTATTTTTGGCATTTCCAGGAACACATTGAATTAATTCGCAATATTTAAGAAATAATTTTTACTTGATTTATGGGAATGTTGAATTTCTATTAATAAAATAGTGACACCATTTTATAAATATATAATTTGTACACGAATTATACATGTTTACTGTAATAACGTATTAAAATTAAGAAAACAAGTAGGGGTCTCAAAACCGGTCTCTTTTGCCAAAACCGGTATTTTCGATGCTGAAGTTTAAAAATACCGTAATCCCGATTTTTTCGCTGTTTTCGATATTTAGAGAATTTGTAGTCGAGATTAGAGCTGAGGATTTATCAATGAAATAAAAACATCTAGAACAAATATCACATTTTGATTTTAATAAGCTTTTAACAATAACACTAATGTTTATCTTCCGTATCAACATGTCACTTAACTTTGATCGCTAATGGTTACAAAATTAACCTGATGAAAAGAGCACCCGCTCAGGATCCAAACTGGTCGGGGGAATAGACAGGCTTTCATACGCAATTTCTAGATATTTTTCTCTTGAACCACCGTTCTCAAATAAAGCCATTTCTATTTTTACCGCCATTCTCAAAAAAAGCCATTTCTATTTTTATCAATGTCTCCATCCGTTGGTATATAAGTAGTATCCTAAGCTCTAAGTTTCTTTTGTATTTAACTTTCTAATTGTCTCTTAAGCGGAAGTGTATCATCAAGTTCATCAAGCTTAGATCCAAGATGTTCAATTTCATTGTTCAAAGATATTTCAAACGAGGAATCCGCTGTCTGACCGAGCTTTTAAATATTCACGATTTATTTTCGCATCTGGTCGCAATCTGGCTTTAGAAATACGTCCAAGTAATCACTGAAATGTGCAGACTTTAAATGATAGTGAAGGCCTGATGTTGTTCCTCCCAAGGTTTTAAGTATTGTGTTACATCTAATACATTTAGCTGAGAGATTGTCTGTAGCTTTCAATAAATAATGCCAAACGGATATATTTGTTTCCGAGAGTTTCATATGCTTTTCAAATTTAGGTGTGTGTTTTTTCAGGGTACCCCATTTATTTCTATTAACCTGAAGGGAAACTAAATCATTAACAAAACGTTATTAATTAAATCGAATTGGTTTGACGTGTAAAACTTGTTTTTAAATTTTTAAATTGTCATGTAAATGTTTGACTAAGTACGGTACAGACAAATTGAAACAATCAGTCATGTAAATTTTGGCTAGGTACGGTGCAGACAAACTGGGAAATTCAGCCTGAGACAAAATAGCTCGAAAATGAATTATGAGTTGAATGTAAATTATTAATATTGTTATCACAAAAAGAAGTAACATTATTTTTCTGTGTCTTAAACTTAAGGTATTGGAGAAAGCGTTGGACTATTTTAAAACTAAATAATAATACTATGTAAAACATTGCGTGGTAGAAAGGAAACATTGGTGTGTTGAAATAATTTGCGGGCGTGAGGTCGCATACCCATGGGGGTTACCATTCCAGGTATCCGTTATATTAATGTTTTATATATTTGTGTTGGGGGGGTTAGGGTGGGACGGCGGTGCGCTTTTTAAAAAAAAAAGATTTTGTTCCACGCATCTCTCTACGTGCATCAATAAATTAATTAGACACGAACAATCTGTGTCAACTTAACAGTATATGTTTAGCTTTAATAATAATTTTACATTATACATTAGTAGATGTTTAGGCACATGCCTTCATCAGTACAACAACAAGACATTTAAATAAGGGTTACCGGAAATTTGATCTAAAGATATATAGTCAAACAAAATAATGCGTTCAAAAAGAAATTTGACGCAAAATTTTAACGTATAAACTAAAAAAACGATTCGACCAAATTTCCGTTAGATCAAATTTCCGTCGATCAATTTTCCGTCGACTAAATTTCTTTCGATCTAATTTCCGGATACGTTAAATAAGTATACACTAAATTTACATGAAATATATATATATATATATATATATCCTTCCAAAAAAATAAAAAAATAGGTGTGGGCGATAAGACCAGACAGAATATAGAGATATATCAAAGTTCAAATATGGTTCACATCGGTAATTGGTGTTGAAATGATTTTATAGCTAATTTTTTTTTTAAAAAATGATTATTTTATCTTTTTCTCAAGACACATATCAGAATGGCGAAAGGGTGTTTGTACGTTTTTATATATGGAGGAATATGTCTTTAATCCCATGATATTACAGTTACAGTCTTGTAGCTTGTATCTTAAAGTAAATGAGTACATGATGTGGAAAGTCAATAAATACTTTACAAGGGCGTTGACACATTGTCGGCACATTTACATAAGTGTACGCTTGCCTCCAAAGCTAGTGAACTTGGAAAAGTTAGGGGGGGTGTGGGGGAGGGGGTGAGGTGGATATTGTATACGATTTTCTTTGAAACTAGGACATCGAAATATTTTCTAAGATCGGGGGCGAGTGGGCACATATGTATGGGGATAAAAATATGTTTATATGTAAAAATTATTGTTCGTATTTCGTTAAAATCCATTTTAAATGCGAAAGAACGAGAGTGGGAAATTTTTAGAGTGGATAACAATATCTAAAAACTAATTCACTTGACTCACATGAAAATTCAATATTTAACATTTGTTTTCATTTACAAAAAAATACGGTCCACATGGACGTAAGCAACGAATGGTAACGATTTTCCAATAAAAAAAACAACAATTTTTTGTCCCTCCACATTTGCGTAATTACGGTACCTTGAAAAGTTTGAGAATATTTTGTTGGCGTTTATGATATCTCTTATTTATATTGCGCTTCTAGTATGACTCGTGGACTGCTTCCTAATGGACTGCTTCCTAATGGACTACTTCCTAATCACAGCAGTTGAGATTGAGAATATATATATAATATAAGAATGAGCTATAGGGACATAACACCAAAGAGCCGAAAATATTTTGATACAATCGGACTCTTAAAAACAAACAAAGTTATTTTCTAATATTTTACGGAAATCGAATAAATTTACATGCGCAAAATTTCCGCTTTTATTTTAGCAAAAGTTTAAGTATTATTATTATAAATTACAAATACATATAAAGAAACAACTAAGGAACTATCTTAAGCATTTTATATGCGTATAAAAGTTATGAAAACAAAAATGAAATAGAAAAAATATGATCAAAGACATACACAGTAATCACATTTATCGGGAAAACCCAAACATCAGTTGTTGTTAGTGCTTTCTTTAGCGCGTTGTCAATAAGGCGAAATAAAATTAAAATTAATTAGTTCTAAATAATCACACAAATGACGTCATAGTGCGAATTGCCTATTTAGCCAAAGCTAAAAGTTCTCTGATTTAATAAAAGAGCGTGACAAAACTGATTATGTACATTCCCCTTCTTATAAGTAAAATTAATAAATAGCATTGATTGCTTTTTAAATTGCTAAACTTAAATACTAATTTAGCTTTGTATTTTTAAAAAATAAATTTGTACTTTTTATTCATTCCAAAAATAAACTTTATGAAATTTATAAAGTATTAAAATCTCTACATTTAAAAATAATTTTAATAAGAATATGCCTTTTAATTAAATTGGTGTAGCAAAACTAAATAGCCAAATAGCATTTTTAATGCACTTATCACTGATCTAGATAAGAAATAAGCATATTAAATGGAAAAAAAAATATTTTTGCTTAAGTAAGGGGGTTACAATCCAGTGTATGATTTTTTTTTTTTTTAAACTCTGTGTAGCCCACTATACACTATACATTCATTTTGCCCAGTGCAGCACGAGATAAGCCTCAGAATAAATTTGATAAAAAATTAACCTTCTTCGATACATTTATATCGATGTTAGGAAATTGAGTTCATGCATTTTTACTTGGATGACAATATCTTTCAATCCAATGACATATCAGTTGTAAAAAAAAGAAGCTATTTTCTCATTTTACATATGAACATATTAAGAAAATCAATGACTTTAACAAAACATAAAAATATTTTCATAATTATCCCCAGGGATATCAAAACCCACACATTTTACACAAGTGAAAATTTAATTTAAAAAATAGAGATTTTATTAGATAGAGAGATAGAAAGACAGACAGACAGGCAGACAAATACACAGATAGATGATAGATAGATAGAGATGTAGATAAAAGATAGCTAGACGGATGGATGGATGGATGGATGGATGAAAGGATGGATGGATGGAAGGTTGGGTGGGTGGGTGAGAGGATGAATGGATGGATAGATAGGTAGGTAGAAAGGCAGATAGGCAGGTAGGTTGGTAGGTAGTTAAGTAGGTAGATAGATATGTAGGTAGGTAGGGAGATAGGTAGATAGATAGATAGATAGATGGGTAGATAGATATAGCCCTGTTTACTCTTACGATTTTGGCGTACAATGTACGATTTTATGGTGTATACATTATATATACTGAGTGTTTTTGTACTATTAAGATAATGTATTGAACGATTTTGTGATAAAATTGTATGATTTTAAGATTTTGAGGGTAAACAGGTCTGTTTGATAGTAGCTGGATTGGTAGAAAGTTAGGTAGATATGTAGGTAGGTAGGTAGGTAGGCAGTCATGCATGTAGATGGTAAATGGGTAGATAGGTAGATGATAGATAGATAGGTAGATAAATAGATAAACAGACAGACAAACAGACAGGCAGTCAGATAGACAGAGAGACAGAAGGAGAGACAGAAAGAGAAACAGTCAGATAGACAAACAGACAGAGATGTAGACAGAGAGACAGACAGAGAGACAGACAGAGAGACAGACAGACAGACAGAGAGAGATAGACAGAGAGACAGGCTGAGAGACAAGCATAATGACAGAGAAATAGACAGAGAGACAGAGACTGACAGTGAGACAGACTGAGAGACAGCTTGAGAGACAAACATAGAGACAGAGAGACAGACAGACAGAGAAACATATAGACCGGCAGAGAAACAGAGAAAAAGAGAGAGAGAGAAAGAGAGACAGACAGAGAGAAATAGAGATAGACAGAGAGACAGACAGAGTGACAGAGAGACAGACAGATAGGGAGACAGACAGAATGACAGAGAGTCAGACAGAGAGACAGACAGTCAGACAGACAGACGGATCATCCTTGAATAATTGCAAAAAAGTTATCTTAATTCGGTAAACTATATCTATACATATATAAGTATATCCCGTATGTGCTTCTATACCATCAATCCAAAGTGATGAAAATTGTGTGAATTGTAAAAAAATGCAAAAGTTTCTGAATTATTACACACATTTGACAATATTCCGTTTTGGGACCGTGGACCTATATTCTTTTTTCCTCCTTTTATGAGCTAAATATAATTTTCGTATGCGTTCCTATACCATTCATCCGATTGCGATAAAACTTTGGTAAGTTGTTGTGCGCACCAATGGTTTCTGAATTAGCTTATCCATTTTGAAATATTCCTTTTCGGGCCGGAGCCCCAAATTATTTTTTTCTTATATGAGCATACAAATATAATTTCAATCAGTGCTATTGCATGGGTGGCTAGAAATCAATCAAATACAAATGACATTTCAGTTTGTGTGTGACATAAATACAACCATTTTAAAATTTTACGTTTGTTGCCTGGGGCCTTATTTTAAAAATAATAAATATTTGAGCTATCTAAATATAATTTAAAACAGAGCTACTGCGTGGGTGGATCAATCACTACACGTGTGTGGACTAAATTTTGAAAATACACGCTTCTCATGTGGACAGCTATATGTTGCCTGCTCACGCGTTAAAAAAACTTCTAATTTATTTGTGTACGCACTAGACTGAAAAAAACCAATAAATATTTTATATTTAAAAATTACTTTAAAACTTAATTAAAACACAAACACTTTTTTCATTGAGTGGCATGGCAACGCATGCCGGGTTCTCGCTATTTTCAAATAATTATATATGTTTGAAATAAAGTATGGTTCCATAATGATTTTGATAGGGCGCAAAATATAATTCCCGATAACTACGCTGAATGATCTACATTTTTATATATCGCAACTGCTTTTGGCGCGTTATGTTTTCTCTTCGGAAAATGAAATCGTATTTATTTAAGTATGGAGTAAAAAATATGCAGTTTAAAAGTGGTTGGGACATCAGAATATTTAATAAAGTTCATGGGCGTGAAATAAAAAGTGTGCAGTGACGTGTCATGGAGGGGAAGGTATGTAGAAAATTTGGGATTTTTAAATGTGCGTCACTTGAGTTCATGTTTTGTCAAGTATAAATTTAGTAGATGGGAAGTTCACGCATTGCTGTTGCAAATGTTGGCGGCCTATATCTATTTACACATATATTTTTATAATAAATAAACGAACTTGTCTTAGAAACAACCAGCTACACGTTTTGTTTTCGGGAAAACACCTAACAATAAACTATAGTTCTAACCTTCGAGTTGTGTAATGGCAAACATAACTCCTAAACTATAGTTATATATAATACTAAATCAAGAAACAGAGTATAATTTATACTCAACACTGTACCATATGAATCAAGAAAAATGTAGTTTAAGCACTAGACTAAAACTATTGGATGCAAAAATATATTTAGGGTGTTAATTATAGAAAAGGACTTTAACAAATATCAAATATAATTACAAAACAATTATTAAATTTTTTTTTTTTTAATAAATGATGTATTTTACATGTATTTTACATGTTAACTATACAACAATTATATAAATGTTTTCGCTTATTTAGCTTTCGAACTTGCTTAATTGTCAGCTTAACATCTTGTAACTCAGTTCGATTTGTTCTCTTCCTCTGATGGAATAGAATTTTCTTTCGATCTCATTCAGATCAATGATCAGAATAAGAGCGAAATAAGAGCGACAATGTCTAAAGTTATTAAACACGTTTCAAAAAAACACTTTAATGATATATAATAAATGTGTATATGATTAAATTGAGGAGGTTTTTTTTCCTTTAAACTATAATCTAGCAAATTTTCCTCGTCACGGTCTCTTGGTCCCATGCAACACACGAAAAATTATGCGCTGTCGTAACCATCTTAATCTTCACAATAAAAGACTCATTTTCCTGAATACATATAACATTCTTTGCAATCTTACTTTGCCTTTCAAGTAAGAAAATGAAGCTACAAATGAGTTGTTCGTCGCTGGAAAGCATAGTTCTACACCAGAGCTTGTTTCGAGGCTATGTAAACAGGCAAAGATTTATTAAAGACATGTCACTGGCGGGCATGAATTGTTATACACTGTTCATCCTTTTTTGTGTATGTCTCAATAATAACATTCTCCTCAGCATCTAATGTTCTTGTTTTTTTACCAATATAAACTTTACATAAGTAAATGCAATAATAAAATAATAAAATATGTTGAAATGCTTGGTAAAATAAGATTTTCACGTAGTGCAAATCAATGACGCGAAAAGATCTCTTTGAGTTGATGATTGATGAAATCATTCGTGAAAATATTTATTAATTGAAAAGCCCTCCCTTTGAAAAAATAGATTCCCATTAAATATTTAAAACAATTCCAATAATTATATTTCTATTTTAACATGTTTTAATAGGATGCGATATCTAGTAGACCGCGTGGAAATGAATTATTAACAACTGATTATGAACCCTATACAAAAGGCTAGGATAATACAGTTTAGGATCTAAAAGACGAATTATACGTATTTAAATGTACCCTTTAAATTTTTAATAGTTTAATATATTTGATTTTTTTTACTTATTGTGAAAACTTTTGCATTGAAGAAACTTGGCTTCAGCATTTCACTGACAATGGTAACGTTTAAGATAGTTTAACCCTGTTAAATTCAATCCACTTTTTAAATATTGCTGGTATTGTGTAGATCATTGGGTTGATGGCGGAGTTCAGTGGTAGGACAAATATCACAAACCAGGCGTATGAGTCGGGACTGACTGTATATCCATTCAGAGACATTAAACCGGTCACGCAGATGGGGAACCAGCACAGGAAGTTGGACAGCGCAACAATGAACAGTTGCTTAGCAACGTTTATGTCTTGCTGTCTTCTGGTAGCGTTGAGGGTGGTGGCGATGAATCGTTGACTTGACATTGAAATAAAAATTAGAACTTGTCCAAATGCAATAACTAAGAAACAAATAAAATTAAAAACAATGAAAACCCCAAATGGATACTGCCAGCCGAGTTGTCGGTCTGTGGTCAGTGGTAAACCAACACACATTCCGTTTGAGGAATAGATTGTCCATTGTGGAAAGAGGATAGGAATTAAAGCCAAAATGAACCCAATGGTCCAGCTGGTTACAACTAAAAGAATTACAACCAACTTTGTTAGTCTATACTCTCCAAACGGAAAGCGTATCACCAAAAGTCTTTCCAGTGTTATCAGTAAAACAAAGAAAGTTGAAGTTTCACTTGACAATGTTGATAAAAACCCAGAAACCTTACACAAAATACTGAAACGCCAATCTGTTTCATAAATGACATAATTGTCTCTGAAGTAAATGTCCATAGATGCTATAATTGTCAGGTAGACACCCATGATAAAATCAGCTATTCCAAGGCTGGTAACAAAGACGCCGTAACCTTTCTTTAATATTCCACGATCATAAAGAATCCTGAATGTCAGCACCATTATGTTCCCCACTAGTGACAAAAGGGCCGCAAGCCACAGAAGTGAACGTTTTAGGATATCACCGATAAGATCTTCACAAGACGATATGCCGTCAAACGGTGCATGACACACGTGTTTTGGTATCCCAGTACCAACGACTTGAGGACAACAGTATTTGAAATTGTCCACGTACAAAGCTGTCGTGATAGTTCGTTTACTTAAGAGGTTAACGGTGTCACTTTCTTTCAGGAGTGTATTGCGAATATTTAAATATTCTAACACTTTAATTGCATAATCATCTAAAACCTTAAGACTTACTATTTTAGTATTAGCTACGTTTAAATAAATGAACGCATTGGTCAGTGTTACGTTATTATCATCGAGTTTAAACATATGTGTGTGTGATACATCAAGTTCTTTTAATGAATATGTTCGACTCTTGATGTCAAAAAAAGAAAGGTTTATGTTTCCGGAAAAATTAAGGAACCGTAACCAGTCCAAATGTGTATCTGTATGAGGGAAAAACATAGTAAATTTATTGTAACTTAAATCTAAGTAATACAATGACCAAGCCCCACCAAACAAATCTAGATTTGTTAAATTACAATTGGACGCGTGCAACTCCAATAAATTTGGCAAAATATAATTTTCACTTAACCGAGAGAGGTCAAGGCCGCTAAGTTTCAGATACTTTGTTTGGATGTCAAACATTCTAAATGATTTTATTTCCTCAACTTCTGAAATGTTGTTTACCATAACTGCACTTCCAAAACATTTGAAACCAGGCGGACACGTGACATTACAATTTAACTCATCATCGCCGTGTGGACAGTGGGCAACACCATCACAAACCTGAACAGGGTGAAGAAAATTGTGTTTGTTAATGTTACAAATGAAATATCCGCTCTTGTTATAAGGTATGGCAATCGATTCCTCCTCCCCATGTGGACAGTCCATGACTTCATCTTCGACGAGATAAAAGGGAATGCAGTAAGAATCATGACACTTAATGAACTCTTCAGCACAAGTAAAATTTCCGCAGTTCTGTAAGTGGGACATATCATTGCAGCCAATTGGTAGACCACTGCGTCCTCTAAGAAACAGGCATTTAGGAGCCCAATTATAGGTTTCTTTATTGTATGAGGGTTTATAAATTGGATTCAAATCTTCTAACTGGTTACAGTGAACGACTTCATGTTGTTTTGTCGTTGAACCTTCTACAGTTACATTTATAAATGCGTGCCCATTACTATTGTTGTATAATCTGCATTCCTCCCCATCACTCGTTAACCAATGGCTGGGTACACATGTACCATCAGAGCAGCGCCTCTCCATACACTCATCACACCCTTCCTCATCACTGTTGTCAGGACAGTCTTGGTATAAGTTACATTTATTTTCAATAGGAATGTTTTCTGTAAATGGGAAAATTCCATTTTTATTCGGATTCACACAGAAAAAATTGCTTTTCATGCCCGTCCTTAAATCAGTGCAGTGACTTTCATCTCTACCATCGGGGCAATCCATTAAATAGTTACACACCTGGGAATATACAATAAGATTTGTATCGTCCTCGCAGTCAAATAACAACTCTTTGTTTTCAGTAATACTGTTTTGTTCCATTCTCCGGTATTGATTTACTACAGAATAAATTTCATTTTCTTTTGCGTCAAAAATAAATTCTGCGTTTAGCGACAACATTTTATTCTCCAATGACTGTCTGTCGGGGTGAGATTGTTGTGATATTCCATATACTGTCGCATCCAAGTTCAGTTTACACAAAATAATCTCAGTCCATTCTTCTCTACAATCAACCAGCACCCACGTGATGCGATCGTTTTCCCCAATCGATTCATTTTTCTTTCCTTTAAGAAAGGAATAATTTAAGACCACACATTTATCATTGTTGTTCTGTATGTTTGTATTTTGTCCTAAAATAAATGGCCGCTGATTAGTCCACTGAAATATGTTTAGCCCAACGCTAGTTTTGGTGAGTCCAACATAAACAAACGTAGTTCCAGTTGTTGTATCATTTATTGCATTGTGTAATGTTGTTTTTAAGAATTGTAACTCTTCATTGCTTTCTATTGTGGGTAAGTCCGATGCTAAATGGCGACAGTGTTTTGAGGCATCTGCCCAATTAACTTTTTTAGGTAACATTTCTATTTTATAACAGTTTAGAAAAGAATAATAATTGTTGATACGAAAATCCACCCACCCGGCAGGACATTGGAGAAATAGTTGTAATACATTTAAATTAGTATTATAGTCGTAGTAACTTGGAAGGACGAGCAGATTAAATTGTAATATGGCATAATCTAAAAACAGATCATGTATATTCTCGATGCCGATTAGTAAACAAGGTACAAAAAAAGATTTTTTTCTTCCCACAAATTCTGCATTGACATCAAGAACAGATTTTAATATTTCCATACAATTTTCAAAGAAAACAGAAAACCAAGCAATTATAAGTGATGCTTCTTCATCTTCAGCCGTATCATGTTTTATCGTTTCGTATGTAAATGATACAGCATCAGAAAGTGCTGACAAGTCATTCACTGACGATTTATTTAAGTGTAACAACAGGTTAATCTCAACCAGGTAATCGAGTATTTCTTGAGTTGAACTGACGTTCAAACACCTGAGGACTTTTTGCTGAAAGGGCTCTATCAGAGATATTTGTGTTTTGAACGAGTTATCACTTTTGGAAATAACATTTTGAACAAAATACTGTATCTGTATGCTTGTTAAATTTAGGTCATTTGAGCTATCCACGATGATATACAAGTTGTCCTCACTTGTGTTGCAACTTCGCCTCTTAAGTTCAGTAGCGACAGGAACGACTTAGACATTAAAGAAAAGAACGCAAATATTTATACTAATCTTGTAATTCTAGTGATATATTAATACAAAAAAAAATAATAACATTCTACTGTTCCTATACATATAAAACTTTTTACAAATGTTTCAGTTTTAGTAAATTAATTTAAAAAATACTTATGAACATAATATATTTCGAATAATTATTTGTTAGTCTGTAGATTAAAATAACACTATATAGGTAAATTATGTTAAGTAGACACAAATTAAAAGTTACTTACTTAGCACAAGTTGTAGTAACCAGTATAATAACATCATGGCTGAATGTGTCAATGGATATATTGTAGAAAATGAGCACAATCTTGTAACTTCAGCTTACACGACTTGTTACAAGCTACCTTTTAGTATGTAATCCTCGAGGTGTTCAAATTCAGCATCAAATTTTTTTTTAGACTTTCCTATAAACAAAAAAATCCCTTACAACCGTTTGATCTGTAACATCAATAATCGAAGGCAGCGATCATTGGTCACCTGATGATATGTTGGAAATGGATTTTTGTCGTGAAATTAAGATGGCAACATGTACAGATTGCTTTAACGAACATTAAATGTGTGAGTAAATAAACTGCTATAATTAGATTATCCGAATGCGCCCGAGGCGCACGACGGCATACAAGTTGCGCTCATAGAAACCCTGAGAATGTTGTTGAGATTTCTACCTTCAATGAAGCGTTCATTATTTACTTTATTAAATTTGAACTGATTACTTCTTAGATCACTGCTAAGCCAGCCCCCCCAAAAATCGTTGACTTTCTTCATTGATGTCCACTTATCTCAAATATATTGTAAGTACGCCGCGAACTGAAATTTATACGTTATGCCACTCCAAATAATTATGCTAAATATTTTAATACTTCCAAACTTACAATGAAAGTTTAAAAAAATATATATATTGTTCAAATTTTGTTATACTTTGGCATTTAAATTGTGGGGGGGGGCGCTATAATGTGGTTTTTATACGAATAGAAAGACATCTAATTTAGTTAAAAGACCCCATTTGAACATTTCGTCAGATAATTACTTTATTTTAACCAATTTCATATTGCACATTCTAATTGCACCACCACAGAACATTTAAAGACTCTATAATTTTAGTATAAAGACCCCATTTGAACATTTCGTCAGATACTTACTTTATTTTAACAAATTTTCATATTGCACACTCTAAATGCACCACCACAGAACATGTATTACCAGTCGCAAAGATGTCTCTGCAACACTCTTATTTCAAATGACAATTTTGCCAGTCCAGCCCGGCTTGTTATTCGCACTACGACGAACGGTGCGGAAGTAATATACACAATTAAACGAATAAATATTCAACGACGAAGCTGCCGGCAAAAAGCTTCATGAATATTAACATCTCTAATGTAGGCATGATTACAAAAGCAATGCAATCTAGCCTAAGTGTTTTTTTTTTTAAATTTGTATTTTGGAAATCATTCTTTTGGAGATATAAACTAATACCTAGACCCATTATCTTCTTCCCCCACCGCCCCACACTCCAACGTCTTATCCCATAATAAAATTATATATAATTGTACTTGGCATGAAACATAATGATGATAGTATTAACAATTTAAAAACAAATCAAAATTATAATTAAATTTGCCAAGAGAAAAGTTGATTCTGAAAGTAAGGCACTTGTGAGGCTGAATACATGTCTATTGATATTGGCGGTACACCAGTGTGTCTATTCTGTGGTGATCAATGAATATAATCTGAGACGAGACTAGACATCAGGACAATAATAATTTAGAAAGTGTGAATGCAGAGCAGAAGCTACAGACGGTAGAGGAATTGAAGACGACGCTAACATCACAGCAGACGGTTTTCACCAAAGCGAAATTCACAGACTGAAGCTGCTTTGAAAGCAAGTTATATTGTACCCAAAGTCATCGGGATCCCACGGGGAAACGAGATCACAAAGCATAATGTGATACCATCTTGATTGGGATCGGGATGCCACAGGATCGGGATGCCCTAGGATCGGGATACTGACGGGATCAGGAACCCTCGTGATCGTGATCTGACCGCGATCGGAATCCCATCGGGAAATTGGATCCCACAGCGTTCTGGATCCCATCCAAAAACAGGATCCCATCGGATGCACCGTATCGGGAACCCTGCGGTATCGGGATACCATCGGAAAACTGGGTCTAATCAGGAAACGTAATCCATCTGGGATCACGCCGGGAAAGTTTTACAAAAGTTATTATAAATGTGTTTTTATAGAAGACAATTTTTGTTACTATACTGTGTGTTTTTTGTTTTTTCTTATATTTCACATTGCGCAGAACTTCAAACATTAATTAAAACCTGTTTTAGGTGGGGGGGTTTTTCTTCCCGAATGCAGTCCAGAGAAGCGCCGGGTATTTTGGCTAGTTATATATTAATAAGTCTGCTTTCAATCGTTTTGTTATGTGATATTTATTATCAATGCTTGCACTCTGGCCCGTTGCTCAATCATTTGCATAGCGTCCATAGGAAAAGCTAAAAGTCATATGGCAATAGAATTGTTCAAAGTACAATCATAAATACTTAAAGACTGTGGGAGCCAGATAACACTACTTTGAAAAATCCGGGTATCATTCAGCTCAGCCGTTCTCAACATATGGATCTCGACCCCTTTGGGATCGAACACCCTTTTCACAGGGGTCACCTAAGACCATCGGAAAACACTTTTACTCCTCAGTTGTGCAGTAGCAACGAGAGCAATTTTGTGGTTGGTGTCGCCACAAAATGAGGAACTGTGTTAAAGGGTCGCGACATTAGGGAGGTTGAGAACCAACGATTGAGCTAGTCATGTGATCTAAATTCAAAACTGGCTTTAAATCATAAATAGACTGAACTTTCTTCTATCAGTTTAAAAAAAAAAGAAATAAGATAAGTCCACTCTGTGTTCCTTCTCTCACATAAAGTTATGTTATCAAAATATTTCCACATATCTATTCTTATTTAAACACCTCACACCATATGAACATACCTTCAAGTTAGAAACACAACATAATGTGGGGGCCTATTGATTGAATATGGTAGAGTTGGTCCCCAACAACACAATTAATATTTCAAGATACAATCTAGTCATTATACGTGGATCAGCAGCGATCTGTCCTTTGATTCGGTTACGTAACAGACGTTCAAAAAAATCATCAATAAATATTCCCCCATAGTCGGCCGTTTATTCTACCTTTGTTAAATCGATTGCTGTGGACTGTATCACTGATGGAATATTTTCTAGCGCTTGAGGTGCAAAGTATTGTTAGGATCTGGAGAATCATTTAAGCTGAAAGAATCAGTTTTTTGTAGCAAAATGATCGGTATGTTCAACAAGAGGTAACAAATCAAATTATTAAAATAGCTGGGCTCAATACAAACCGCCAAGACATGTTGTATTTCTTGTCGCGATCCTATTTGATGAAAGCAAAGTGGCCCACAAGCAGCAATACATTTTTTTGAAGACTTTTAATCAGAAAATAGTAAATGTATCAATAATTAACGAAATATTAAAGGATCGATTCAATTTGTATCTCTGTTACAATTTTAAAATAAATTCTAAGTTGAGTTTCTGTTTAATTATCAAATAATACCATTAGACTAAGACTTTAAAAATTCATACTCAATGAGACTTACTTCCGTCTATCAACAATCTAGCTAAAAAATAGATTATATAATTTAAACACTAGTACTCAAACAGGGTGAAAAAAAGCAGTTCCAAAAAGTGGGTGTAGGATCCACACAATTTGAGTTAAAACCACAACAAACATGTTGTTAAAATGTGTATGAAAAATATTGTGTGGGGGGAGGGGGGCGAGTGAAATGTTTTGAATTTGAGTTGGAGTGCGTCAAGGCAAAAATGTTAAGAGCCCCTTTTCCAATGAGCGCAAATAGTATCGTTGAAAATATCCAACAGTCAATTCAGAGTCTCACTTTGGAACATAGTTTTTTCTTCTTGTGACATTTTTATAATTTAGACCATTTTTAATAATAGGTTCGTTTATATTCATGTAATAAAGTGTAGTGTGATAGCATTGGATTGACACTTTTCACTGCAAGAGTCGCATACATGTAATAATAATATCAAGTTAGCTTAAGTATAGCAATCTTTTTCTTATATGGCTTGTCACTTTTTAAAAAAAAATGTTTTTATTTGTTATTTTTGTGGTAGAATCCTTGCACACTCGATGGCAATGTAAACCTTCATAACATGTTTCTTTTTCATTTGTATTTTTAAATGTATTATTTTCCAAACATTATTGAACAACATGAAGCGGAAACATCACCAGCGTTTCATTTGTTGTTGAACCTTCGCTTCTGATCAAACGCTTCTAGATATTTTATGAACCGGCTTCTGGATGCGTTTGGTGGGAATCATGATTTGGTAATGGTTAGTCAATATCTCGTTGGAAAAACAGTCAGCGTGATAACACATTTAGAATTCTATGGACGATTTAGCTGCGTGGCGGTAAAATTGACGACAAGAAAAGGTGGGAATCCTGATTTGGTAATATATTTCGTTAAAAACCAGCAAAGTGATACATTTAGCATTTGTTTTTTGACGATTTAGCGACAACAAAAGAAACATGTTTTAACAAGTATGTTGGTACAGGGTGTTACAAGAACTATGTTGGGGTTGATTGTTATGAAAAGTTCGGTGATACAGATATTACATGGTGATCTAATATGTTGCAACGAAGTACGTGATGTTGACATTACAACAGGTATGTCGATTGTATATGTTAAAACAAGTATGGCGATGTAGTGTTACAACAATTATGGTGACGTAGATGCTACACCAAGTATTACGATGTAGATGTTACATTAAGTATGTCGATGTAGATGTTACATTAAGTATGTCGATGTAGATTTTACAAGTATGGTGATAGAGATAATAAAAAAAATTAAGTGATGTAGATTTTATAACAAAGCTTAGAACCATTTTAGAAGCTGATTTTATCTCTTCTTTCACGTCGACAAGTTACAACGTTATCTTTAAAAATGTTGTTATCGCTGCCGCGCATTCTCGATTTTCGATTAAAAACTGCTCCACATATCATCAAGACGTATCGATATCCATGGGATCATACACATTTCAATAAGTTATCATAGGACAGGCTTGGCTATCATTATAACTTACATTGTATATTTAATTAATGGCATGATTATTTTTACTACAATACATTTAAAGATGTGTTTTTTTTTTCTTAAATTATTTTTTTCCCCTCATTACCTTTTCTAAAATGTGTAATTCGCGTTATTTTTTTCTCTATGTTTTAAGAAGATATATCTGTTGAATATCCAATGTCTGGATTATTTTGTCTTTAACCTCAGCACTGAAAAAAAAGAAGAATTTTCCAACAATTCCCCCAACAAGGTCGGAGGTCTTATCAAAGATGCTTACATTTTGTTTCTGCGTTTTAATTGATATTAAATGACCTATAGGCATCAAAGAATCAAAGCGTTCACAATTTTCAACACAGAGCTTCCGAATCGTCAATTATTGAGAGGAGCGTGTTTACTTTAATTCATAAATGTATACTTGTTGGTCTAGAAATATACGTACGAAAATGTGTGTTGTTGTTTTTTTTCAGGTGATGATCAAGGTACCTTCTATGGACAGTTACTGTTACACGAGGCTTTAAACGGAAACATTTTTTACTATTATTTGCATTATCATTGTTACTATTTTCATCATCATTAACACATCCTGCTCCACTCATTTACTGTATTGACTCAGACATGTGTGTGACTATCTGCGACTGAGACCATTCCGTGACATTTGTCATTGGTGACTTCACTCAATTTCATTCTCTTATGTTATTTTGTGTCTTCTACCAGTGCTCGTCGTAGCTGTTTAGGGGCTTTGTGTGGAAATATCCATCTATTTGGCTTATACTCTAGAATTAGCAGGAGTGCAATAAACAGGTTACATCACATTACAACACATGCAACCAGAGAAGATTAACAGATGAGCTGTATTTTGGAGAATAGTGCTTAATTTATTTAATCAGGAAGACATATGCAATGCATTGTTATCTGCACAAATGGAGTTTGATATATGAATTAAAGTCACATCAAAACTTGTGCTTTTTGTCTGTCTTAACGTTGTGCTTTAGTCTGTCTAAGCGCTGTGCTTTCGTCTGTCTTAACTTTGTGCTTTTTGACCGTCTTAAAATTGAGCTTTAGTATGTCTAAGCGTTGTGCTTTTTTTCTGTCTGAATGTTGTGATTTTGTCTGTCTTAACGCTGTAAATTTTGCCTGTCTCAATTTTGTGCTTCCATCTATCTCAAGGTTTTGCTTTTATTATTTTATTTGTCTTAACTTTGTACTCTTGTCCGACGTAACGTTGTCCCTTTGTCTGTGTTCACTTGTAATTTTGTTTGTCTCAATAGTATGCTTTTGTCTGTGTCCAAGTAGATTTGTCAGTCTCACGTTGTGTTTTTGTCTGTGTCCAAGTAGATTTGTCAGTCTCACGTTGTGTTTTTGTCTGTGTCCAAGTAGATTTGTCAGTCTCACGTTGTGTTTTTGTCTGTGTCCAAGTAGATTTGTCAGTCTCACGTTGTGTTTTTGTCTGTGTCCAAGTAGATTTGTCAGTCTCACGTTGTGTTTTTGTCTGTGTCAAAGTAGATTTGTCAGTCTCACGTTGTGTTTTTGTCTGTGTCAACGTGGTTATTTTGTTTATTGTGCTTTTTGAAAGTAGTTTTTGCTTTCTCTTTCAACGCCTAGATACCCCAAAATGTGCATCACAGTGTGAAGTGGTCCTGTATTTACCACTACTAAGGCAATATAGTTTATATGTTAGCCCATATGACACTAGGATATCCATTACAGTTGTTAACCCAACATGCTACCACATCAACCTCCATATCCGTGTGTCTGTATATGTTACTTTCATTTAACTTAAACAAAAAACCCACAATAAATAATGGAAATCACAGCAATTTAATTTGAACTTGGTTTTATTTAACCCAATAAAAAAGCAAACATTATTTAAGAATTGTATACAATGGACTATTAACAGTTTTAAATATAACATATTTTATAAGTTTATTTTATCAAATGTTAAAAAATATCAGATCAAGTAACAGAATGAGAAAATATAAACAAAAGAGAAGTCTTTAAAATAAAATAAAAAATAAGTTATCAGAACATGCGATGGGATGAGATTGTTAGAAACTTTTTTCCTCATCGCTAGGCTTAATGGATAGTTTGTTCCATAGATCAAACAAGTGTATCTCCATCTTCACCAGTGTATCCAGTAAATCTAGATCACGTGTCACACACGTCAGCTCACACCTGTCTTCCTCAATGTTTGCCTCCGTCACCACCTAGCCACCAAGCGTGACCAGCGGACTATCTTGCCTGTCGAAGAATCTGCAAGTGGTGCGTCTCGCCTCAATGTCATCGAAAACCACGTGTATGGCCGTGTACATCTTAATCTCACCCCCACACTTTGCTGTGTGTGGCCGAGTGTTGACACTTCTGACATTGACAAGTTCCCTTGTTGTTTTTCTTGATGTCTTCCTCCGTCCATTTGTTTACGTCCCAGACACTACCAGTACCGAGTCTTGAGACGCAAACTCCTCTCTGATCATAAAATGGATACGGTTTATTGGTGTTGGGCCAAAATGCTGGTCCCTTTGTACTGATCATGTTAACATCGACCCTGAATGTCAGATCTTCAGTAGCTTTGATCAGTTCAACTATAGACATTTGCAAAAGAGATATGAAGGCGGCTAACATCAACATCTCAAATTGGGAGGACCTGGCGGAGGATCGATCCACATGGCGGGGCATCGTGAAGGAAGGATCACTACGTGCTGAGGAGCTCTACAGGGCGGAAGCAGCTGTGAAGAGAGCGCGGAGAAAGGCAAGAAAACACTACTTAACCGCATTCGTGTGCGGGACATGCACAAGAGACTGCCATTCAAGGATCGGTCTCATTAGTCACACGAAGAGCTGCAACCAGACAAGATAATCTATCGTCTCTCGTAGACGGAAAGATGCCATACATACATTGATAACGTGCTAAAGAACGCACTAACAACAACTGATATTTAGGTTTACTGTGTATTTCTTTTATCATATGTTTTCTATTTAATTTTTTTTCATAACTTTCAAACGCATATAAAATGCTTAAGATAGTTCCTTAGTTGTTTCTTAATATGTATTTGTAATTTATAATATTAATACTTAAACCTTTGCTAAAATAAAAGCGGAATATAATATTTTTTGCGCATGTAAATTTATTCGATTTCCGTAAAATAATAGAAAATAACTATGATTGTTTTTAAGAGTCCAAACGTATCAAAATATGTTCGGGTTTTAAGCGTTATATCCCTATAGCTCATTCTTATATATATACTTTGCTGGGGATGGACAGCAGGGTTATTCCTCTATAGTTAGAGCAAGACCTAAGGTCTCCTTTCTTCGGGAGCTTAATGAGGTGTCCTTCTTTCCACTCAATCGGTATCTGTTCTTCCTCCCATATTTTCTTGAATAGTGTGTGTAGCTATTCAGTGCTAGTCGTAATCTCTGCTGAAAAGGCTTCTGCCGGTATTCTATACGGACCTGCCGCCTTGCCTTTCTTTAGTTGTTTAATTGCTCTGCATATCTCTTGTTTTGTGGGTGTGCTGCAATCTATTTCTAGATCTTGTTCCCCTGGTTCTATGTTGTGTGTGTGTTGTGGGGCTGGCCGGTTGAGGAGTACTTCAAAATGCCATATCCATCTTTTTTTCTGACCCTCTTCATCTAGTATTGACTTCCCATCTTTAGTTTTAACTGGTCTCTCTGGATTGTTAAACTTTCCTGATAACTTTTTGATTGTACTGAATAATTCTCTTGTGTGTATCACTTGCTAATCCTTCAATGTAGTTCTTTTTATCTGTCTTTATTATACTACGTTTAACTTCATTATTTGCTTCTGATTATTCTTTTGATGCTCTGGCCTTTTCGGTTCTGGTGCGGCTGTTGTTTAGATTTGCCGTCTTCTTTTTTCTATTTTGGATTTTTCCCATGGTTTCAGCAGATCGGGATGCCAAATGATCAAGATGCACTAGGATCGGGATACTGACGGGATCAGAAACTTTCGTGATCGCGATCTCACCGCGATCGGAATCCCATCGGGAAATTGGATCCCGCCGCGTTCTTGATCCCACCCAAAAACAGGATCCCATCGGAAATCCCACCCAAAAACAGGATCCCAGCAGAAATCCATTCTTTATGGGTTTGTTGCCTAGGGCCCAACACTTCTTCGCAGGTAGTCGTGAATATCTCTTTGATGGCTTTCCAATTTTGGTCAATTGTTTCATCATTGCCTAGTTCTTGTAGGATCTGGAACTTGTTGGAGATAGTAAGTTTAATTTCATTTAGGTTGGATTCGTCTTTCAAGAGATTGGTGTTAAAACGTAGGCGATTGCTTCCCTCGCTTGTCCAGTTCTTTTCCAGTTTACGCCTTATTTTGGCAATCAGTAGATGATAGTCTGAGGCCAAGTCTGCTCCCTATTTTACCCTAACATCTTGGAGAGATCGTCTAAACTTATTGCAGATACAGAAATTGTCAATTTGGTTAGCCGTTGACATATCTGGTGATATCTATGTCGCCTTATGGATATTTCTATGCATGAATAGGCTTCCTCCAATGACCAGTCCATCTGTAGCACATAGATATGCTAGTCTTTAACTATTTTCATACATCTCACCCATGCCATGTTTTCCCATGCATCCTTCATAGCCTTTATTGTTGCTTCCTATTTTCGCATTTACGTCACCCATGAGTATAACAACATTGCTCTTAGGACACTTTTGGACAAGAGTTCGCAGTCTGTTGTAGAAGTCATATTTGTCCTCTTCTTTTCTATCGTTGATAGTAGCATAAACCTGTAAGATCTCTATATTGACTTTTCATTTTTTGGTCTTAAATCTTGCAGTGATTATACGGGGGCCGTGAGCTTCCCACCCGATAAGTGCGTTCTGGGCATTTCTGAGCCGCATTTTTATTTTTGTGGCCTGAGTATAGCAGCAGTTCCCCTGTGCTGAGCTTTATCTGACCTGAGCCTGTCCATCGAGACTCACTTATTCCTAGGATGGCTAGTTTGTATCCCTGCATTTCAGCAGTTTTTCCAGTTTCGAACATTGTCCTTACGATCCATGTTCCTAGACTGGTGGTGGTCCTAGTGGAGAGGATGGTTGTCCGCCTGGTGGTTTCCTGTTGGCTTTGGCCATCCAGCTTCATTAATTCTCTATCAGGAGATCCATCCTTCCCAATGTTTGAGCTTCCTTTTGAAATCTTTGTTTGTTTTTTTGTAGCAGGGCTTTTTTTTACAGGAAAATGGGTTGCTAGCCCTCCGCCCGCCCTCCTCCTTTCTCACCCGGGCTTGGGACCGGTATTGGCGGTAAACCTGTGTGTCTAATATGTGGGGATAATGTGTCTGTGATCAATGAATATAATTTGAGACGAGATTAGAAATCAAAACAATTTTTAAAAGTCTGAATGCAGAGCAGAAGCTACAGAAGGTAGAAGAATTGCAGAGGAATCTAACATCACAGCAAACGTTTTTCACAGAATCAAAATTCACAAACTGAAGCCGCGTTGAAAGCAATTTATATTGTACCCAAAGTCATCGGGATCCCACGGGGAAATGGGATCATAACGCATAATGTGATACCATCTTGATTGGGATCGGGATGCCACAGGATCAAGATGCACTAGGATTGGGATACTGACGGGATCAGGAACTTTCGTGATCGCGATCTCACCGCGATCGAAATCCCATCGGGAAATTGGATCCCGCCGCGTTCTGGATCCCACCCAAAAACAGGATCTCATCGGAAACGGGATGCACCGGATCGGTAACCCAGCGGTATCGGGATGCCATCGGAAAACGGGGTTTTATCAGGAAACGTAATCCGTCTGGGATCACGCCAGGAAAGTTTTACAAAAGTTATTATAAATGTGTTTTTATAGAAGACAATTTTTGTTACTATACTGTGTGTTTTTTGTTTTTTCTTATTTTCACATTGCGCTGAACTTCAACATTAATGTTTTTTTCCGCATGCAAACCCGAGAAGCGCCGGGTATTTTGGCTAGTTATATATTAATAAGTCTGCTTTCAATCGTTTTGTTATGTGATATTTATTATCAATGCTTGCACTCTGCCCAGTTGCTCAATCATTTGTATAAAGCCCATAGGAAATGCTAAAAGTCATATGGCAATAGAATTGTTCAAAGTACAATCATAAATACTTATAGACTGTGGGAGCCAGATAACACTATTTTGAAAAATCCGAGTATCATTCAGCTCAGCTGTTCTCAACCGTATGCGTAGCGACCCCTTTGTGATTGAACTACCCTTTCAAAGGGGTCACCTAAGACCATCAGAAAAGACATATACTCCTCAGTTATGAAGTAGCAACCAGAATAATTTTGTGGTTGGGGTCGCCACAACATGAGGAACTGTGTTAATGGGTCGCGGCATTAGGAAGGTTGAGACCCACTGATTTAGCTGATCGTGTGATCTAAAGTCAAAACTGCCTTTAAATCATAAATAGACTGAACTTTCTTCTATCAGACTAAAAAAAACCAAGATAAGTCCACTCCGTATTTCCTTCACTCACATACAATTCTGTTATCAACATATGTCCACATACCTATTCTTATTTAAACGCCGCACACCTAGTGAACATACCTTCAAGTTTAGAAACACAACATAATGTATGGGCCTATTGATTTGCATATGGTAGATTTGGTCCCCAACAACACAATTAATATTTCAAGATACATTCTATTCGTTATACGTGGATCAGTCGCGATCTGTCCTTTGATACGGTTACGCCACAGACGTTCAAAGAAAATCATCAATAACTATTTCACCCCATAGCCGGCTGTTTATATTCCAGCTTTGTTAAAAAGATTACTGTGGACTGTAGCACTGATGGAATACTTTCTAGCGCAGGAGGTGATGGGATCTGGAGAATCATTTAACGTTAAAAAAAAATAAGGGTTTTTTAAAAAAAAATTATCGGTTTGTTGAACAAGAGATGACAAATCAGTTGATTAAATTAGCTGGACTCAAAAGAAACCGCCAAAACATGGTGTTTTTCTTGTCGCGATCCCATTTGAGGAATCAAAGTGGCCAACAAGCAGCAATAAGTTTTGTTGAAGACTTTTTAATATGAATATAGTAAATTTATCAATAATTAACGAAATATTAAAGGATCGATTCAATTTGTAGCTCTATAACAATTTTAAAATAAATTCTAAGTTGAGTTTCCCCCAACTAATACCATTTGGTTAAAACTTTAAAAATTCACACTAAATGAGATTTACTTCTGTCCATAAACAATCTAGCTATATAAATTATATATTATTAAATTTAAACACTGGTTCTCAAACAGGGTGAAAAAAAAACAGTTCCAAAAAGTGCGGTAGGATCCATAAAATTTGAAGCAAAACCACAACAAACATGTTGTTAAAATTTGTATGTAAAAATATTGTGTGGTGTGGGGGGAGGGGGCGAGGGACTATTCCAAAATGTTTTAAATTTGAGGTGGAATGAGGCATTGCACAAATGTTAAGAATCCCTGTCTGAAATCGTGCAATGTTATCGTTGAAAATCTTCAATTGTCGATTCAGAGTCTCATTTGGAACATTCGTTCTTGTTATTGTAACATCTTGTTATTTAGACCATTGTAAATAATAGGTTCGTTTACATTTATGTAATAAAGTGTAGTGTGATAACTTTGGATTGACATTGTTCACTGCTAGAGTCGCATACACGTAATAATAATATCAAGTTAGCTGAAGTAAACCAATCTTTTTTTCTTAAATGGCTTTGTAACTCTTTTGAAAATATGTTTTCATTTTTTTATTTTTGTGGTGGAATCCTTGCACACTCGATGTCAATGTAAACCTTCATAATCTGTTTCTTTATCATTTTTATTTTTAAATGTATTATTTTCCAAACATTATTGAACAACATGAACTGGAAATATCATCGGCGTTTCATTTGATGTTGAACCTTCGCTTCTGATCAAACTTTTCTAGATATTTTATGAACTGGTTTCTAAATGTGTTTGATAGGAATCATGATTTGGTAATGGTTAGTCAATATCTCGTTGAAAAATAGTCAAAGTGATAACACATTTAGAATTCTATGGACGATTTAGCTGCGTGGCAGTAAATTTTACGACAAAAAAAGGTGAGAGTCATGATTCGGAAGTTTTAATCAATATGTCGTTGAAAAACAGCTAGCTTGATAACACATTTAGAAATCTAGGGACGATTTAGCCGCGTGGCAGTAAATTTTACTACAAAAAAACGTGAGAGTCATGATTTGGTAGTTTTAATCAATATGTCGTTGAAAAACAGCTAGCTTGATAACACATTTAGAAATCTAGGGACGATTTAGCTGCGTGGCAGTAAATTTTACGACAAAAAAAGGTGAGAGTCATGATTTGGTTGTTTTAATCAATATGTCGTTGAAAAACAGCTAGCTTGATAACACATTTAGAAATCTAGGGACAATTTAGCTGTGCGTGGCTGTAAACATTGACGACCACAAAAGAAACATGTTTCAACAAGTATTTTGATGCAGCTTGTTACAAGAAGTAAGTTGAAATTGGATTGTTGTGAAAACCTTTATGATGCAGATGATACAAGTATGATGATCTAGATGTTACAACGAAGTACGTGATGTAGATTTTGCAACAAATATGGTGATGCAGATGTTACAAAAAGTATGTTGATTGTATATGCTAAAACAAGTATGGCGATGTAGTTTTACAAGTATGGCGATGTAAAAGAAGTTACCACAAGTAAAAGCTGATGTAAATGTAACAACAAATATGGTGATGTAGATGCTACAACAAGTATGGTGATGTAGATGCTACAACAAGTATGACGATGTAGATGTTACATTGAGTATGTTGATTTAGATGTTACAACATGCGTGGTGATATTGATATTACAGAAATTACGGTGATGTAGATTTTATAAAATTTTTAAAAGCTGATTTCATCTCTTTTTGCACGTCGACATGCTACAAGGTTATATTTAAAAATGTTGTTATCGGTGTCTCGCATTCTCGATGTTCGATTAAAAGCCGCTCCTTATATCACCAAGACGTATCGTTATTAAATTAAGCATATCCAAGTGGTCACATAAAATTTCATAAGTTATCATAAGACAGTCTTGGCTATCATTATAACTTACATTGTATATTTAATTAATGGCATGATTATTTTTACTTCAATAAATTTAAAGATATGTTAATTTTTCGTAAGTTAATAAAAAAATTCTCATTACCTGTTGTAAACTGTGTATTGGGTGTAATTTTTTTTTCTCTATGTTTTAAGAAGATATATTTGTTGAATATCCAATGTCTGGATTATTTTGTCTTTAACCTCAGCACTGAAAAAAAGGAGAATTTCCCAACAATTCCCCCAACAAGGTCGGAGGTCTTATCAAAGATGCTTACATTTTGTTTCTGTGTTTTAATTGTCATCAAATGAACTATAGGCATCAAAGAATCAAAGCGTTCACAATTTTCAACACAACGCTTCACGGAATTGTCATTTATTAAGAGGATTGTGATTACTTTAATTAATAAAATATACATGTTGGTCTAGAAAAATACGTACAAAAATGTGTGTGGTTTTTTTTGTTTTTGTGTGTGTTTTTTTCAGGTGATGATCAAGGTAGAACCTTCCTTGCAAAGTTACTGCTGCACGTGGCTTTAAACGGAATCATTTTTACTATTATTCGTATTATCATTGTTACAGTTTTCATCATCATTAAAATATCCTGCCCCACTCATTTACTGTATTGACTCAGACATGTGTGTGACTATCTGCGACTGAGATCATTCCTTGACACTTGTCATTGGTGACTTCACTCAATTTCATTCTGTTAACTTATTTTGTGTCTTTACCAATGTTCGTTGTAGCTGTTTAGGGGCATTGTGTGGAAATATCCATCTATTAGGCTTATACTCTAGAATTAGCGGGAGTGCAATAAACATGTTATTTCACATTACAATACATACAACCAGAGAAGATTAACAGATGATCTGTGTTTTGTGAAGAATAGTGCTTAATGTATTAATAAGGAAAAAAGTATGTAATGCATTGTTATCTGGACGCGTTGAGTTTGGTATATGAATTAAAAATCACATCCAACTTGTGCTTTTGTCTGTCAAAACATTGTGCTTTTTGTCTGTATTAACGTTGTGCTTTAGTCTGTCTCAACGTTGTGATTTTTGTCTGTCTCAATTTTGTGCTTCCGTCTGTCTCAAAGTTTTGCTTTTATTTGTCTTAACTTTGTACTCTTGTCCGTCTCAACGTTTCGCTTTGGTTTGTCTCAATAGTGTGCTTTTGTCTGTGTCCACGTTGTAATTTTGTCTGTGTCCACGTTGTGATTTTTTCTGTGTCCAGGTTGTAATTTTTTTTTTTGTGTCCACGTTGTAAATTTGTCTGTGTCCACGTTGTAATTTTGTCTGTGTCCACGTAGAAATTTTGTATGTTTCCACGTTGTAATTTTGTCGTTTTCCACGTTGTCATTTTATCTTTTGTGCTCTTTGAACGTTGTTTTTGTTTTCCCTCTCAACGCCTAGATACCCCCAACATGTGAATCTCAGTGTGGAGTGGCCCTGTACTTACCACTGCTAAGTCAAAATAGTTAATACGTTAACCCATATAACACTAGGATACCCATTACAGATGTTAACCCAACATGCTAACACATCACCCTCCATATCCGTGTGTCTGTAAATGTTACTTTCATTTAACTTAAACAACAAACCCACATTTAAAAAAAAGCGAAATAACAGCAATTTTATTTGAGCTTGGTTTTATTTAACCTAATAAAAAATTGCAAACATTATTTTTGAATTGTATGCAATAGACTTTTAAACAGCTTTAAATAGAACATATTTTATAAGTTTACTGTATCAAATGTTAAAATGTTTAAGATCAAGTAACAGAATGAGAAAATATAAACAAAAGAAAAGTCTTTAAAATAAAATTAAAATATGATATTAGAACATGCGATGGGAAGAGATTGTTAGAGGTAGCGGTGCCGATACTGGCGGTGGGGGTGTTCATAGAGCATGGTATAAAGATACTGTTGTTAGCTACAAAATTAAACAATTAAAACAACTTTCCATAACGTATTAAAGATATTATATTGTTTAAATTCTCCATAATAAGGTTAGTCACGACCCGTGCCACTAACATTTAGTGTTCCCTCAGAGGTGGCCCCACTGTGCACATGTCGGGCGTAAAACAATAACCCATTATACCCAAGTAAATGGACGTAAGCCCCGCTACTGCCCGGACATGTACACGCTGTGTACGTGTACTTGGTATTATTCTCACTCACATTGCACTTGTTTACCCAGTGTCCTACAGAGACCTGTTTGGGACAACCATGTGGATGTGATACTATGTATATCAACTTCTCCTCATCGCTAGGCTTAATGGATAGTTTGTTCCATAGTTCAAACCAGTGTATCTCCATCTTCACCAGTGTATCCAGTAAATCTAGATCACATGTTATACACTTCAGCTCACACCTGTCTTCCTCAATGTTTGCCTCCGTCACGACCCAGCCACCAAGCGTGACCAATGGACTATCTTGCCTGTCAAAGAACAATCTGCAAGTGGTGCGTCTCGCCTCAACGTCATCGAAAACCACGTGTGTGGCCGTGTACATCTTAATCTCCCCCCACACTGCGCTGGGTGTGGCCGAGTGTTGACACTTCTGACATTGACATGTCCCCTTGTTGTTTTTCTTGATGTCTTCCTCCGTCCACTTGATTACGTCCCACACACTACCAGTACCGAGTCTCGAGACGCGAACTCCCCTCTGATCATAAAATGGATAAGGTTTATTGGTGTTGGGCCAAAATGCTGGTCTCTTTGAACTGATCATGTTAACATCGACCCTGAAAGTCAGATCTGCAGTAGCTTTGATCAGTTCAACTATGGTGTTGTTCTGATGACCGTCAGGCAGGTTACTGATGTTGAAATCGTTGACAGGAACAAACCGTGTGTGGCCCGGATTCTTTTTACAGTCAACATAAGACTTGTGTAGATCTGCTTCTCCTCCTTCTGTTACCTGGGTTTCATGTGTAACTGATAAAGACATAAAAAGGACAATTTAATATAGTAATTACACCAGTATCTCTTCTATTAGCTCTATTCTAACTAGACTATATTTTAGTGGTCGGGAGGACACACACGAACAAGGAGTTGGCTTCCTCGTCCATAAAAACATTAAGAACAGTATTATGAGCTGTCGACCAATTTCGAGCCGACTCATCACTCTCCGTCTCAGGGCAACACCGTTCAACATCACCATCGTACAAGCGTATGCACCAACTTCAGATTATGATGACGCAGAAGTGGATGACTTCTACCATCAACTCCAAGATGTGCTGAACCAAACCCCCAAGAAAGACATTATTGTTGTTCAAGGTGATTGGAATGCCAAAGTAGGAGAAGATGCCTATGCTAACTGGAAAGGAACGTGTGGACGCCACTGTAACGCAACTTCAAACGAGAGAGGTCTGAGGCTCTTGGAATTCGCCAGCTTCAATGAACTCATATTGGCAAACACACTGGGTGAACATAAAATATCCAGGAAAACCACATGGCATAGCCCCAATGGGAAACATCACAATCAGATTGATTATATCATGTTGCAAACACGTTTCCGGTCTAGTATAAACATTGCAAAGACTCGCAGCTTCCCAGGAGCTGACATTGGAAGTGATAACGATCTAGTCATGATGACCTTTAGGCTGCACTTAAAGAGGGTAAACAAAAAAGGATATACCAGAATCAAAGTCGATCTTGAAAAGCTGAAGGATCCTAAAATAGCAGAAGCCTTCCAAGCAATGATAGGAGGAAAATTTGCAGCGCTTAACATTATATATGCTGACTGTTCAGATATGGACACAATGATTGATAACTTCAACACAGCTGTGACGGACACAGCCCATGACATCCTTGGTAAACATCGACAACACAAAAACCATGGGTGACAGCTGACATCCTCGATCTGTGTGACAAACGGAGGCAGTTAAAAAAAACAAAAATGGTGGATACAGAGGGGGCCATTAAATATAGAAAAATTAACCAAACCATCAAAAAGGGTATGAGAAGGGCAAAGAAGAACTGGATTGAAGAGCAATGCTACGACATTGAAAATTGCTTGAAGAAAAACAATAGCAAAAAGGCATACCAGTTGGTGAAAGAACTAACCACTGCAAAACAAGGGCGTAGTACTACAATACAAGATAAAAATGGCAAATGTTTGACCGAGGCAAATGATATCCTAAAAAGATGGACTGAATACTGCTCAGAGCTGTATAATGAAAATATAAAGATAGACTCAGAGATCCTTAATGTCCCCCCAGCAACGGACAATGAAAGATTCCCCATTCTCCGCGCAGAAGTAGAAGCAGCAGTCCAAGCACTCCAAATAGGAAAGGCCGCAGGAGTAGATAATATCCCTGCCGAGTTAATAAAACAGGGAGGAGAAACAATGATAAATTCCCTAACCAATATGTGTAACAAAATATGGCTAACAGAGGAATGGCCCAAATCATGGACCCAATCTCTCATCATCACCCTCCCCAAGAAAGGCAACCTACAGTTATGCCAAAACTATCGCACCATTAGCCTAATAAGCCACCCAAGCAAGGTCATGCTCAAGGTCATACTGAACAGACTAAGACCATATGCCGACAGAATCATTGCTGAAGAACTGGCGGGCTTTAGGCAAGGCCGTGGCACTACTGAGCAGATCCTAAACCTCCGGATACTATGTGAGAAATATGCTCAACACCAACAAAACCTATACCACGTCTTTGTGGATTTCAAGAAGGCATTCGACAGGGTTTGGCATGCTGCTTTATGGGCCACCATGAGGCACTACAACATCAACACAAACTTAACCATAATGATAAGAAGCCTCTATGATAAGGCCACCAGTGCAGTCTTCTTCAACAATAACATCGGAGAATGGTTCAAGACCACGGTTGGAGTACGACAAGGCTGTTTGCTCTCCCCCACCCTGTTCAACATCTTCTTAGAGAGAATTATGTCAGATGCACTAGAAACGCATGTAGGGACAGTCAGCATTGGTGGCTGAACGATCACCAATCTACGTTTTGCGGATGACATAGAAGGACTGGCGGGAAGCGAGGAAGAGCTATCCAACCTAGTAAAGAGTCTCGACAAGACTTCATCCTCCTTTGGCATGCAAATCAGTGCAGAAAAGACAAAAATGATGACGAATAGCACTAGTGGGATCACCACTGAAATTAAGGTCGGAGAGGAAAGATTAGAGATAGTTGGCAGCTTTAAATACCTCGGAGCAATAGTATCGGAACAAGGCTCCAGGCCCGAATTAATGGCCAGGATTGCGCAGACCACGACAGCACTAAAGAGGCTCAAGAAAATATGGAACGACAAAAATATAGCCCCCAGCACCAAAATCAGGCTGATGCGCTCATTAATCCTCTCCATTTTCTTATATGCCTGTGAGTCCTGGACATTAACAGCAGAACTTGAAAGGAAAATAAAGGCGATGGAGATGAGATGTTACAGAGGCATTCTTGGCATCTGCTATAGAGACCACATCACCAATGAGCAAATAAAAGAAAGGATACGTCAGGCAATTGGGCAATACGATGACCTCCTGACGTCTGTTAAAAAGCGCAAACTTGAGTGGTATGGCCACGTGACCAGAAAACAAGGGCTCGCCAAAGAGATCTTGCAGGGCACTACTAGAGGAGGGAGAAGAAGAGGAAGACAAAGAAAAAGATGGGAAGATAATATCAAAGAATGGACTGGATTACAACTAGGCGATGCTATGCGTAGGGCAGAAGACCGAGAGGAATGGAGAAGAATAGTGTACATGTCATCTGTGGCGCCCCAACGGTCGAAGGACTACGGGACCTGATGATGAACTAGATAAAATTAAGTTTGTACATTCAATTCAAAATTCTAAGAACTTTTTCTGACATACATTGATAGTGAAAAAGTTATGTTAGAAACATAGTTAGTAAAAACTAAAAACTAAAGTTATACATTTAAATGACATTTACTGGGGAAATACGATGTTGTGCTACATACATCTATCAAAACGGCTTTTAGAGTTGCATGTTTGTGAAGCAATGAGAATTAAAATAACAAACTCTGACCACAGAAAATACTTTCTTCATCTTCCTTGTTACAACTGTCATCTGACACATCGTTTTGACTGTCATCCTTGCTATTCTCTGATAAGAAATTGTAGTAAACATTATATTACCCTCATAACACAATTTTAACTAATACTCTCTCGCTTTCACTTACAATTATTTCTCTAAAAATGTGTCATTATTTTTTCCTTCTAGGACACTCCTATATTAACATTCTCATTTCTACAAATCCCAGTATGTTTCGTTTCTCACACTATCGCTTAAATACACTATTTTTCAATCTTCCAGCCTACACATACATCACTCTACATCTTTCTAACAATTTCTCTTCACAATCCCTCTTAATCTCATTCTCACTCTTCATCTAACATACGCAACTTAATTTGTCTTTTTCTTTACAGATCGTTCTAAGTAAATCTAGAATTAATCTTTGTATCCAAACTGGTCTTGTCATATAACTAAATTAACATTTTACCGTTTCGTGGGTTAAGTGACATTTTTGCGATTCGTAGTCTTGATTTGGTTTGAGCAATATGTACTATAAAGAAAAAAAAATCACTTAGTTATTTCACAACAAAGACTTGGTACATGTCAAATCGTAAAGTGAACGAAAATGTAATTCTCTCTTGATATATAAAGATTGACTTACTCTATTATTTTACTCTAAGCAAAAGATTAGTGACCAATCTAATCTTTTGCTGCCCTCTTGGATACTACTTCTGAGCTAAGTGCTACATTATATTTTTTTATACATTTTTATTTGATTCGTTTTTTCTGTTTGTTCGCTGATGAAGGCTTCCTGCCGACACGTTCGTTGTTTTGTTGCGTTCCTTTTATCAGGTTTAACCTTACTGTGTTTTTACTAATTTCCTATTGGACAATGACATTAAACTTCTGTTCTTGAAATTTTAAAAATGCACGATGTTATTTGCTCATAACAATTAACAACTATTGCTTCAACATCAGCAGAACATATACAAAAAATGAATGTATTTGTTAAAAAAAATAATAAAGAATACAATTTTTATTATGCATTTTTAAATGCACAACTTTTAAAATATAGCTTTTAGATAAGAACATTTAGATATGGTTATATACATGTGTTGATTTAAATGAGAATTTAATTTGGCTTATACATCTATAGAGACGCTTTAGGTAGATATTTACTAATCTTAAGAGAAGATTTGGACTGCCACATTTAAAGTCTTTGGAAAGGTGATCTAAATTTATTTTACAAATTATGCTTGCTGTTAATTTCAAATTTGTGTTTATTATTAATTTTCTGTCGAATGTTTTTAAATATACATTATTTTTGTTTTTCTGTATTGGATATTTACTAATCAAATGTGGCTTTTAAATTTTAAACCTTAAACCTCTGTTATGTTTTTTTATGACATAAGGCTTATTGATATTAAGAGCGTGAACTTATTTTCCAGGTACTTTGTCTATTTTCTCATAAATTGTTTTTTTAACTTCATACAATATAATTATGTTGTTCTCCAAAGTTATTGGTGAATGCGTTTAAATTTTAAATTACAAGTTCCCAAAAAGCTAGTATGTTCCAAAAAATTTGATTTAAACAAATTATATTTTTTCTTTTATGCCCCAAAGTAAAATTAAAATAATAAAATTAAACTCACTGAGAGCTTTTAGAAAATGAAATTTATTCAAATACTTTAAACAGTATTAAAATAAATTATTAATACAAATGTGTGTTTGCAAAAATGTAAACATTTAAAATGAGCTTAAGTTAAGAAACACATTTTAATTTAATACAATTGTTTAATTTGTATTATCAAGAACATTTCTTTAAAAAAATATTTTATACACTAAAGTACACATTTTAGTATATATTGTTTTTTAGTGGCTGACCAGTAGATAAACTTCTATTTTTTAAAGAACTGAGCTGCAATGTAACGAAAATGTAATGATGAACTAACACTAGAAATACTGTCAATGGAAACAACTCTAGAAACAATTACCACAATTGTTGATATAAATAACTATAACAAATACTTACCTCAATTTTATATTTTATAATTCTTGAAACAATGTTGACATGAGTTCTGTATTTACTTCTGTCAAACAATAAAATCTTTGGCTTTAATATAGATTATTATATGAATATAAGCACTACTAAAGATAATGTCAGTTGGTCTTAAACTAAAATGATTTTTTTTATCCTTTCAGAAAATTGCACTTATTTGTGGAGGATGTATTTTCCTAATTGTGAATATGCGATAAGACATGTATGTCTCGTAGCGTTATTTTGACCTAAAAAATAGAAAGTATGTCCTTCATTATTTTAAACTGGAATGCGGAATATGGTTTTTGTTGATACATTTTTTTTCAGTTTAAAAGATCGTTCTTTTGTAATAGCATCTATTAAAAATACCTTTTTAAAAAACGTATTTTTAATCTAGTGATTTTTCTACCCTACAAGTAATTTTGGGATTTCCCTAAAACCTAACAAGATATATTTTTAACTAATGCATTTGCAGTACTTAAGAATTTAAAAAAAAATATTTTAAAGTATTTACATAATTTTTTATTTACCCTTTTTATTAATGTCCATATCTTATAAGACATAAGTATAATTTTTCTTTTAAATTATAATAAGAAAACACACAAAAATATCATGTTTAATATTTTTTTAAAACTGTAATATAAGAGAAAAAAAGCATTTAACATGTCAAGAAAATTCTCACCTTTTATAACACGACTTGTGTTTGTACAGGTATGTAATACGCTGAAAATGGCTGATACTTACGACACAAAATCGGGACTTTCTTACATTTTTAGTCGTCTAACTCAGACACTAAATATAAATATGTCAAGGGCTTTTATATTATAAATATAAAATGACAAGTTTGCTATAAATAGCATTTTAGTCAAAGTTTCTCTTCTTTTATTTAATCAGATACAACCGGATATAAATAAGTTCTTACTTTTTTATTTAAAACATAACTACAACTAAGTAGTTATATATCGTTAAATGATTGACTTGGATTTGTGTTTTATACGCCAATAGTCGACAACCATTTGGAAGTAAAAGGCAATTTCGTCAATTATATCTGCACAGATATATCTAGGGAGCCAAAGATGGTGAAATACTATTTATACTTTAATTAAAAGAAAGACAACAGTTATTATCCCTACGGAGTCACAAGCTGTTGGCAGCTTTTTAGCTAAATACAATTTTGTTTTAGATCAGTGGTTCTCAACCTTCCCGACCCTTCCACAACAGTTCCTCATGTTGTGGCGACCCCCAGCAACAATTTTTTTTTTGGTTTTTACTTCATAACTGTAGAGTATATGTGTTTTCAGATGGTCTTAGGCGACCCATGGGAAAGGGTCGCGCAAACCCCCAGATGGGTCGTTTAACACACGGCGCCCAGGTGCAGATAGATGGACTCGTACGCGGCCACTCGATAAGTCGTCTCACACAAAACTACTAAATTAAATGGATCATTTTACACATGACCACTAGCAGATGTACAACATTTTGAACTATGCTCTCACACTAACCACCGAACGATAATAACATACCCTAATAACAGACTAAAGATATTAAGTCACAGCAACAATAAACTCACGTTACAGTAAGCTACAAGCATGATGGGACTAAAAGCGTTCAAGCGTTCATTAACTGATCTAAGACACAAGGCACAAGGAGGACAATAAAATAAAATGTTTGGTGGGCAACAAATTACTAGAGACTATATTAATATTCGACAGATATATCGCATCTTTTAAAATGCAAATAGCTTGTTACGTGTCTGATTTTTTTCAAATTTTGAGTGTTTTTTTTTTCAACTTTGGAATTTATTCAACATCAGTTGTAAGTGTGTCTTGTGATTAAATATTAATTACATATGTATTATCATAATAAAATGAAGAAATATACACATTACTGTATAGCGGTACAACTTGGCAAAGGTTTAAAAATTGTACCAAAAACTAAAAGCGTATTTTTATCCCATATGTTCTCAATATTATTTAATTTTGTAAATAAATATTAATTTTAATTAAAAAAATATATATGTACATTATGCAGAAAAATATATGTTCTGAAGTCGTATTATTTAAACATTTAAAATATTTAAAAAATAATTTGCTACAATGTTGACGTTTTTAAAAAGAATTTCAACGGTGCAAAATTTTAACCATATTTTAATTTTATATTTTTTTAAAAGAAGCAAATGAGTTTAAGTAAAAATAATTTGATACGTTAAAGCTGAAAGACATACAAGGTTGATACCACATTTGGAAGACAGTAACATCTTGAAAGAAAATATAAACTAAAACATCCAACATTGTCAAAGTTATTCATTTGTTAGGAGGTTGTCGAAAATTATTAAAAATAAAACAAGAAAAATCAAGAACCGATTTTTTAAAAAAACACTATGGTATCTGGACAGAAATGTTAGCGAGCTCATTCCAGGTCAGCTCAGTTATTCATCATTTATTTCGTATTGCTTCTGTTATTGTTTTAGGTTCACAGTTGTTGTTTTAAAAAAAACTATGGGTTTCTATTTTAATTTCAAGCCATCGCCATTTTTTTTTCTAATTTGTTTCCTGTTAAGACGTATACACGTATTTGAAGTATACTTGACAAAGCAAAAGTTGCACACTACTTCAATTCGCGTGTCACTAATTTTTAAAAAGAAATATGGCTGATGTATTAAATATTATAATAAAGTGGTAATGACATTTTATTTTGAAAAAAAAAACAAATGTCATCATTATTTTTATCATAAAACATGAAAACTGTATCTTATTAATAAAAAGGGGCTTTGCTACCTTCGTTTCCAATCGCAGAACCAGCTCGTCTCCTGCTGTTAATTTAACTAAACATATAACACATTCGTTGTCAGATACACAGCGCAGTTTACGAGAATGTTCAAATGTAGTTTGCTTACTTTTCACCTTCTCAATACATTCAATATTGAATGATTTATCTGCTGTTCCAGATAAATTAATACTTATTAAATAAAAACCATCTAGTGGGGTAGTGAATTCACCTGACGGTGGATTAAAGTGACTTCCATAATTAGTTGAAACATCATCAAACTTGTCTTTATTGTAACATTCAAGTCTGTATCTTGATTTTTTTACAGCCGTTAAATAATAAAGTGGGTTGGTTGATTTCACTTTCTGTAAACCAAATAAAAATAAAATCATGTGGTGAAATAATTCAAGGCAGTAAGGTAGCTATGGCGAAATGAGCAGTTAGTGTTTTATGTATACAACCATGTGCAGAGAGTTATTTGTGAATATTTTAGTCTTTTAAAAAATGTCCCGTTTATTTTAAAAAAAAAAAAAGATAAACTTACAAATTCAAATCTTTACAAAAATCTCACTTTATTTAGTATGTCAATAAATCTAGATATCACATGTTATAAAATCCTTTTACAGCATTTGATTTTGTTCACTTTGAATCTGATCTAAAAAAAATATATTTATATAACGGCGTCATATAGATACAATCTCAAGTCAACAAATCTTTGCGATTTCTCATTAAGATAATAGCAGATGGAGAATAAAATTAGCCGTCATGTAAAATACGGTTACCGGAAATTTGATCGAAAGAAATTTCGTCGACAGAAAATTGATCGACGGAAATTTGATCGAACGGAAATTTGGTCTAAACTTTTTTTCAGTTCACATGTTAAAATTTTTGTCAAATTTCTTTTTGAACGCACTATACTATACAGTAAAACAAAATTGCGAATTTTAAAAAAAAAATGATTAAGCGAAGTTATCAGGAATTGTTTTCGCGGAAATCAGGGGCATCATATTTCCTTCATCTTACTCTTGAAATACAGCGAAAACTGATTTTTCGAGATTAAAGGGTGGGGCTTAAAAACTTGAAAGAATCTGTTGTCCTTGGCAAGGATTCTGTGTGCTAATTTTCAGTTCAATAGAATAACGGGAAGTGTGTCTTTAAGACTTCCGATTTTTTGCCAGAAACCCAGAAAGGATTTTAAAATGTATGTATTTAACATCTAAAAAAATACGAAAATAAAACGTACAGAAAAAAATTAAAAACAAATAATTTTTTAAACAGCTTTTTGTTTTCATGTTTAAGCCTTAATTCACTTAAATAAGCACCACATATTATAATAGAACATTGTCATTGAATTAAATAGGATTCGTTAATATATATATATATATATATATTATGATAAGATAAAAACATAATGAAAATGTTTTGATTTATAAGAAGTATATTTTCAGAATACCCATCCAATCGTAAATTGACAAACAAAGAACCCAAAGGAATTAATAATTAATTATCAGTTTATATTAGTTAGTTATGTACTCGTAAACGATGTACATTGACAAATTTAATATTAATATCAATAAAAGCCTACAATGGGGTATACGTTAATGGAGGAACAGCACCGTTTTATTCATTGTGGAGAAAGGAGCAAGTGAGGTTGTCAGGTTGATCTGCTTTCTTTTATAGCATTGACTCATGTGTAGGTGAAGAATTTTGACTGACAAAACTGAAGTCATTCGGTTAAGGGGGATGTTGAGTTACGGTGATTTCGTAGGTGGCCTGCTAATCCGATCCGCGCTCGGAATAATCTCTGGCACCTCGGGCAGTGGGATAGTTGCTACAGTCGGTGATTTAATATTGCTCTTCCGGGCTAGTCTGCCCGGACTCAGTGGTTGCTATGCTACTGGCATCGTCAGATTTAGCCCCCTGGCAGCTGATCTCCACCTTACTCTGTCCTGGGCTATCTGCATTCATTTAGTAGGGTCAATGCAGAAGGCCTTTAGTGCCACTTTCAGTGAGTCTTTGTAGCGTTTGTTTTGACGTCATTGTGAGCGCTTGCCTATCGTGAGTTCACCATAGAATATATGTTTAGGGAGCCGGTGGTCTTCCATCCGGGCCACATGTCCCATCCAACGGAGTTGAGACTGTATCAGGGTGGTGAAGATACTAGGTATGTTCGCTCTAGCGAGAACCTCTGTGGCAGTAGTTTCCTGAGGCATAGTGTGTGAACATGGTTCAGTTTCTTGGCGTGACACTGGTAGACTGTCCACGTTTCACATCCGTAGAGCAATGATTATATATAGACATACTGACTAATGCAATGTAAGTATGTTGTACATGCATAGTGACTGGCACAATGCAAGTATACTGTACAGACCCAATTACTGGCACAATGCAAGTATAATGTACATGCCTACTGACTGGCACAATACAAGTAATCTGTAAAAGCCTACTGAATGGTACAATGTAAGTGTAATGTACATGCCTTCTGACTGGTATAATATAAGTATACAGTATAGGCCTACTGCCTGTCACAATATAAGTATACAGTATAGGCCTACGGCCTGTCACAATTTAAGTATACAGTGTAGGCCTACTGGCTGTCTCAATTTAAGTATACAGTATAGGCCTACTGCTTGTCACAATTTAAGTATACAGTATAGGCCTACTGCCTGTCACAATTTAAGTATACAGTATAGGCCTACTGCCTGTCACAATTTAAGTATACAGTATAGGCCTACTGGCTGTCTCAATTTAAGTATACAGTATAGGCCTACTGCCTGTCACAATTTAAGTATACAGTATAGGCCTACTGCCTGTCACAATTTAAGTATTCAGTATAGGGCTGCTGCCTGTCACAATTTAAGTATTCAGTATAGGCCTACTGCCTGTCACAATTTAAGTATACAGTATAGGCCTACTGGCTGTCTCAATTTAAGTATACTGTACTGGCCTATTGACTGGTGCCAAGAAAGTATACTATGATTTCTGTTTGATTAAATATAGAGGCTATTTTTTTAAAATGAAAAACATCTTGCCTGTTCTTAAAATTAAGTTTCTAATTTGTCTAAAATGTGAATTATTCAATATCCAAAGTCAGTACTTTCAGAACAAACAGCCCTTCTTTATGCAGTCTAAATCTAGAGAAAAGCGAGCATCACAAAGAAAGTACACAAAGAAACAGTTGACGTGGTCAGACATCATCATCAATTAAAAGGAAAGGACATACCAAGAGTCTATTGCTGAAGAAATCCGAAGGAAAATATGAAGGTGGATAGGGCACAATCAGCACAAACACCCACAAACCTTAACTAGACAATTCCAACATGGAATCCACGGGGGAAAGAGAAAGAGAGGAATGCCAAGGAATACATGGAGACGCGGGCTAGAAGGAGACAAACAAAGTATGAGATACACTTGGAAGCAACGGGAAAGAAAGCGCATGACCGATATGAATGGGCAAATTCTTGTAGATGGGTATACCCAAGACAAAATAAAAGGCATACGGGAATTAGGTATCTCTTAAATATTACTGTCTAACATTGTTCTTTAACATCCCACATCCGTGGATAATATCAATGTCCCTCTCTTTCTGTTCCTAACTTTCAGTAACTCTCCCAGAGTCTCTAGTTCTCTCTACACTTTCTCTCTCTACACTTTCTCTCTACACTTTCTCTCTACACTTTCTCTCTCTACACTTTCTCTCTCTACACTTTCTCTCTACACTTTCTCTCTCTACACTTTCTCTCTACACTTTCTCTCTCTACACTTTCTCTCTACGCTTTCTCTCTACACTTTCTCTCTACACTTTCTCTCTCTACACTTTCTCTCTACACTTTCTCTCTCTACACTTTCTCTCTCTACACTTTCTCTCTCTACACTTTCTCTCTCTACACTTTCTCACTCTACACTTTCTCTCTCTACACTTTCTCTCTCTCACTCTTTTCGCTCTCTTTTTATTAATATTATTGTATCTCATTTGTTATTAGCTATCTCTCTCAATCCATAATTCTCTCTCTCTTTCTCTCTGTTTCCTAAAGTCTCTCTGTGTTACATTTATTTTGTTTACATCATTGTATCTCATTCGTTATTATCTGTCGATGTATCTGCCCCCCTTACCCTCTTTCTCTAAGTCTCACCAACTTTCTCTCTCTCTTTTCTTTTATTAATATCATTATATCTCATTTTTATTACCTCTCTCTCTCCGATATGTCTCAGTCTCTCGCTCTTTCTATCTCTCTCTCAGATGTCTCTAAGAGTCCCTAACTTTCTATGGCTCTCTATGTCCCCCTCTTTTTCTATGTCTCTTTTTATAAAAAACGTTTGATTCGCATTTTTTATTTCTCTCTTCATTTTTCTCTGTCTCTTTCTCTTTCTGTTTCTCTAAGTCGCTCTCTCTCTATCTCTCTCTCTCTCTCTCTCTCTCTCTCTCTCTCTCTCTATCTATCTCTCTCTCTCTCTCTCTCTCTCTATCTATCTCTCTATCTCTCTATCTCTCTCTCTCTCTCTCTATCTCTCTCTCTCTCTCTATCTCTCTCCCTGTGCGTGTTATCTACAGATGTATATCTCATTCTGCACATTAATGAAATTTCATTCACTAAACAAAGACATTCACCAAATGTAAAAGAAAACAAATTTAATAAACCCTCACAGAATTAATGGATAGATTAAATCTAGCCTACTACATAAAACGCTAAGTCTAAAATAAAGTTATTTACATTTATTTCTCTTAGTTATTTGATTTGATTTATTTTTAAATTTTTATTTTTACCTCTCCTAAAACATTTGCTTAAAAGAAATTATATTTTGCGTACATTTACCTTTATTTTGATAAAATTTGTATTTGCAATGACATTCATATCTTAGCAATTTAATTAAAGTAACATTGGAAAAATAAAGTTTAAAAATATTTAACGTTGGATTAAAATTGCTTAAAACAGAACAGAGCATAACAACTTACTTTCAAATACTAATGCTGTACAATGTCCAAAAGTTGAGTTAGAGTTGAAATGAGCTAAGAAAATATATCCTGACCTCACAAATTAAAACGTTTATGTGTTAAATCTCACACAATTTAGCCAAGTTGTATTTCTAAAACATAAGGAAAACATTAATGATAGCGTTATCAAAACCGGGAAGAGTGCCATATATGTTTTAAAATGCGCACATCTCCGTGTTTGAAGGGATTGCCCAGCCTCTTTGGAAATCATTCAACTATTTATAGCAAACACTTATGAGATAACATTTAAAGGTTATGTCAAATACTCCCACGTACACACATTTTCTATCACGCAAACACATATTCATAAACATACAAAACAAAGCACACATAAACAAGCCTACACACACATACACTCATACCTACAAAAACGATATACACAAAACGTATATAACAAAGGACACACCACACACATTAAGTAAACCATCACTAGTTAAATCAGTACCAAAATTATGTTTTAAATATCTGATAGCTTTCTTAAAAAATATCTTAATTCGAGTTAGCAATTTATTTTTATTATTCAGAATAGAAACATATAATGTTTCCAAAACAATCTTCTATCATTAATTTCGAGGAGTAATTTCTAAAATTATTACGTTTCTCGGATAGTAAAAGTAATATTCGTATACATTTAAAAATAATAAAAAAAATAAAATATATATATCCCAAGGTTATAATTTAAAATGGAGCCCTATCAAAACCGTTAAATTAACGTTTTAAATGTGTCTTAATGAATATAGATATAATATTCTAGGCACGATGCCTTATTAATTATTAAAATCGTTTACATTGCTTAAAAAGCAAGTTATATACCCAAATGTTAATAGGATTAACGATTTAAACAACCACCCCAAACTCACTTTACAATTTATCAGGACAATACAGTGTATGATGCATTACACATCAATTCATTTAGAACCCACCATTGTGTTCATTTTTATTCTAAAATAAAATAAACTAATTTAAATTAGATCATTGAAATTTAGCCAACAATAATTTGCACATCACTACTTAAATATATTATACAAATAAAATAATAAATCATACATGAAATTATTCTACTAAGAACTTAAACTTTTATTTTTTATATCGTTATATTTTTATAAGAGACGAGATGAGATAAGAGCAGTTGATATAAAAATAGATATCATTTTTTTGTTTTGATGCCAGTTGAATTTAAATGTATTTTAAATTACAGTGTTAGTATATTTGTTCTAAACATACAGCAAAAAAACGCACATTAAAATTAGAATATCTCAGAGGAATTACAAAAATACACATTGCTAATTTTTCTTCTTGATTAAAACATGTCTTGAAATCACTCTTCCTTAATGACACTATCGACTTTAAGTGCTGCATAGCTTATATTAACATAAAAAAAAGGAGTAAAAAAGTATGTGTTCAGTACCCAACACTATTTTAGTATGAATAATCAAGTGCATGTGTACTACTTTCTTTTTCTAAACCCATCCACCCATGCAATTACTTTGTTTGAGATGATATTTATATAACCGCTATAAGAGAACAGATCTAATTAAATCCCCCCCCCCCCCATTTAAATGAGTTTTGTTTTTTTTCTTTAATCTAAAAACCACTCAGTATTTTATTCTGGGTAAGCATGAACATGTGTGCCGTTATTTGGTCAAAAATCAATCATGTGATTGTAAAAAACTGTATGCTGCACAAAAACACACAATCAAATCTTCCACCTTGTGAACTGTCCTTATATAAGTGCATCTTATAAAGACACCATACATGAATAAAAAAGACAGTACAATGGCAACTTCTAGACATGTATGTTCCGTGCCGTGCGTCCGCGGCAGCGCCTCTGGGGCAACTTGGGGGCGTCCACATGGGGTTTGCCTCTTCGTGGCGTGGCGGACTGGTATGGTGGAGTTGTCCACCCGAAGCATAAAAAACATCGGCCGACCGCATGACTCCAAACGCAACGGGAGTAGCAGTCTAAAATGATTACTTGCTGCCGTTGATGGATATGAGGTAGGGGTGGCGAATGCCTATACCTATGGTTTTAGCTACGCGGCCGTGAGAAAGCCGCTCCTAGGCAACCGTTTCGTCCCACCTTAACGTCCCGACCGAAAGGCTCCCTGGGCTGTGGGGGTGGTAACGCAACATCATCCCTCCGGAGTGGAAGCAAGGCCGTCCTGACTCCTGGAGAGTGGATCGCGAACGCTTTAAACGCAGCGTTTTCGGTCGACAGGACGTCCCCCAGGCCAAGGGGGAGGTTTCCGGCGCGCCGCCGCACGGTCTGTCGGCGGGGAAGCCCTGCGGCTGGCCTGTGTGGAGGTGTGCCGGGGGCATTGAGAGCTCGCGCTCGACGGCCCACCGACTCCATCTCCTATTTGACATTAACAGACATGAATGTTAGCTTTGACGTCTCACACTGATTCTGAATGTAAGACAGTGTACGTGCTACACGTTAAACACTGCTATATGATTACTTTTATAAATATTAGTTATTAAGATAATAATTGTAATTTGCATTTGTACGACTGGTATTATATATTCATCATGTATATGTTGCTAGTTAAGTGTATTTGTCATAGCCTGTAAGTGTAAGTTAAGAGTTGTTTTTTAACATGTGTATTGTTACCTTTATAATACAGAGTTAGTCAGGACGTTGTTAACCTGTACCATTTGTTTCTGTGAAAAATAGTCAATTTTCTTAGGATTATTTCATCGTAGTTAAAAGGTTATGGATATGAGATTTCTTCGATTTTATAAATAATCCGAATATATATTTAAAACTGTAACCTGTCACTGGACACATGGCGGCAGTATTTTGCGCTCAGAGTAAGGTAAAATTGTGTAAACAAACAACACTGACACGCCAACACCTGCCACCCGGCAACAGGCCATTAAACTGATTTATTTTTAAATTAAAAGTACAGCTCTGCTATTTATATTTGTACTTACGATATCATTTTAAATTATTCACACTCAGACAAACACGGATTGATAAATCAATATTACATCATATGTACATACAATCATGCCATTGTGGTAATCATATTGTAGCGATTCAATATAAAATTCTGATTGAAAATATTTATGGCAACCTACTGGATAGTAATAACTACTAATACAATACAGGTAACTATAGCAAGAACAAAAAATACAATTTACAGAAGAACGAAATTTTAATTGATAATGTTGTTACCTAGGTATACACGTGCATAAATCGGACCTAAAAATGGAAATACTGAAGAATCGTTCAAGGTTTTGGACTGAATCGAATTAAAATTGAAAGTGATAATTAAATTGATATTTAAAGTAACAACGTACATTTGAAATAAAGTAATGTGATAATGTGGTGAAATAATAGTAAGTTAACTTTATCTTCAATGTAACGGCTTTTGTTAAAAACGAGATGTAGCCTTAGCAGCAGATTAATATTAATTCAATACTATAAAGACGTAATACACGTATATATTTTGTGCCACTGAAGAAAATTGATAATTAATTGTATGCAAACTGAACAGAGATAATTGTAAATTTCTAATTGGTTGATGATAGAATATACAAGTCTAAACTACTCCCAAAATATTGTTGTTTCTTTTCGTCACTCGGAAATTTACCATGACCACTTCAGTCATCGCATTTGTATTAGTTGTTAGTTGTTATTGTGTCTCTGGGTGCGCAGATGTCTCATAACGCCGATTATGGCACAACATTGTCTATTGCACTAGGTGCAGGGAGCTGTAGGCATCTCCGGGAATGGAGTCACACCGGGTTTTTCTAGCATATCACATGCGCTCTGCAGCCGCTGTTCTGCTAACTTCATGTTGCATGGAGCTTCTTTGTAAAGAGGAACGCCATGATGTTCGATCTTTTTTCCTCTGATATGGCTGGGCTTATGTCGAGCGGTTTCATTCAGGATTTTAGGTTGTCTTTAAAATGTTTCTTCTTCCCACCAGCAGACCGCTTTCCATTTTCAAGACTATCATAGAGTATTCTTTAGTGCAGACGGACGGTCGTCTGATATTAGCACAGCAAACAAAACGAAAATCGGGAATTTCCAATTGTTATAGTTATTGCAAAATCCGGGGGGGGGGGGGGGGGGGGGAAGCTCCTCTCTTACACCATCTCATTATTAGTACTTTTCATACCAACTATTTTGGACATAATTATTAATAGATGATTGGGAAGTAGGGTTTTAACAATATAAAAATATCTACGTGTTCGTTAATAAATCAGAAACAGTTAACCCTTAATTTATATATATATATATATATATATATATATATATATACACTAGTCTGTGCTCTTGTTCTCTTTCGTATTGACTATTGCAACTCTCTTCTGTCAGTTTCCCCAAAACACTTCATAGAAAAACTACAAAAGGTTCAAAACTCAGCTGCTAGGCTAGTTCTAAAGGCATAAAAAACGGAATCACGTCACTCCACAACTCCACTCACTTCATTGGCTTCCTATACAGGCACGCATTGATTACAAGCTGTCTGTTCTCTGTCAAAACTTTTTCTCAGATTCCTGCCCTTCCTATCTAACCGAACTTATTTCTGTCTATTCACTCCTTCGACAGTTTTGCTCCTCCACAGACACGCGTATTCTGTCCGTTTCTAAGACATGCACTAAAATATATGGTGAACAAATTTCTATTTCCGGGCCTCAAAACAATGGAATTCTCTACCCATACACATCCGCAATATAGCAAACACCCAGGCCTTCAAAACTGCACTCAAAACACATCTCTTTAAACTCTACTACCCCGACTGATACCCCCATCTGACTGATAAACAATGGTGCTGGCTGCCGTCCATGACTTGATATGTTAAAGTTCTGGGGTGGGTGGGGTGAATATGCATTTGTTTTTGTTTTGTCTCTATACATATATATATATATATATATATATATATATATATATATATATATATATATATACATATTATTTCCAATGCAAAATCAATGAATTAATTTGGTGGAATTAAATAGACAACTAGACATTCATCAAAATGAAGCATTAGATCAATTCGCGTTGTATTATACGATTTTATGAAAGTAAAAAAAAAAAAAAATCATCTCTTCAAACCACGTTCCATCAAATCCATTGTTTAAACTTTTTAAATCTTTCTAAACTTGAAAAAAATATCTCTCCACATACGTTCTAAACTTAAATAATAATAAAGTATGGATTATTCGTAAAAAAAAGTCGACTTCAGACAGCCTTAAAAAATAATTATTATTTTATTAGTCAATTGATTAAGCAATAATAAACTTAACTAATGCACACACAAAACATGTTGAAAAGATTATATTGCTAAGATAGTTAACCTGAAAGATAATTAAACCAGCAGACAACCACCAAGAATAGTTTAACGTTTAATTTGAGCGAGAACAAAAAAAGTCCCTGCCTACGCAGCATGAAAAGTGTGACGTCACAATACAATATTGATTAAAAAATCTGGCGTTTGAAACTATGCATAATTAATATTTTATACTTTGTCATTTTCATCAAAAAAAATTAAATATAATATGTAAAGATAGTTATAATGTAAAAATATCACATGACATCATCGTAATTTCAAGGTGCAATAGCTTATAAAAAAGAAATTCGCAAAATAGTCCTCTCCCCCCCCCCCCCCCCCCCCGACAAAAAGGCATGAACTTTCTTTTTCTTCTGATAATTCAGTATGAAACATACACAATAAATCCCTTTATCCTTTGATCATGCAGCATGAGAATTGAATCACGATCAAATTATTCTGAGCTGTCTCGCTCGACGCGCATTTCAAATATATGACCTCCCCTTCAGTCATTTCAATACAACGCGTTATGGATCTGTTCTCGTACACGGCGCATAGGTACCGATGATCGAACTCTCGACGTAAGTGTTCGTTCGTCTTTTGAAAACACCTTATGCTAAATGAAGCATTGCTTTGGCAGCTTGCAGAAATGCTTATGACATAAAAGCCATTTAGCGGAGCGGTGAATTGGCCCGATGAAGCATCAAAGTGACTTCCAAAGTCATCGACAACATCAAACATTGTTACATCATCACATCCAGCTGAGAGAGTTAATGTTTTCAATGCAAAGAATCCTACATTAGGCCTATTGCACTTGATTTCTGTTGACAAAAAAAATACACCATAATTACAAATAACAATTTTTTTTTAAATTTTAAAAATTGCTTTAATATTAACCCCTAAGTCAAACTAATCCAAAATTCTTTTTACGTGTAAAGAAAATATTATGACTGAAAATTACCAGCTTTGTCAAGAGATGAAATATATTCCATTTCACAATGATGAAACGTTGTTTATACGAAGTTAAATATAAGATAAAGATAATGTGTAAAATGTTTTTAAAATAAATTTAAACTTATGTTTTTTAACACATAGTCATTGAGCTTACGATGTCTAAACATTTGTCAACCTTACATAATTTATATATTTATGGTGTCCTTTTAAAGTTATAAAAAACGTTACTTACCGATTTGTGTAACTTTGGGGCAGATTTTAGCAACCTGGCTTTTCGTAGTTTTTATCCGACTGTCCATAGAATCTACTTGACAGCGAAGCACGTTTATGTCACTCCCCATAGAATCTTCTTTACATTTTATTTCGTCTACCTTTCTTTCCATAGCATATTCTTGGCTTTTTATTGTATCTATCTCACTCTCCATAGTATTTGCATGACGTCTAATCATATTCATGTGACTCCCCATAGTTTCTGCCTGGCTATTTATTGCAGCTATCTGTATCTCCAAGGTTTCTGTTTGGCTCTTCATCGCATTTATCTGATACTCCATAGTATGTACCAGACTTTCCACGCTGTATACCTGACTACTTATAGTATATAAAAGACTCTCCATTTCATCTGCCTCATTCGCAGTGCCATCTGTTTCATTATCAGTACCATTTAACTCATTAAGTATACTATCTCCCTGACTTTCAATAATATCATCATGACTCTCGAAATTGCCTTCCTGACTTTCAGTACTACATACCTGACCCTCCAATGTATTTATTTTGGTTTTCATATTTTGTATCTGTTCTTTCATTGTGTCTGTTTCAACCTTCATATGAGCTACCTCACCCCCAAAATCAGCTACCTGACGATTGGTATTATCTACAATAACCACAATATCGCTTATCTGTCTCGCCAAATGATCTGTCTTACTCTTTGTAACATTTATCTGGTTTTTCATTGTTTCCTCCTGACTCTCGATAATATCGACCTGTGAAAGATTGAGTAAAAATAAAGCTTTAAATAATAAAACCTTTTTTAAATGCACAATTGCCTGTTTGAATTATATTTACATTAATAAATAATTTCAATATATTTGTTATTTTTATTTTAAATTTTTTACATTAGTCTCAATTTTTTTTTTTAAAGATGAATTAAAATTGTATGACCATTTAACGCAATTTAATAAGGAAAAAACACTTTTAAAAAATCATAAACAACAGTGTTTGTTAAAATATATCCATATAAAACGTCAAAGTTTGTGTGTGTGGTTCTTATTTTTTTTTTTTTTTTAAATTGAGTTTGATTCTTTATTGAATTTACAATTAACATTCTTATGTGTGTACATTTTTTTTAAGTCCATCAACCTTATAGTGATTTATGAAAGGTAAAAAAAAAATGATCATTGCACTGAAGATGTAAATGTTAATGTGCTGCAATCAAAATGATTTAGTCAAACAAAAACGTAGACTCGTTGTTACCAATGGATAATTTGCCAATGGCCTTACAAAATGTAGTAGAACAGAATTATTGAATAAGTAACATGCAAACGTGTACAATCATCATCCTCATTCAGATCCAATGGCTATTTGGAAATGTACCCTTCGGTCCAAGACCATGTGAAAGATTTAGGAACACATTCTAGCTGCCCTTAAATTTATATTAGTGTATTCTTGTTTTTTCGGAAGGTAATGACGGACCAAGTCCTGTTTATCCGGACAGTGAAGCGTGGAGGTGGAAAGCCATGGATCGTTCCGAATGGAAGGATGTGGTGGGCTGTAGCGCCTCTGATGATGATGGCAAAGCGTGCTTTCTCCTATTTTATTTGAATGTCTGTAGAAGGGGCACATTGGTTATAAATTTGGTTATATGCGTTATAAGTGATAATTTAGTGGCAAAAAGTACACAGTAAGTAAATATTTAATTTCCAGGGTTGAAGAGGAAGTATTGTCTTAATGAAGTTGCCTAAGGCGTACTCTTTATCTGTCCTTATGCGTGTTGCTAATTTGCTCGTCTGTTGCATGCGAATATGACCAAGGCTGTATTCAACAATAAGTAGGCTGTGGCCTGTCAGTTCCTTATTTGCATTGAAAGCTTTCACCCATAAGTCACACATTGTTTTGGGTCCTAGTTGGTTTGAGTCGATTGTGCTTTTCCTTGCAGTGCACTTTCTTTATACACTTATTCACGGAGGATTGTGGTCCGACCGTGAGTCTGTCACGCCACCTTGTACAATCATTAGCAAGTGTTTCCTGATAAAGCAGGGTCAATGTCTATGGATTTGAGTGACGCTTTTAGGCGGTCTTTTAAACGTTTTGTTTTTGTACAACTCGTTTCCCTCTGGGGAGATCACCAAACATTAATTATTTTGTAAGTTTACTGACTGAAATTCTCACACCGCACACTGCCCATTTGTCTTGTCCTTCACGTGGGAGGGTATCGGTGCTAAAAGTCAGCCAACTGTAGGAATTCTCTATCCGGGACCTTGTCCAGCCTAGTTATGGGAAGAAGTTTACATAGACGTCGTATTTTAGAGTGGTTTAGCTGTCCAGCACGTTTGCTGTCCACTGTACACGTCTCCCTAGAATATAGTTAATACGCTCTCTCTTTCGCTCGCTTCTTCACCCTCGAGGAACAGCAGCCGATCTTCATCGACGTCTGTGATCCTTCCTAGGACATTGGCTGCCTACAACAGTCCTCCAGGCATCACGATCCTGAGCCTATCTCTCCAGCTTCCCCCCAAGTGTGGTAAAGTTTCTTGGTATCTGCTTCCACTTCCCAGCTCCAAGAGTTCCTCGGCCTGCCTTTTCTGCTTTCCTTGAGGGTTCCAGTTCAGGGCTTGTCTAGTTATGCTGGAGGCAGGTTTCCTAACATTGTTTGGCCGATCCATCTCCATCTTCTCTGGAGGATCTCTTGTTCTACCGGTTTCTAGTTTGTCCGCTGCTACAGTTTCTGGTTGCTGATTCTGTCGGGCCAGTGAATCCCGAGAATCCATTTTAAGCAGATATTGATGATTCCCTTCAAATTCACAGCAGTAGTTATCCATGTCTCTGCATCATATAATCGGACAGGCTTCACCGTGGTGTTGAAGGTTCTTATCTTTACGTTTTTACTCAAGTGTAACTAGATATTCTTGAGTTGTTGGAAGGCTGCCCGTGCCTTTTGAACCCTTATTTTGACATCAGCGTCCGTCCCACCTTGCTTGCCCACGATGCTGCCAAGGTAGACAAAGCTCTCCACCTTTTCTAGCGATTCCTCTTCGAGCCTAATGGGTGTTGTATTTGTGGAATTGACCTTGAGGACTTTGCTCTTCTCTTTGTGTATATTAAGACCAATACGTGCAGAATTGGATGCAATAATTTCGGTTTTCTAATGCATCTGTTGTTGGGTATGGGAGAGAAGGGCAAGAGCATCAGCAAAATCGAGGTCGTCAAGCTGGTCCCACAAGCTCCATTGTATACCATTCCGCTTCTGCTGTGTGGATGTTTTTATCACCTAGTCAATGGCCAACAGAAACTGGACAGGCGAAAGCAAACATCCTTGCCTTACAACAGTCTTCACCTGGAAAGCATCTGTCAAATGTTGCAGTGGACAAAGCGGCAGGTCATCCCTTCATAGGAGTTACTGATTGAGTCCGTGATTTTCCGCGGCCCCCCATTATGTCTCAATGGTCTACAAAGGGTTTGCCTATCCACACTATCAAAGGCTTTCTCGTAGTCAATGAAGTTGATTTAGAAAGGCGAGTTCCATTCCAGTAATTGCTCTAGGATAATGCGCATTGTTGCAATTTGGTCTGTACAGGATCTTTTGGTGCGGAAGCCAGCTTGTTGGTCCCGCAGCAGGGGGGTCAACAGCGTCTTTATCCTGTTGAGTAGTACGCGGTTGAAAACCTTGCCTGTGATGTTAATACAGCGGCATTAAAAACTTTCAGCTTAGTGAAAAGACTGAAACTTCTTCGCTTACACACTCATTCGGAGCCTTCCGAATGCTACATCTTCTTTGAAAATGTGTTTGTTGATTTTACCATCTATTGTTACTGTCCTGGAGACCGTTGTGCCCCAACATTTGACTTTTTTATGTCTTGAAGTTTCTGCCCCTTCATTGATATTTTAGGTTTGTGTAAGCTTTTCCTGGAGCGACCTGGTTTCAAGACATATGGGTTTATTCGTATTAATGTCGAAGTCGTATTTGTCACAGGCCTTACCATATAGGTAGGACACAAATTATTGGGTAATATGAAATGATCATGTTAACATATATCATGTATTTTTCCTTTAGTTTTTTACAATCACTTCCTGTAAAGCAGTATTCTATTACTCTGTTGGGATTGGTTTGTTTCATTTATTTTTTTTTTTCTTTCATCACCTCATCTTCCATTCATAAGAAAATGGAGCCCTAATTAACCAGTTTACTTTCGGTGAGGCCATAATCTGTTGATTTCCAGAGCAATGTTTGTCCAACTAGATCATGATTAGTTTGGTCATTATCTTGATTTCATATTCCATTAGAGTTATTGTAGTAGACTTTTCTGACAAGCATCTTGATTCCTAAACATATAAAGAACAGCCTGTAAGAAAATACTAATTTTCTGTTTGAAAACCTTCATGCGTTCAGGTTGTCTGCTAGAGCAAAAATTAATTTTAACGAAGTTGATTGTGTCAATAATAAAATTGTAAAAATGTAAATATACCTTTTTTGTCAATTCTTTCCTTGTATTGAGATTTTTATTTAATTGTTCTCTTAATTCTTCCAGGGGAGTTAACCTTTTAGTCAGCATATGACAAACCGTACCAAACTTTGGAAGCAAAAATCTGTTAATTTAGTATAATTCCTAGAGTGGTAAGTCATTCTACTATACAAATATACAGGATGAGAACTTTTTGATTATGTATTGGTTGTTTTTTTCTTTAAATCCTTTCATTAAAAAAAAACAACTTTCCAATACTTTTATTTCAAATACTTGGTAAAGTTTATATAGTCATTTCAAAATCCAAAGCAATAACACTTAATGTGTTTAATTTTCTTCTTGTTTGTAGCTTATCGTAATTATCTAGCTGAGGAATAAAAATTAAATCTGTTAATAACTTAATTAACATTGAAATAAATGCACGGAGTGTTTAAACAAGTTTTTCTCCTTATTCATTAATAATAACAATATATTATTATTTTAAATATTACCTACCAAATCATTAACTTTATCCTTATTGACATTGCATATATTCTCAATTTTCTCTGAGTTCTGAGTTGACGTGAGATTAATGGAGATTTCCAGTTCATTCATTTTATGAGACAATTCATTATAATTTTGATTTGTACTCTCGACACTCTTTGACAAATCTTGTATAGACACAAGGGCGTCATTGCTACAGGTTCTAACAGAGCTGGTCTGTTCATTGAGTTCATCCATTGAGACATTGACGGACTTATTTTCTTCTTCTAATTTGTTTAACTTCACATCAATGTTTGTTACTGTTTCAAACAAAACATCAACATTTGTGGACATTTCTTTTCTTCCTTTCTCAAATAACGAAAGTCTTTCTTGAACTTTTTTCTGAGATTTTATATTATTGTTTGTTAATTTTTCCATGTTTTTGTGGACATTTTCTTGTTTTTCTTGACACTGTTCTGTTGTCTTTTTGAGTGATAACACAACATTCTCTAATGTGGCAAATTGTGTAGTGGTAACATAAGCAGTATCTGCAACTGTATATAAATATAATTACAAATAAATAAAATTTAGATTCAATCATAGTAGTAAAATGAATGAAAGTAATGAAAATCCTTATCATTAGCTTCATACTTTTTTTTAAAATTTATTGGTTTGAGTGAAATTTTGAAATAGCTCCTTCACAACATAGATATCTGCCTTTTATTGACATGCTTGCATTGTATTTTGATTGACACAATGAATAGTGCATCAATTAATTTATGAAATTATTAGTCAATTGAATACATCTAATTCCAAGCAAAAAGTACACATAATTAAAAGAAATATTTCTAAGAATATGTTTCACCTGATTTTCTTAGCGTCTCTTCTCTACTAAACTGTCTAAACATCGTTGTCTCTTGGACATCTTCCTTTGTGTAACTGGTAGAATCATTGCTAGTCGCCGTAGATGTTTGGATTAGATCCTTTTCATTTTCTTCAATCTCTAGACCTGTGTCAATAAAAATAGTAAGAATAAAATATTGATTTTTTCATCAATGGTTAAATCCACAGAGCTATAATATATCTATATGTCTATGGGTTAAATCCAGAAACATTTTATTAGTATAGATTCTTGAATAATTCATCTTTAAAATCCATCTTAATTAAGTTGATAATAAGTTTTAAAAATGTATGAACATTTTTAAATTTCTAAAAATAGAAAAGTAAAATACATATGATATTTTTAATTTTTTAATACAAAATTGTTAAACATATAAATTTTGTAAATTGTCTTTTAAAAAAATACCTGAAATTTCATCAGACTTAACCATAAACAGAGATATAACTTGCGTAATTCTGTTGTTCATATTGGCAAATGTTGCTTGATTGACAAGGTCTCCTTTAATCCAGGTATCTACTTCCATTTGTACCTACACATGAGATACAATAAATGACTTGAATTTACAATTTATCAATGGATTTATGTAAGCTTCATAATTAAAGGGCTATATTTTACTTTCTTGGTCAAAAATACAATTTCAAATAAAAATATTTTTCTTTTTTTTTTTTTGAAAAATATTTTATTTCTTAGATTTAAGAAAGATTTTATAAATTAACTTTGAAGATTTAAAAACAAAATGTATTCCAGTCATCAATTACCTGATTGATAGCATCGTCTACAGCGTCTAGTACAGTTTTCTTCTCTCCCTTTAGTATATCAATTTGTTGATTTATAACGTTTATAAATCTCTGACCTTGCGTCTTGCTTGCCATCTTGTGATAACTATGTAATGTTAATGAGAATACATGTTAAATATTGCAGCTACAGCGCCAAAACACGTTGTAAGGCAGTGAAAGGGAAACATTTGACTTGCTAACGCGGGTAATATTATATCAGCGGCTGCAACTTTTAGATTTTTGTTTTCTTGATAACTTAATATGTCAATATAAAGGATAATGTAAATCTCATTTGTTCCCATGAATCATTACTTTAATTACTGTATTTAAAAAGATAGCATTAGAAAGAAAATTAATTCAGCACATAATTTTCAAAGTAATGTATAAACCTTTTAAATCACTAATTTGAGAGTAATTTGTTACCTTCTGTATAATACTTTTTTAAAAGTATTTTCCTTACCAAGAAATTTTTAAAAAAATATATATAATTCAAAGGTAATCTATAAATTTATAAATTGTTTCAAATATATCTATAGTCTATAGTTATAAAAATAGAAATGAAATCGTAACTTATTCAACTGGAAAGTGAAACCATATATATATCATATTATCATATGTATATGTGCAATATTATTACAGAAAACTTATTTTACTATTAAAAAGATCCACTGGATGTTTTAAACTAGTATACAAGCTTTTAAAGCAATTTTAAAAGAACGGATTAAATTAAAATCTTAAACTCCTCTAACAAAATAATGTTAAATGTAACCTCAAAGCAGGCTGACAATCTTTCACAAAACGAAATAAAATCGGGAATTTCCTTTTGTTTCTTGGGATATTCCATGGGAAAGAACTCTTACGTTATTATTTGAGAAATACTTAAAGGCTTAATTATTAATGCATTTTTATTTATAATTAAGTTACAAATTAGAAATACAAATAGTTATAACATCTATTTTCTAGGTACCCAAAAAACTATAACCTATATTTTCTAAGTACAACCAATAAATAATCAATATTTTCTAGGCATTATGTACAATTTGAAATACAACAATTTGGTAAAAGTAAAAGTCAAAGCTCTTATTGTCTAGTTATAACCAAACAAATTTGTAACCTAATATGACATACAATAGATTTAATATATCTACCTTATCTAATTAAACATATATGCCTAGCCACCTTCACCTAGATGTAAATTTTATTAAGTTAGGTATTCGTAATATCAAATTTTTAAATACATCTGACACAGACAAAAAGCATAACGATTGCAAATAGATGGCTTTAAGCTTTCCAATGACACCAAGATAATCTTTCTATCATTTATAGGAGAAAAGTTGCGAATTTTTAAGTGATTTATTTTAAACCACTATTTGGATTTGTATTTATTTTTTTTTTTAAACTGTGATCGCATTAATACTATTTTTTATATACTATTTTGATTGTATCTTTTTTTCTATTAAAGTTAGAGCGTTTAAATTTGAAGGAGAAATTCAAAATACAATGTTTAACAAAACCAAACACATGAATTGTGAATGTCCTTATTTTATAAAATATGACTTTATGAGCATATTGCGTTGATAATGACAACAGTCGAAAAATTCAATTTTACAAAAAATTACATAATTACTAAACCAATACATTTTCAATACAAACAGATAATGTCCATCTAAAAGTAAGGCAAATTTAAAATAAAAAAAAAATATGTTTCATGAATTACAACAACGGCCAAGACATTTTTACATTAAAATAGAAAACTTTTAAACTAATAAAGCTACTCCATTTAAAAAAAATAAGTTTCATGAATTACAACAACGGCCAAGACATTTTTACATTAAAATAGAAAACTTTTAAACTAATAAAGCTACTCCATTTAAATTGTTAATAAAAATAGATAGCATGAATCCAAATGTAGCAGAATACTCAAATATTGCAAAAGCAATTAAAATCATATTATACAAAATTTGAAAATGTCATTGATGTACATTTTTAAACATAACTTTTAAACTAGATACATAATCATAATTCAATGAAATTTTTAGTACAAATAGATAGTGATAATTTAAATATTCAATAAATTATTCAAATATAAAAACAAAAATTCAGAACATTGCAGTAGGTTATAGAATGTCTTCATCGGCGTCTGTGGTCATTTCTAGGACATAGGCCGCCTAAAAGGGCCCTCCACGCAACACAATCCTGAGCCAATCTCTCCAGCCTCCCCCAGTGTGGCCAAGTTTCTTGGTATCCGCTTCCACTTCACGGCGCCAAGTGTTCCTCGGCCTATCTCTTTTCCGTTTTCCTTGAGGGTTCCAGTTCAAGGCTCGTTCTAGTTATGATTGTAACCTACTATTACATTAATAAGGTGAAAGTGATGTTTAGAAAAAATGTTGTGAATAAATGTTTTGAATTAATAGCAAGATTAGCCAAACTCGCTCTCACAGAATATCGTATTGCATAGATCAATTTATTTCATATTAACATTCATGCTATGATAGATTGAACGATATGAATAGATGTGTTTTTTCGATGAGAGTAAATTAAAGAAGATAAAATACTAGATCAATGAATAATAATATTTGTCGTTATAATTACAATTCATCACATTTTTTCACTTTGCAAATATTTGTTTTGTTGATATTTTGAAAGTGGTCATTAGTGGTGACGCCCAGGAAGACAAAGTTGCAAACGAGATTCCTTCACTTATGTAGCTGTACTTTGAAGCTTCTGCAGGATATGAAATGGAAACGATTTGTCCAGCAGAGAACAAACCCAAAAAGTCAGAAGGCAGTTATAAAAAAACCACGTAAAACAAAGATTTCTATTTCCAGTCTCAAGCCCGTGCAGAGACCTTGCATATTGCACAATGTATCTTCCCTTCACAGGGATCCATAGTCAAAGTCAACGGGAAAGGTTAAGTCTTACTTAAAGAGTACTTCAAGAGTGTAACTTATAAATTTACATAACTCAAACCATCCACGCAGACTTGTATACAACATTTAATAAAAGTAGAGTAAGTGAAATCAAGCACTTGTAATGCACAGTTCTGAATGTAATTATGTAACTTACACTATGAGATGGCACTAATTACATTGAATACATTCTAAAAAAAATGAGCTAAGTGAGATTCTTAAAAATGCAGAAAGTGTGTTGGGTGGGTAATATTTTATTTTTTTGGTGTAATATATCTGCCGTGTAAAGCGTGGGAAGGAGGGGGGGGGGGGGTTTCTTAACATTATAATATTAACATAGTTCAGGATTTGTGGCGTACCTGGGAAAATAGGGGAAAGGAATGTCAATTGGGAATCTCATAAAGTGCATTAGTTGAATGCTGGTTGTATCAAGTAACTTTAGTAGATGGGAAGTTCACACATTGCTGCCACCATGGTTTACTGGCATAACCCTTGTTATTAATATATATATATTACACAGAAGAAAAATTAATACATTTGAACAAAGTTTTTGAAGGGTTTTTCCGAGCTCACTTCCAAAACTGATAACAATATACTGCTTTAATAATGACTTGTATATTAGCGGTCGTGCTACTTAAAAGGGTGTAGAGGAGGATGAAAACATCATCGGCACCCAATGTGATGGGGCTTGAAGCCAATATAATTATGAACAAGTAAAGAAGAATTCCAATGTCTGTTCTTTCTTGCTGCATTAAGCATTACATGTATTGTTTAAAATAGACTGTAAATACTTATCAATTAGTAGCATCACTTTTTCAGCTGTGCTCCACAATAAAAGACGTGTCTCTCAATTCCAGTTGCAGTTTCCCACATTCTGTAATCACAATTTTTTTATTTTCCACAAGCTCAATGTTTTATTTGACAAATTTACCGTGTGGGTCTTTTTCAGTTTTATATATAATCAAAATGTCTACTCAATTGGGCAAAGTCAATGAACAGAACACAAACAAACGTTTAAGTGAAAATCTACGATTTATTGCAATTAAGCTGGAGCTTTAATATATATTTTTTTCATAAATTGAATATTTAAATATTAGCTGATCAAAATTCACAATACTCTACAAAGTTTATTTCTAAATGTGTGGATAATTGTTTAATGAATTTTAACTGCATAAACTTAAAATATAAGGTTGCAGAGGCGTAGCTAGAGTGTTTGGCGCAAGGGGACAAGATTCGCGCCCGGGGACAACATTTATTTTAAAGCGCCCTCTTTTCCTTTTTTCACCTCTCAAACCCATTATTTTCATCAATAAAATAATACCAAAGTACATTTTGGCACCCCTAACTAGCTGGCGCCAGGGTACATCTGTACCCCCCTGCTACGCCTACGCTACGCCTCTGTTAGGTTGTTGCACCAAAAGGTAAATCTTTTGATTACACTTAATATTTTAGTGTGCACAAAAGTTCGCAAATGTTACATAGCTACAAATTCTGAACATGCAACCTGTTTCAGAGTTGATTTCAGTATTTTTATTCATACCACACATGATAAAAAAGTGTTTTTTTTTACGTGATATGATATTTGGAATTGTGTGTATTTTAATACCCCTGACTGTTACAAAAAAGATATTATCAATCAAAAACAGCTTAAGTATAAAATTCATCAATTAAATACTAATCTATGATACAGGTTAGTAAATCTAGTTACAAGTACATTCGTACCTTTGAAATATGTTCTTTGCTCAAGATGACTTTCTTGTTTAAAGTCTCACGTAATGTTTCCAAAGGAGCCAGTCGTTTAGATAGCAGTTGACAAACCATACCAATCTATTGAAACATCAAATTTTATCCAAACTAAATAAATACTTTATGTTAAAAGACTCCCATGAACTTAAAAAATAATTGAAATATTAAATTTTATCATGAACCGCATGACAGAAATTTTTATTAAAATTTAATTAAAATAGTTAACATTATGTTGCAGAATGAAACTTTTGGAAGACTTATTTCATTTATACAATATTGTTAAAAATTGTTAAATAATGTATTTAACCCTAGTAAGTCTGCGTAATTTTACAACTCTAACAAGTCTATAAGCTGTCAAAAAGAAGCTATTATAATGTGTAGATACTGAATACCATAAAGCCGGCCTGCACAACATAAGACCCACATGCCGCATACGGCCCGTCAGCACCCACTTGGTGAACCATGTAGTAATGAAATATTCCTTATCATTATTATATCTTCATAGCTTTCGACCCGCACAAGTTTTCCATAAAGTATTACGGCCTGTATAACACTTTGAGTTGTGCAGGCCTGCCATAAAGAAAGTAAACCTACACTGATAAATTTAGTACAAAATATAAACATATACAATATTACATACCGGTAAACCGTACATTTGGAAATACAAATATTGACTGATATCTCAGCAAGGGTGAAGAAAATTTTTTAATGAAATTTAGCCGACATAAAAAAGTGTACACATGTCAATAAATATCAAGGCTCTTTAATTTTTAGAGTTTAAAAATTCACATTTTGAAGACCCAAAAGATATAATTTTTCCCATGTAAGCAAGACAGTGGTTTAAACAAATATTGTGTCTTTACTTTTTAATTTTTTTTAAATACCTTTTAGCAATACACACATCTTATGATGAAGAGGTCTAGTTTATTATATAAAAAAATTTTCTTTACTTCGAATGTTACATTTTTCTACAGTAATTTCAACAATTATATGTAAATATACTAAATCATATAGAAAAAATTTTGTATTACCAGGAATGCTGTTATCAAAGAAAATTTGGGGTAAAAATAACGCTTACCAAATCGTCACCTTTATCCTTATTAAGAGTGCTTATATTTTCCAACTGATCTGTGTTCTGAGATGACATGAGATTTCCAGTTGATTCATTTTATTTGACATTTCATTATATTGTTCATTTGTATTCTCGACGCTCTTTGTCAAATCTTGTATAGACATAAGGGCGTCATTGCTACAAGTTCTAACAGAGCTGATCTCTTTATTGAGTTCATTCATTGAGACATTGAAAGACTTATTTTGTTCTTCTATTTTGTTTAACTTAAAATCAATTTTTGTTTCAGTTTTAAACAAATCATCAACATTTGAAGACATTTCTTGGTTCGCTTTCTCAAGTACTGTAAGTCTTTCTTTAATTCTTTTATTAGATAACATATTAACGTTTGTTAATATTTCCAGATTTTTGTTGAGATCTTCTTGTTTTTCTTGAATTTGTTCTGTTGTCTTTTTAAGTGAGAACACAGCTTCCTCTAGTATGGCAAATCTCGTTGTGGTAATATAAGAAGTATCTACACCTGCATTTGAATATAATCTTAAAGGTATATAATAAGATTCAAACAAAGTATTAAAAATTATAGATGTTATTGAATTCATTCTTATCTTGATTTTGAACAACGTGATTACATCAAATACGTTCTAACATAAGACCAATAATCTTCTTTTAATCACCTCATTGCGTTGTATTTTGTGTGACAAATGGTAGAGTGAAAAAATGTGTTGCTCACAAATAAAATAATTGAATATATATAAATGCAAACCACTAAGCACAATTTTAAGAAAAGAAAGATTTCTCACAAAATGGTTTACCCGATGCATGTACTGTTTTGTCTCTATTAAGAATTGATGTCTCCTGTACTTCCTCTCTTGTGTAACTGGTTTTATGAATTTTCAAATTATTGCCAGTTGCCGATGTTGTTTGAAATAAATCACTTTCTCCATTCTTTAATCTCTAAATCTGAAGTCAAATTAAATAATAAGTTTAAACGATAGAGAAAGTTTATTTTTCCAGATATATTTGTTATGTGTGAGAAAAAAATTACTTTTTCAGGAAATTATTAGAAATATATTAATTATGTCTTTTAATATAATGTAAAGTAACATTTAAATTCAGCCAATTGAAAACATGTATGCATACATTTTGAGTAAGAAATTAATATGTAAACTTTTTAAAACATATATGAAAATATCATTGTTATTTAAAATACCTGACAGTTCCATAGATTTTGTCATAAACAAAGTTATAACGTGCTGAATTCTGTTGTTAATTTTGGCACACTTTGTTTGATTCACAAGACCTCCGTTAACCCAGGCATCTACTTCCTTTTGTACCTACAAGATTAGATGTTAACAATTGAATTTACATTTTATTTATTGGTTTATGTAAGCCTCAAATCAAAAAAAAAAATAACATTCAGCTCAACGCTATGAATTTAGACCTAATTTTAAATCAAATGCAATTTACAATAATTGATTCTGTTGTGTGGGCTAAATATGTTGATTGTTTAAAAGAAAATATTTAGAAGCAAAGAGTGGTTGTGGCTATACTCAAAGCGTCCTAATTTAAGAGTAAGTGATGAAAATGTTCAAAGCATTAAAATAATTGTATACGTTTTAAAAATGTGTTTTTGCTCAAAAGCTAGTCTACCTGTATTATATAATAAAAAATTCTCGTCTACCTGTATTATATAATACAAATTATCGTCTATTATTTGTATAATCTACATTTTTTGTCTAATAAATTGCATTATGGTGTTGTTTGGAAATAGAAAATAGTTTGCCAGGAAGAAATCTAAATAATCGAAATGGCAAGATCGTGCAAATAAAAAGACCAGTTCTCATCAGCGAATGCAAAAAATTTCAAATTTGTATGGCTAGATTATGTTTTATAATGGCATTGTACACATATGATATTGTTCATATGTATATGAATAAAATATGTCTCAAATTTAAAAAAAAAATCTTTAAGAATATATATTTTAACTTTGAATTATATGGATGTTAACAACAATCACTTATATTGAGTCGGTTTCTCAAGTTTAACAGTGGTGCTCATTTAGTTTCTGCTGTAGGTACCATGTGACTTTGTTACACCTCTGATTTTGTGTAATAGACATATTTAACTCTGTATTTTTTTTAAATTAAAATATTATTTCTTAAAACTATCACCTGACTGATCGAATCATCTACAGTCTCTATTACGGTTTCTCTTTCTCTCTTGAGTTTGTCAAGTTGTAGGTTGATAAAGTTGATTAGTCTTTGAGCTTGTTGCCCTTTGCTGGCCATTCGGGGTATCTTTAATAGTTCACGAACGCACAAGTTAAAATAAAGTGATTATAGCCATTATGGGTATATACACAAAAATTAAAAGTATAAAAAGCAAGTGCTCACATTAAAATAACACACAACTTCACAAATTTTAAAGTATGAAATATTGGAATGATAGAACTTTTATTTTTAAAATAAAGAAATTTGGTTAAAGGGGGGGATCATAATCATTAACCATCACAGCGTCATTTCCGTTGTTAGAAAAAATTGATGAGTTAGAGTAATTTGTAATTGTTTACAGTACGAACAAGATCTTTACTTAATATATTAAAAATATAAATAAAAAACAACCTCTTGATTTGGCAAACTAAAAAAACCATAAACTGTAAGACTGAATAAAACTTCACCTTAACAATATTTTAAATTATTTTTTATGTCTACTTTTTGTCATTACATTGACTATTGAGCAAAACATATTTTCCTGGCTAAATATTTTGACAGTTGATAGGTTGAATTGAAAATATATATTTATCCTGGTGTCCTGGTCTACATATTTATGAGTAAAATAAAGAATGCATTGATGTATTATTTATATTAGGTCCTCAGGATAATCGTGCCAAAGGAATAATAAAAATTGGTAATTATACGTATATACTATTATACGATACGTGGCGATGCATCTAATAATTTTAAATAATTGATGATATATATATAAGAATGAGCTATAGAGACATAACGCCAAAGAGCCGAAAATATTTTGATACGTTCGGGCTCTTAAAAACAAACATAGTTATATTCTATTATTTTACGGAAATCGAATAAATTTACATGCGCAAAAAATATTATATTTCCGCTTTTATTTTAGCAAAAGTTTAAGTATTATTATTATAAATTACTAATACATATAAAGAAACAACTAAGGAACTATCTTAAGCATTTTATATACGTTTAAAAGTTATGAAAAAAGATTAAATAGAAAAAATATGATCAAAGAAATACACAGTAATCACATTTATCGGGAAAACCTAAACATCAGTTGTTGTTAGTGCGTTCTTTAGCGCGTTTTCAATAAGGCGAAATAAAATTAAAATTATTTAGTTCTAAATACTCACGCAAATGACGTCATAGTGCGAATTGTCTATTTAGCCAAAGCTAAAAGTTATCTGATTTAATAAAAGAGCGTGACAAAACTGATGATGTACATTCACCTTCTTATAAGTAAAATTAATAAATAGCATTGATTGCTTTTTAAATTGCTAAACTTAAATACTAATTTAGCTTTGTATTTTTAACATTTAATAAGTTTGTACTTTTTACTCATTCCAAAAATAAACTTTTATGAAATTTATAAAGTAGTAAAAACTTTACATTTTAAAATAATTTAAATATGAATATGCCTTTTAATTAAATTGGTGAAGAAAAAATAAATAGCCAAATAGCATTTTTAATGCACTTATCACTGATCTATATAAGAAATAACCATATTAAATGCAAAAAAATCTTCTGCGTAAGTAAGGGGGCTACAATCCAGTGGATGATTTATTTTTATTTTTTTTAAACTCTGTGTAGCACACTATACACTATACATTCATTTTGCCCAGTGCAGCACAAGATAGGCCTCAGAATAAATTTGATCAATAAGTAACCTTCTTCGATATATTTATATCGATGGTAGGAAATTGAGTTCATGCATTTTTACCTGGATGACAATATCTTTCAAGACAATGAAATTTCATTTGTGCAAAAAAAGAAGCTATATTCTCATTTTACATATGAACATGTTAACCAATTAAGAAAATCAATGACTTTAACAAAACATAAAAATATTTTCATAATTATCCCCAGGGATATCAAAACCCAATCACTTTACACAAGTGAAAATTTAATTTTAAAAACAGAGAGTTTATTAGATAGAGAGATAGAAAGATAGACAGACAGGCAGACAAATACACAGATAGATGATAGATAGATAGAGATGTAGATAAAAGATAGCTAGACGGATGGATGGATGAAAGGATGGATGAATGGAAGGGTGGGTGGGTGAGAGGATGAATGTATGGATGGATGTATGGATGGATGGATAGGTTGGTAGAAAGGTAGGAAGGCAGGTAGGTTGGTAGGTAGGTAAGTAGGTAGATAGATATGTAGGTAGGTAGGGAGATAGGTAGATAGATTGGTAGATAGATACAGACCTGTTTACTCTTACGATTTTGGCGTACAGTGTACGATTTTGATGTGTGTACATTATATATACTGAGTGTTTTTTTACTATCAAGATAATGTATTGAACGATTTTGTGATGAAATTGTACGATTTTAAGATTTTGAGGGTAAACAGGTCTATAGATAGTAGCTGGATTGGTAGATAGTTAGGTAGATAGGTAGGTAGGTAGGCAGGAAGGCATGTAGATGGTAAATAGGTAGATAGATAGATAAACTGACAGACAGATAAACAGACAGGCAGTCAGACAGACAGAGAGACAGACAGATTGACAGACAGAGAGACAGACAGAGAGACAAACAGAGAGACATAGACTGACGGTGAGACAGACTGAGAGACATTTTGAGAGACAAACATAGAGACAGAGAGACAGACATAGAGACAGACAGATAGGGAGACAGACAGAATGACAGAGAGACAGACAGAGAGACAGACAGTCAGACAGGCAGACAGATCATCCTTGAATAATTGCAAAATGTTATCTTAATTCGGTAAACTATATCTTTACATATATAAGTATATCCCGTATGTGCTTCTATACCATCAATCCAAAGTGATGAAAATTGTGTGAATTGTAAAAAGATGTAAATGTTTCTGAATTATTACACACATTTTACAATATTCCGTTTTGGGCCCGGGGACCTCAATTATTTTTTTCCCCCTTTTATTAGCTCAATATAATTTTCGTATGCGTTCCTATACCATTCATCCGATTGCGATAAAACTTTGGCTTATCCATTTTGAAATAGTTTTTTTCGGGCCGGAGCCCCAAATTATTTTTGTCTTTTATGAGCTATACAAATATAATTTTAATCAGTGCTATTGCATGGGTGGCTAGAAATCAATCAAATACAAACGACATTTCAGTTTGTGTGTGACATAAGTAAAACCATTTTAAAATTTTACGTTTGGGGCCGGGGGCCTTATTTTAAAAATAATAAATATTTGAGCTATCTAAATATAATTTAAAACAGAGCTACTGCGTGGGTGGATCAATCGCTACAAGTGTGTGGACTAAAGTTTGAAAATACACTCTTCTCACGTGGACAGCTGTATGTTGCCTGCTCACGCGTTGAAAAAAAACTTCGAATTTATTTGTGTACGCGCTAGACGGAAAAAGCAATAAATATTTTCTATTTAAAAATTACTTTAAAACTTAATTAAAACACAAACACTTTTTTCATTGAGTGGAATGCAACGCATGCCGGTTCTCGCTAGTTAATAAAATAATATTATTATTAATTAATAGCCCAGAAATTGATAAAAACTTATTTTAATACACGGGAAAACGGTATTATTACATTTATTATAACAAAAGTTAACTAAGCAACACCTACTTTTAAAAAAATGATCTCAGATGATAAAGAAAATCTTAAAATCCCTCAAATTATATGACCATTAATTAAGCAGGTTTACTGACATATAAAATCGGGAATTCCATTTTATATGTGGAAATTCTTAGAATTTATTTGATTATTTCGCTTTTTTAAAATTTTCCCATAGAAATTATTCGCAAAATTTCAGAATTCTTTATCAGTCCATTAAAGATGATAGAGTTTCTGAAAACAAAAATAAATTATAAAATAAAAAATAACTGTTTGTAAATGACCAACATATAATATAATGCAAATAAAAATAATCCTACACATGTGAGGTCTGAGAAGATACTGCCGTATTTGATGACAATGAAATTCTAAGTGTATGAGTGTATGTCATGTCTTTATTAACTTTAACAAAGCAACTTGACCCAAATCTCATTATTTCCTTCCCAACTGTTTTTATATTTTATTTAACTACTATATAAAATATCTCGAACTAATGTAAACCGACTCAATATTTTTCTTACTTTTATTATTATAATTTTTTTTAAAAATTATATATTTTAGAGTTAACTTCGACAATCATCAATAATCAGTGTTTTGTTTTATATTATTATTATACTTTGAGAGAAACTGTTATATTTCAATAAGTAGTTTTCAACGACCCACTTTCTACTCTTTATAGATAGAAATATGATTGTGCGCGTAATGAATTCAAAATTCTATTTAAAATGTAAAATAAAAATTTTAAATTTCATAAGTATATACTGCATAATGCGTATATTGTATTTCTCTCCCCCCTCCCTTTCCTATTTTTTTGGTAATTTAGTCGCAGACCTCTGTGATAAAAAAAACTCAAGCAGCATTACTAATATTAGAGTTCTAATAAAGGGGATCAAGATGTTAGTTATATCTATATACATTTCTAATCAATTCGCAATATAATTTTTTTAATGAATTATTTTAAATCTAAATCTTATTTAAGAATGAGGTCAACTGCAATAACCCATGTCTACATAGACGCATGTAACAAACATAATGCAACGACTACAGGAGTGCCATTTCTCAATTAAGGGGGAAACACTACATATTTCTATCATGTCATTGGATGATGCTCCCGACCTACAAATTAAACATTATTTGGGTGGCCCAATCGTTGTCAACCTAACATGACCTCAAAGGAATAACACAGGTCTGTCTGAAATCCGCCAGAGGGGGGGGGGGGGGAGGTGGGGGGGGGGGTCCCGTGATTGAGACGAAGGGCAAAAAAAACTAATCGAGTATATTCAAATATGTAACCGGATAACTAAGCTAATACTATGTCAGACATAGAAAAATAATCGCAAACAATTGTTTTTATTTAACCATGATTTTATTACTTGTAGTCAAAGTTATGTTCGAGGTTTTATATTTAATTATTGAATTAAACACATATTCAAAAATGTATTGCCCAATGCTCCATTATGTATGTCACAAACTCCCTCTAAGTACATATCCGGTGATCATCGACTTCCTCACGAAATCTGATTTTAGGTTAATATCACTTCAAGGAGTCGATAAATAATGTAGGATGATTTAGATTAAACAATTAACCCTGTTTAAAAGCCAAAATTTAATATTATTCTTAGCTGTGATAAGGAAACAAATTCTTGCATCTTTAAAAGTAATAAAAAGAACATTGTCTAAACTTGAATACTTTTTTTTAAAGATCATTTGTTTTATCTTAACTTATTAATTTAAAAAAATAACAATAATAAGTCATTAACTCTCTTTTAAACAAGGACATTTGTTGAATTATTCAATTTGTATAACATGCTATTTGCTGTATCATAGACCGAGTGGTCTAAACTGAGAAAATCTCAAGGTGATGGTTGGAGTTCAACAAAATTCCGCGAAAAGTAGAGTCTCAAAGACCGCTACTAACAGTTACGGCTGGGTAAAGCGCTATCCCTCTCTCTCGCTGTCTACACTAGCCACTTGCAGTACCGCCTAACTTTACGCGAGATAAAGTTAAGCACCACGAAGACGCGTGCGCTAAGTGTTGTAGTTGAAGAAACCTTAAGTTTAAAAAAATAATAACAATGTCCCCTTTCGTTATTTAGGTCACGGTCACGGTCGGTAAAACCCAACATTTTTGGCGGCAATCGTTAGTATATAAAACACTACCAACCATTTTCCCAATATGTCTCTCTGGATCCCGAATGGTGTAAGTATGTGAGTTTTGATCTGTATAGTTTTTCATTAGACCAATGGGTTTCGTATGAGAACGGCAATTAACAAAAAAATGTGAAGCGAAAACTGGTGACATGTCGGGGGACAAATAATATACGATTTTTTATTTGTTACTTGTATTTACCCACACTGTGACCCCTCGGTTTCGGGGGAGACGGTTTGGTTTTAAAAAGTTAAGTGTGTGATGCGGTGGTAGACCATGGGCGCATCTGACAAGGGGGTCAGGTGACAGGCCACACTTCCCCTGAAATTGATTAATAAATAACTAGTATTGAGAACACATAATAAATAAACATAATTTTCAAATAAAATAACCCTAAAAAAACAAAATAATTTAGTAGGACCTACGAAGCTGACTGGCAATATATAAGGAGGCGATGTTGCTATGTTAGTCCACATTTTTGTAAATCACAATAATCATCCAATTAAGTCTTTTGGTCATGATTAACAGAATTACCTTTAAACAACCCCCACCCCCATCAATCACACCCTATCACACACCCATCACGCCCCATCACACACCCCACCAAACCTCCCATCACGCTCCCACCACACCCCCATAGAAACCCCATCACACACCCCCATCACCGCACATCATCCCCATCAAATCCCTTTAACCCCCCCCCCTCCCCCCGCCCATCACACTCCCACCCATAAAATAATTTATTTAAAAAATGGCAAAGAATTAAAAGCTTGCAACCATGTGACAGTCTTCAGGTGTAGTTTTTGCGGATGCGGGTATGCGGAACGGACATATGTAAGTGTAAGTGATGGGGATATTTTTTGTGGGCTATGGATACCGACATACGTAGATGAAGGTGGTAGGCGGGAGATGATGGTTGAGATTTACGTTAGAGGTGTTCGATCCTTGATGGGTTGCCAATACCATCTGCTGCATTCCCATCAAACGTTCAGCGAAATCGTGTGTTATAAGTTGTTTAATTTAATGTGTTTCATTACACAAGTTATTAAGTAGTTGCATTTTTATAATATATAGTCAAGTTGTTTCTCGGCTCAATGTTAAATCATTCTTTTGAACACGACAACAAACAAATCAGGAAAAAATAAAGATTTTGTTTTAAAATGCTTTATGTTTTTTATGTCTTAAAACTAAAAATTGATAGTCAAGTTTTTGGCTTATCATAACTCTTAACATCAAATTTGAAATTCGACTTTGTTTTATTCTATATGACAAAGGTTAAATCAGCGGCGAAATAGATTTGTGTTTACCATTTAACGTCAAACTTATGACAAAAACTATTTTCCGGAGAAAATCTGATATCTCATGATAGAGATTCCAAGACCTCTTAACTAGGGAAAGACCCGTTGGAAGATATTAAAAGGCCAAGTATCGTCCAGATGTGTTTAAACCATCTCTCGACAGCTCTTAATCTTATCAAATCATGAAAACAAATAATGACACGTGGATAGTCACGATGGTTAAAACAAATGGCCTACATCTAGCTGATTTGCAATGATGAACATAAAGTGGACACATGTAATTATTATAAACAATGAGTCTCGAATATTAAAATGAAAATATTCATTTTAAAAAAGCGATGTATTCATACTTATAAGCCCCCGGTGACAACTACCGTTAAAACTACTGGTTGATTTTTCCAAAGAGCACCGCCGCATGTAGAGTAGTTAACGTTTATCTATCCCCTTGTAAAAAATGCAAATAACTGACGAGGGGTGGGGGAGGACGGAGGAGGTGGTGTCCCATACAAATGATGAAAAAGGCCTCTCTTTTTTAGTATATAACAAAAATTTTGAAAATTGAAAAAAATATGTTAGGGGGTGTGACCGAAGGAGATTAGGTCCCTTCTATGGCCACAAACATTAGTTTTCAGTCAAAAACTCCGGTGCTTCAGCTCCTGGAGAGCTGATACTTGTAAATTCTCCTGGCTCCTACAAAGCCGATAGCTTAAAGGAAACACAGGTCGGTCCAACAATTTATCATGTCACACTATCAGTTTATTTCACTTCATCAAATTATACTGGAAAAGTCATGTAGATTAACCAAAAACTCCACTAGGTACACAAAAGAATTACTAATTTACACTATGTCCAACAGAACTCAAAAACACACTCTGGTCGAATCCACTCTCAATAATAATCTCTCTCTCTCTCTTTAATAATCTCCCTCTCTCTCTCCTTTTATACCCTCATAGACCCTGCACTCGTGATGTAAAAAAAAAAAGCGTTCAAATTTGTTCCCCACTCTCATTTTTCCCCAACTCACAACACACGCTTCCTCACCTGGGGTACCGCCCCCCCCCCAAACATACACAGAAAAGGCAAACACATGATCTGACCGTCACAGGGGGGGGGGGGTATGAAAAAAAAATCCCATGTCTTCAGCACCGATATCGTAAAACTTTAAATTAAGTTGAACATGTTTAAAGGAGACCTGCTCTTTATAAACCAAAATTATCTCCTATTAGCGGAGTTCAGTTGTACTTTGTGTATGGATGGCCTGAGCACCAGTTCGCTGTTAATCAGTTACAGACACTCCGTTAATCAAATACAGACCCCCTGTTAATCAACAACTATATTGGGCGTTTAATCATTTCCACTTGTAACGCCAAACTCTTGTAAAGCAAAGACACATCACCTACTAAATCTCAAACTCGTTTAGATAGTTCGAGAAATGTATGTGCAGCTAAGCCGTCCATAAGGTGGTTTTCACTATCAGGACAGCACACATGAATGATGGCGATGCTGTTCACGCTATGGAATTGGAGGAGCAGACAGGGGAGAAGCGTAAACGCTGCATATTAGCAAATAACAGAACACTGTAAGTATTGTCTGTTCACTGTAACTTTAACCGTTTCGTCGGGCTGGAAAAAAACGTAGCAAACACGACCAGACGTGTTGCTGCCGGTAGGTCGATTCTGCAGGAACAAAATAAATCCGGCTACAATACACCTGTGAAAATGTGTTCAGACGGAGATTATTTTTCTTATGCATGAATCAACAAGCACTAAAATGAAATATTTTAAAGGCAATGCAAGTCTAGGCAACAACTGGACTGGTTGGACTGGTCTGTGCGTATTTTGCAAACTTTCTTTCTTTAGTAAATCCATATGGTGTCGCCTGTCAACCAACATTTCTGAAAACATTATTATTTCGTGGGTCTTTCGTATTTTGAATAATATTTTACCATTTATCAAAGGTTAAGTGTTTTGAATGGTACAATCAAAGAATAAATTGCACAAAGTAGCAAGAGTGCGAAACCAAGTGTGTACGTTTCATTATATGAGATTAAATGATGTTTGCTTTCGTTGTATCAATGATGACTTACTATATATATTTTCTAAATATGACTAGTATTTTAGACATCTATTTCAAATATACAAAATATTATAAGAAATGTATTTCAAAACTAATCAATCATTTAAAATATCAACGCTCCCTATAAAATATATTTATTGCAGGATTTAGAACAAGATTAATTATAAAAAAACAAACAAATTGGCAATATGATAAAGCTGTTACGTAAATAAAATACGTTTAAAAAAAAAAAAAAAAAAAAAAAAAAAAAAAAAAAAAAAAAAGCTTGGATTTAGATGCAAATAATTATCTATTTTATAGTTTTGTTTTGTTTTCTATGCTAATTTATTTATTTTCAAATCTCCAGCTATATCGTAACCTTTTCAATAAACACAATTGCCATCGTGTTAGCCATAGTCAGCATTTCTCAAATTTTGGTAATTAACTTATTTATCGTTCAATTTTAAAAAAAGAAATTTAATAAGACAATTAGATGAAAACAGTTACGGGAATTTGTTTTTATATTTTAAAATAATACAATAATGGTAGAATGAATAAGAGAAGTATGTAAACCTTGTCAGAGGGATGTAAAATGAAGCTCAAATAGACAAGATTGGGGGGGGGTATAGAAAGCATATTCTTGGGGAGTATTTGATAAAAATGAAGTTCAAATAGGCAAGGGGTGATTTTCAAAAGCAATATCTTCGGGAGTATTTTGATAAATCAGGGAATCAGCAGAAAAAAGGGATTTAACAGAAAATGAACGGGAAAAATAAATATATCTGAAAAATGGTCGCTAGGGTTTTGGTTTTAAAATGCATTTGTAAACGTCTAGAAGTCCAGATATTTAAACTATTTTTTTAATAAGCATTCCCTAAAGATATTCACCTTCATGTCGAGCATATTTCTTTTCTTGTTTAACAAATATAGGGTTTCAAACTAGGCAACAGGAGAGATTCTGAAAATTCTAGCCAAACATATCCGGATCTTTATTCACAGTAAGTAAGTGAGTACGAATGTGTTCAGTTTGCAAGATGAATTCTTCACGCCCACGAAAATGTTCAACATAAAGGTGAAACTAAAACAACCACAGAAGTAGAACACGTTAGTGCTTCAATGTTCATTGACCTTCTTAACTCTTAACGGTCAAAACATCTCACGTCCACTTCAGTTCATTTAAGATGATTGAAGTTTTAACAAAATGAACTCGTTATGCTGCGTTCGGGCCCGGACATCATTTAGAGCTCGTGCCAACATTAGTTAAATTTGGACAAATTCACATTTAACAAAAACTTATTTTTAATAAATAAAGCAGATGTGATGTTCATGTTTAATTTACCGTCTTGATACAATGATTAATTGCTGTTTACAAAATAAATTAGATTCTCTAGAGTAGACTAGTATCAAAAATAAACACTACCTATTAGAAGTGTGTGCTATTTCATTTACCCTGTATGGGACCTTTTAATACATATAGGCACTGAATCGACAAAAATGTACGTCACTCTCTTCTCACATAACAAACCACTTTGACACTGGTAACTGGGTGAAGTCGGAAAGTCTTACGTGGCAGCCTAAATAACTTCTCATGCAAAGCACCTCAATACTGGCTTGGTACTAGCTGATACACAATCATCCACTTCATCTTTGGCACACTATACCTGAAGTCAAAACTGGCTATTCAAGCCGTAGCACTCTGACGCAAGCACGCCATTATCTGTAATTAATTTCAACGCACTTTGGACTTAGGCAACTTATCCTCAACACCTGGGACTGGCATGAACAATTAAGCATATGATTAATATGACCTCATTCATAACACGTTATACATGCTTCATTTCTTACTCATGACATTTTAGTCTCAGGTGCCTGGAAAATATCCCCAGAAAAAAAATTCATATCACCTCATTCCCCAGAACCTCAATCGCCAGCACATCATTCCCAACACACCATTCCCTATTATTTTATTCACAGAACTTATTCCCAGGTCCTCATTCCCAGAATAAATTGTCTTTTGACTCATTCCCTCTTAACTTATTCCCTATTACCTAGGTCCCAGCATCTTATAGCCAAATTATGATTCGCTATTACAGCATTCCATATTACCTCATTCTCTATTACCACATACCCAGCACCTAATTTCCAGTTTCTCATTTACAAAACCTCATTCCTTTTACCTTATTCACCGTACATTATTCCAAGCACCTCCTTCCCAGCACTTTATTCCCAGAACCCTACTTCCAGCAACTCATTCCGTATTACCTAATTCCCCATTATCTCATCCCCCCATCTCATTCCCAGCACCTCATTTCTGGCACCTCATCCTCACCGCCTTATTCCCTATCCCCTCATTCCTGAGTATCTAATTCCCAGGCACCTCATACCCCAGCAACGCTTTTCCCAGCACTTCATTCCACATAAACCATTGACCTATAACATACACCAATCACCATGATATATATTCTCCAGTACATCATTACCTAGTGTTACGATCTTCCGAGAGTTAATAGCTTCCACACGTTAGGATCTTCCTTTTTCACATGAACATCTCCCGCAGTAGGTATATTTACTGACGGCAATGGACTTCCCGCCGTCTAAGGGTTACAATCCCATAATAAATCACAAAGTCCAATGTTACGATCTCAATATTACCACCTTTGCCTAGGGTATAATTCAATTACTTAACAATCCATTGATTCATGTAAAATGTCTCTTTATTAAACAAACACCTGGGAAATGATAACACTCCATTATACAATTGCTCCATCACTTCTAACCAAAACAACATCATAGTCATTTCCCGTATCCAAATACGTCACAATATTCCAAGCAAATAGAAACAGCTACAAAAATACTCTCAACACCAAACACATTTCCCATACCAAACATTACCCCCCCCCCTTTAAATATAGTTCACAACATATAGCCATTCATTTCAAATTAGCGTTTTCCCCATTATAGTATTTCCCACAATCTTTTCCCTCAAAACCCCATTTCCTCAGGAACTTAAAATATAACATGTCATATAACATGATCATGTAATAATGAAAGTAATTACCATATTTGCTGATGTTCTCTTCATAATTCAGGGCGCACGAAATACTCCCTTTTATGATAGGAAAAATTATTTTAGGTAACAATCATTCTGATACTGGTAAGTTCATGTATATTTGTCTTATGGCTAATTAGTTCTTTGGAATTTTAATATTTGTCATATGTAGAACAGGGATTGTTACTTCATATTTCTTAGTGCCCAGTTTTGAAAAGAAAACATTTGTCTTGGGGTAAACCAAGCTATAATAAGATACATATAAACTTGATAATCTAACAGGTATAGATGAGGGTGTGTAAACACTTGTCAAATATGGAAAAACTAATTTTTAATGTCCGATTCATGATCAGATTAAGTAAATGTGACTATGAGTAACAATTTATTTTTTTTCTTTTCATTTTCAAGGAGACAATTGTTGACTTTTTTTCAATATCGTCCAAAACTGTTTTACAACTTTCAGGAATAAACACATAAACACGTTACTAGGTCAAACAATTTTAAAACTCTGCATGTTACTTTAAACGTGTCTTATATGTTTTGAAATGAATTACTTGAATTAATCTCCATTTTTATGAATCAATTAATCTAGCTAAGACAAGGCAATGCCGTGCGTCCGCGGCAACGTCACCGAGGCAACTCGGAAGCGTCCACATGGGGTTTGAAACTTCGTAGAGTGGAGGACTAGTGGGGTGGTTTTGACCACCCGAAGCCAAAAACCCCGATTGACCGCATGACTCCCAACGCAACTGGAGCAGCAGTGTCTAACATGATTACTTGTTGCCGTTGATGGATATGAGACTTGGGTTGCGAATAAGCCCATGGCGATGATTTTAGCCACGCGGCCGTGAGAAAGCCGCTCCTAGGCAACTGTTTCGTCCCAACCTTCTGTCCCGACCGAAAGACTCCCTGGGCGGTGGGGGGTGGTAACGCAACACCTTCCCTCCGGAGTTGAAGCAAACCCGCCCATACCCTTGGGAGAGTGGACCGCGAACGTTTTAAACGAAGCGTTCTCGGTCGACCGGACGTCCCCTAGGCCAAGGGGAAAGTTTCCGGCGTGCCGCCGCACTGTCTGTCGGCGGGGAAACCCGGCGGCTGGCGCGTGTGGAAGTGTGCCGGGGGCATTAAGAGCTCGTGCTCGACGGCCAACCGACGCCATCTCCTATGCGACATTTTCAGCTAAGACAAGGTGGGCACAGCACAAACCTACGTTAGATGCATCACCCGCTACTGCCCACAAGTGTATTGGAACGTCGGAATCTATTGCATGTATGTTTTTTTACTTTGAGGAAAACGGTGGGTTTTTTGTTGTTTTTTTTTTGTTTATTATTTGGGTAGAAAAGATCGTATAGTTTTGCTCCGCTTTTTAATCCTTTGACGTTGTCGAGGTTTTGCGATGTAAACGTGGTTTTGATTGCAATTCTGGGAATTGAAAGAAAAAATACGTTGTTCAAATAAGGAAGAATACATTTATTTTAAAAAGCATAAAACTATTTGGTATGTTTAAATTATAGCCGTACACAACTTACAGTTTAGAAACAACACACATGATTTTGGAACCAAGCGAAATTCAAACAAAAGTCAACCATGGGGTCATGGGCAAGCTACTGTACTCTGTTTTACAAAAAGTTGCACTCACCTAATAACAATCTATTCAATTGATATATTTCTTATAAGTTTTCAAATACAAAGAATATCTGTCAATATGTGTTTTAATTTTGCATTGTGTTTGTGCTTTAATTAATTTTTTATTTGACAATTAAACGGATGTTATGAGCAGAGCCCACATGTGTTCCTTACACAACATTTTGGAGAGAACACGCAAAAGATAAGCACACGAATTAGACCCACGCTTACAGCTGCCAGTGACGGACTTTGAGGTGAAGACTAAATGCAATGTCACCAATGATAAAGCTTATACCCCCCACCCTGTCTGTTGAAGGGGTATTCCTAGGCAGCATTTTGTCCCCCAAGCACTAGTTGTACAGGTAACCAAAACTTTAAACTTTTAAGTCAGAAATTTGCTGCGATTCAGGCAACACCCGGTTCTGTTCTTGACTTTTTTTTTTACTTTAACATTTAAACAAATTGTTCGCCCCAACCGACCCCAGCACATCCTGCGCATGTAGAATGGTGATTTGTATTTCCTGTTTTTACTTGGGCACGTCATAAAGCTATTATATGTTTCTGTAAAGATGCGTTACCGGATGTCATGGGATTTTCCCCCGCATTGAATTGTCCTTTTGAATGGTTAAGGACTGTACAAACATGTCCTTCCAAACATATTTTCAAGGAAAAAAAGATTTATACATGTGAGGCTTTTTTTTAATGCGACACAGACAGCAACACAAAAAATGTAGGGAAATGGGGAGGGGTTGCAGGGTGCACGAACATTTTCAGTATGCTTTAAAAAAGTTTTCAGGTGGGGAAACTATGCTTGAACGGTTGGTTAGCCAACAAGTGAAAGATTTGGCTTGGCCGGAGCAGCTACTTACAAATCTTAAAACTCGAGCTGAAGTTAATAATACTAAAACATACTTGATAAATAATTTTGAATGCATAACCTTTTAAAGATAAAGTTCAATTCATTTCAACAATGTATCCCTTAAATTTAAAAGACAGTAGTAGCAAATTTCATGTATTGTTTGGCCGAAACTGTTAGGTTAACCAAAAGAGTAATTATATATATATATATATATATATATATATATATATATATGTGTATATATATATATATATATATAAAGAGAGAGAGAGAGAGAGTAAGATATAAACTTAGTATAACCATTGAGATATGTACGTGGTTTTGGGGGGGGAGGGTGGGTGCGGGGAAATACCCTTGACCTGTTACCCCGATATATATTTTTATGAAGATAAGCGTGAAGATGTGTATTTATCCTTGACCTTTATGATAACGGGAATTAAAATTTGATAAAGTAGCGAACACTCGATGATTACCGTATTATTCTCAGTTAATGTTCGCATCGTCAGTCTGAGCTTCTAAACGTGGTTATTATTTAGTTGACCCGCCAATAGGTCACACCTGCTGTGATGGGCGCTACATGGCCTTTAAAAAAAAGAAACCTAGAAAAACTCTATAATTTTGTCAAAACTGACAGCATACAAATTTAATCGTATCCATAGCAACTTGAAAACTGAAAAGCAAACGTCATAAACCTCGTCATAAATTACGTCATAAAAAACACGTCGTAAAAACTACGTCATACATGGCTGGATTTTTCTTAATGTTTTTTTTTTTAAACGTGTTCTTAATCAGTGGCGTATCTAGGTTTGGCGTTACCTGATAATCCAAGCTGCAAAACTGTCAATCACTTTATCACAATCAATATCCTGCTACGTATCACTTTCAATTGATGGTAAGGCCAGTGAAGCCTTAGCTCTCCCATGGTGAATCTTAAATAGTCCTAATGCTAATGTCGTTTTAAAGCGTATTCTTCTCTCTACCGAAATTCCACACTGGTCCGATTTCAAAAGCGCCTTTTCAATAGCATGTTCCAACAAGTGACAGCGCTTCTCGTGCAACGAACAATATGAAGTCCTCTAGGTTGGTCATTACCTTCTTAAGGGTAAAGCTTTGAGTATGCTGTGTAAGATTGACTTCCTCCGGTAGAACAGCCCATAGTTAAAGATAACAGTGAAACTTGAAATCACAGACAGCATGTAAAAGAACTTGTGCTGTATGACAATCGTGTTTACCTGTTAAGGGCCGGTGCTAGTGACGCATCGACGAACATAATTCTTTTTTAGTGTTTCCGGGCATCGATATATTTGGTTTGAAAATCTTTTTTTTTTAAAAAGAAATGTCACGTGGCCATACCATTCCAATTTGCGCTTTTTTACAGACACCAGGAGGTCATTATACTGCCCAATTGCTTGATGAATCCTTTCTTTCACTTGTTCGTCAGAGATATAGTCTCTATAGCAGATTCCAAGAATGCTTATGAAACTTGTCATCTCCATCGCTTTCATTTTTCTTTCAAGTTCTGTTGTTACTGTCCAGTACTCACAGGCATACAAGAAAATGTAGAGGACTAATGAGCTTATCAGCTTGATTTTGGTGTTCTGGGCTATATTTTTGTCATTCCATATTTTCTTGAGCCTCTTTATTGCTGTTGTGGTCTCCGCAATCCTGGCCATCCATTCGGGCTTGGAGCCTTTTTCTGAGACTATTGCTCCTGTGTACTTGAAGCTGCCTAATGTCTCTAATCTTCTTCACCGACCTTAATTTCTGTGGAGATGCCGGCGGTGTTATTTGTCATCAATTTTGTCTTCTCTGCACGGATTTGCATGTCAAAGAAGCTCACTATAGTGTCACCTAATTTTTTACACATAAATCTTGTTTTTTTTTGTAAAGCACGTATTTGGATTGGTTGCTTTTGTGGAAAATGTACGTGTGATTGATTAACGTTTAATGACATTCGATTCGATCGAGAAATGTGTGCTATGAAAATAAGCACATTTTTCAATATGGTGTAGCCCCTTAGATGGTTTCACACAGTGCGGTCCGCATCCCCCGCACCACCTTAGTTACGCCACTGATGTTGATGAAATATTAAATAATACAGAAAGTGCGTTTGTTGCCGGACATTTCCTTTAGTTTTACATCAAAATTTAGTGTAATAATTGGGCTGTTTAATACGGGATAGGATTTTAGAATATTAATATAGTTCAAGGGCGGTTGAGTACAGGGGGGGAGTGGGGTAGAACTAATTGGGAATTTTATAAAGTGCTTTACTTGAATTCATGTTTTGTCAAGTAATTTGAGTATATTCGAATTTAACCCGTGCGGCCGCCGTTGTTCAACGGGCTTTAGCTAAGACTCGTTTATAATATTACAATATGTATCTTAACCAAAAAAAAACAACATGTATTTTTAATACAAATGTCAAAATACTTTAAATTACTAAAGTATCTAAAATAAACTGTGGTCATACCGATACAACATTGCTTATTTGCCCTATAAATGGTCGCTAATTTAATTATTCGGTAGCTCACTTGGTCGCTCAATGTGAATTGTCAAGAAGATCGGATGCTTAGCACTACTATATTTTGTTTACCAGCAATGACTAAAAGAATTCTTACAGGCAGGGACGTAGGTAGGGGGTGTGTATGCGGATCACACCGGGTGATTCCATCTCAGAGGAGTGACGCCACATTGATAAATGCCATATTTACAGAGCTCTAACTGCTCGGCCTAAAAATAAATTCTTAAAAGGATATGTTCCACACATGTAAAACAATTCATATGCGTGTCTTGTTAAAATTTCAAGGTTGATGCGTCATAAATGACATTACCCTATAGTTAGTTCATAAAAAATACCGTTTTGACAATGATTTAACGCCGATTGAATTTTAACGTAACTTTCGTAAAGGACAGGAATCTATTGTTTATCTAAATTCTGAAAAAATAAAGCTTTCGATCGATACCGATGGGAGATTCTAAGTAGATTTTACAGTTTTTCAATTCATTTACATACCGGCCTTTAATTTATTTGTTTTTGTATTTGTCATTATCAAGATGAATGATATCCACTAAGGAAGTCGGGGCACTGGGGCTGACATCATGAGTATACCGCGCCGGGTAACACCAACACAAGCCACGCTACTGAGTACAGCGACGTATCATTGCGAACTTCTAGTAATACGTTAAATATTTGCCCACAATAACTCAACACTATTCGCGGTAATATACAATATTCTTTATTAGAATATTAAGAGTAGTAGAGTTTGAATTGTTAGTATTCTTAATCGTTCGGTTTATAGTTGCTTACATTTGGGGGTTTTGTACAATATTTCTCCATTTTATTTTTAAAGTCCTTCATTTTATCTTCGCTTTTGTTCGTGTGTTTTTGCTGGGTTTAAAACATGACGGCTAATTGATCCACTTCCCGTCAACCTATCGAACCGAAACTTGGCACATAGTCTCGTTTCCAATGACAACACCATCTTTCAAATATTAGACCCCTTTACAGAATTTCAACCCTAAAATCAGTTTTCCAAAGGGTAAATGGAGGAACTATGACTGATTTTACACAATAAAATTCCCCATAACTACGCTAAATGAGATTCTTTAAAATAAGAGGGAAAAAAACTATGGCAAGGGAATTTGGTGCGTAATATTTTCTTTCGTATTTCTAAAAAAAAAAGGGTGAAAAAAATCTCCTGCGTAATTGCTGATGGGACATTATTATTCTTATTATTATTAGTTGTCTTAGATATAGAGCGGTACTACAGCCTAGGTCTTTGCTCACCGCGCTGTACATAAAAATATTAGCACAAGAGACATAATCGTGACAATAAAATAAAATACATTTGTGTAACAAAGAAAAGCTGTATAGAAACAAAACAAAAACAAATGCATATTCACCCCATCCACCCCAGAACTTTTACATGTCAAGCCACGGACGGCGGCCAGCAGCATCGTTTATCGGTCAGATGTGGGGGAATCAGTCGGGGTAGTAGAGTTTAAAGAGATGTGTTTTGAGTGCAGTTCTGAAGGCCTGGGTTGTTGGTATTTTGCGGATGTGTAATGGCAGGGAATTCCATTGTTTGGAGTTTATTGAATATAAAATAAAATAATTAACAAATCTCATACAAAGGATTTAAACGAAAATCTTCATTTTTAGGGTTCGTTTTATTCAATTTTATTTGTTTGTTTTTTTCTTTCTTTACTTTCTACATGGGAGTATATGTTATTTGTTATAATTATGAACCTAATTATGTAAAAGGAACCTCGTTTTACATTTTACCTTATTGGAGGGATTGGGGGCTCGCTACCATATCAATGTATTTTTGGAAATATTATTTTGTTTTAACAATTTTAAATTTAAGCAATTATTTCAAGACACTAGACGATTTGCTTAATCCAAATAAGTTTTAATTTTTCACCTGCAGTCCCTGAATTTGGGAGGACTCACGTTCTAATCCAACTGAACGTTACATTATTTAACAAGTGTGAGCATTCCCGTGGAGTCAGGGTCACTAATGAAGGCTTTGTCTTACAGTACGACGGTAGGCTCAAATTTAAGTTTTCTCGACGTAGCTACGGTGAGAGTAGATTAATTTTAAAGCATAATATTTTAAAAAATTGGAAAATATTTAACCCTAGTTTCTAAAAAAATAGTTTTAATATAGTATTTAAAAAAACAACATTTAGCAAACAAAACAACAGCACTATTGACGGTCATCGACTTATAACACAGTATTACTTACTAACAGAACATTGGGACACTTTGTTAAATTTGTTAGAGTCCCAACAGGACTTAAATCCGGTTCTGTTGGAAGGTCTAAATTTTATCTTATGAAAACTAAACGATGGCTAACTCAGCCACGTATTTCCTTAGGCCATGCTATTATTTCTTATTACTCTGTTTTTATAACTTTAATTTTCATTTATTAATTTCGTGTTTAAGATGTACGCATGTTTATTTCTTAATGTTTTTTTACATTTTTCTGAAATATTTCTCATTAGGTCTGTACTACGTGTATTCAAACATAAACTTTAAGCCAAGCACGACAAAAAGTTCGAGCGATTTTCCATACCAGGTTGGCCTTTTGAATTGCTATTTCGATATATATATATCATATATATATATAAAAGTGAAAATTTGTTTGTTTGTCTGTTCCACAAAGGCTTTTACACGGATTGATGGATCTTGACCAAACTTGGCACATATATCCATGGTTATCCAGAAGGAACTCTTAAGGGGTCGAGAACTTTTAATAACATTTCGTGTGGGGCCGGGGGCCCCGAATTCGTTTTTTTCTTATATGAGCTATATAAAAATATTACAAACAAATACTCCTACGTGAATGGATGGATATCGATCAAACTTAGTACACGTACACTTGATTATCCATATTCAAATACCGAAGGGTACTGAACTCATAATATCCATTCTCCTGGGGCCGGGGGCCCCATTTCGTTTTTCCTTATATGAGATATATAAATATCGATAGGCTTAATACTCCTACATGAATGGATTGATCTTGACCAAACTTAGTACACGTACACTTGATTATCCATATTCAAATACCGAAGGGTACTGAACTCATAATATCCATTCTCCTGGGGCCGTGGGCCCCATTTCATTTTTCCTTATATGAGCTATATAAATATCGATAGGCTTTGACAACACTATAGTTTCTATGTGAATTGATGGATATAGACCTAGGGTGAGCGCAATACACATCACTGTCCGTATTGAAATATCGGTGGATTTAAAACTAATGATATCCAATCTAGAACTTTCCAGACAGTTCGATCAATTTAAAACGCTATGTGTATGGCATTATTCAATATATTTTAATGGGGCAAATTTTAAATTTTAACTTCATAACTTACCTTAATGATTTTTATAGGGCCCCATCGCAGGCAAAACTAATTCGGTACAATTAAGGAATGGGCCCCCGGGGCCCCTCTTTTAATTTAAATGTTTTATAGTTATAGAAATTCATTTAGTCGTATAATTTTTCGTATTCGAAGAATAATTATTACTAATAAAAGACTGTTTTTACACAGTTCGGGGAGGATAATACATTTAATCTAGAAGGTTCCAGAAAGTTCTATAGGTCAATAGGCTTATACAACACTATAGTTTCTATGTCATTTGATGGATATAGGCCTAGGGTGGTAGCAATACACTTCACTGTCCGTTTTTAGATATCGGTGTAATTAAAACTAAGAATATCCAATGTAGAATTTTCCAGAAAGTTCGATATCTTTAAAAAGCTAAATCTATGTCACGATCAAATCAGGAAATGGGATAACATTATAAAGGAGGGTCTCTAGATGAAACGGGATCCCAAAGAGAACAGTATCCTAACGGTATCTGTAGGCCACCGGGATCGGGGTCCTAATGCAAACCCGGGCCACGCCGGGTATATCGGCTAGTATATATATATATATATATATATATATATATTTATGTATATAGATAGATAGATAGATAGATAGATAGATAGATAGATAGATAGATAGATAGATAGATAGATAGATAGATAGATAGATAGATAGATAGATAGATAGATAGATTGATAGATAGATAAATAGATAGATAGATAGATAGATAGATAGATAGATAGATAGATAGATAAATAGATAGATAGATAGATAGATAGATATATATATAGATAGATAGATAGATAGATAGATAGATAGATAGATAGATAGATAGATAGATAGATAGATAGATAGATAGATAGATAGATAGATAGATAGATAGATAGATAGATAGATAGATAGATAGATAGATAGATAGATAGATAGATAGATAGATAGATAGATAGATAGATAGATAGATAGATAGATAGATAGATAGATAGATAGATAGATAGATAGATAGATAGATAGATAGATAGATGGATGGATAATGGATAAATATGTTTTTGTAAAAGATTGTACATATTTTACACTAGACTTGGTTCCACTACGTTAATCGAGAAAGCCCCAATCATCCCATGAATACAGGCGTGCTGTTACGATCCGCACACACCTGCTGCCCGAACTGTACCAACAGGGGCGAGTCTTCGTACACAGGTATTTACGTATGCATCCAGCTTCGAATTTAGAATCAAATAAGGAAGAGCGGAACTATATTTTATCGGGGCATTGCTTATATATGTGGGGAAATATCGTGTAGGCTAAGATAGCTGAAAAACGTAAACAGTGTAAGGAGATAAATGTATTTGTTGTAAATGTCCATTCAGTTTTCAAAACTTTCTTGTTGTTCAAAAAAGTTAATAACTTCATTTAAAATATGTTTTAAATCTTCCTTTGAAACTGCAATTCTATGCAACGACTAAGTTTTTTAAAGAATCGACTAAGACTTCTTTTGACTCACGCGAATTATGGTTATTACTATTAAGCCTAGGATGTAAATGTCTTGAAAAGTTTGTCTAGTTCAGGGATTCCCAAACACAGGTTAAATTAAATGGATAAAATGAAATGTGTAAAAATAAAATGGGTTTTAACTATGGTGGCTTTTATTTCGTTGAAAAATAATTTCCAACGATGCGGCCTTCGGGTTACTCTACAAGTCTTCCATCTGTCCCTCTGAGAAATTTTGAGTTAGAGATCCCCTGATCTAGAAAACTAAACAGATCCATGACAATCGTTATTGTCAATGGGAAGCTTAAATAATTTAAGAATTTTTGTGATTGTAAAAAAAAAAAAAAAATTAACAACTACAAAAGTTTAAAATATCCTTTTATCAATAAGTTTGTGAGAATGAATGACTTTAAACACTTACGGATGTTATTTCAAATATGATAAGGTTATATAAATTACTATTCCGATTTAATTAGGCGTTTAATCCTGTTAGATATGTGAACATTTTTTGTTTAAATTCTTATTTTTAGGATATAACTTTGTGTCAGATTTGTCGGCTTCAACATCACTAAAGGCATCATTGAACTCTACTCTATTCTCAAAAAAGAAATATTTTACCTCAACGATCAGTACATCGCTATTCTATCCTCACAGGAGGTCTATTCTATCTAATCGCTCTACTCACATATATAATTTATCCTGACAGGAGACATACTCTATCTAATCGCTCTATTCACATATATAATTTATTCTCACAGGAGACATACTCTATCTAATCGCTCTACTCACATATATAATATATTCTCTTAGGAGGCCTATTCTATCTAAAGGCTGACGACATCTTACGTGTGAGTCTGTCTGGAGATGGCATAGCAGAATTCAACAACCAAACCTCTTACTTGGGACTCTTTATGCTCGCCAGTAGCAGACCCTAGATGCAACATCTTTAATAGCAAAATGTCATAACATAGATTTTTTTAAAAAAATTGTCATATCATAGAAATAATAAAATATTCAAAACATAAATATAGCTTGATTACCGTCATTACCACAATCATTTTAAAAAAAATTATATAATAATCTTTGTCTATATTTTGCAGGCACCCGATCTATCTCCTTATCTTACTATTAGCTCTGACATTTTTAATCTAAACTCAAACATGAAAAATTTAAGTAACGGGCAAATTTAAAGACATAAAAATTGAATATGCTTTTATAATTGAATAAACCAAGTGTTTCCTTTGATTAAATGGTGTCATGATTTGTTTCCTTGCTACGTGTTAGTATTACGTTGTTGTTAGTTTTGTCTCCTTGTTTTTGGTTCGTAAGTTGTTGGTCTTTTAATTTGTTCTTGTTTTTTGTTGTTTGTTTTTGTTTTGTTATTTGTTTCTGGTTTATTTTTTGCTTGCAGATTTGTATTCAAAAATTTAGATCTGACTTTTTATTGCTACTTACCTACCCCTTAAATCGAATGTTGTGATCGATTGTATCCTTCTAATGTAGTGCCACCATGTTATCAAGGCTATGTATAACCTCCGTATCAAAATTATTTCGTTGTAATTCGTCATCATCCTTCTCTATTATTTGATAGAGTACCTTCTCATCGATACATTCGTGAGTGGTGATTAGGGGGAATTTTGAGGTCGATTCTTTTAATTCGTATATTTTAGCCTGATATTTTAGGGGTAATAATTTTTTGACATTACGTCACCAGCATAATTGCGACAGTAGCGTTTATTAATTTAACAAAAACACAAGACACACGGTAATCAATAAAACACAATGTTTCAATGGACTACGATGAGTCACTTCCTTGTTTTGTCACGTGATACGTACCAGCCATTGGTAGGCTTTCTGCTACACATAACAACAGATAACAGCTGATCAGCCATTGCCATTATCATTAATTTTAAAGCACAATGTTTGTCTCCATCAGCGCTTCCCCGGTGTTAATTAAAAATTTTACTTTTCAAAATATTCTTGAATACATGCGTTTCTTTAAATGACATTCATTAAATGTGACAATAATTATAATTCAGTTATGATTAAAGGAAGAAAGTTGTTTGAAGAAAAATTTGTGAGCGACTAGTGTGTTGCAGACAGCCTACCGGAAGTCTTACTCGTACTTACGCTTATCACGTGACAAAACAATCGACTCATCGTAGTCCATTAATAGCTTCTTGTTTAAACGAAAATAGTTTATATATTGTTCAAATTTTGAGGTATATTTACAATCGTCAATATCAATTCTTTACTTTATAAAAAATATATATGCAGAATTCATTTGTTTGCAATTGGGATCTAACTGGACATAATCCTTACGCATATGTTACTGGTTTAATAAATACAGATTATTGTATTCAAATTAACGAAGTAAAAAAGCATGATTTGTGTCTTAATTTTATAATCGGTTTCAATTTGAGGTTTAAGTTAGATATCAAAGAATCGTATTTATGCGTCACCTCCTGTGTCACGTCTGGTTGCAATGACAATGTAGGTAATTGAGTAAAGTTTTTGTCCTCAACTGTTGTTCGCAAAGAAATGCTGAAATATGATCATACATCTTATAAATTAATTGATCGTTTCCTTATAGACGAGTATTGACGTGGTGGCTAGTTATATCGACCAGAAATTCAAAGTCACAAACTCCTAATTTGTCTTCAAACTCTGGGTTATTTATTAACTTGCTTGCCAAGAATAGTTCTTGCTGCAAATCAATCACCCTTTTCAACATTTTAGCACGGGTGAGCCATCTTACTTCTGCATAAATTGTAGCGTCATTATAATCTGAGTCCAAAGACTTTAGAAATTCTGAACTGACCGTGAGTCCACCCATTCGACTTAATGAAGATCAATATTTTGACGACGACTTTCATGACATTGTCAATTTTTAGGGACCTTGAGCATAAAATGTCCCGATTAATAATGCTATGAAAATTTAACATTGAAGTATTACCGAATTTGGAGGTCTCATTTTCAATCAATTTGACTAAACCTTTGTGTTTCCCAACCATTGCTGGAGCACCATCCGTTGTTGAGACCGATAAGTTGTTAAAACGAAAAGCAATTCAGTGTCGATGTAACTGCCTCTAACAAATCTCCTTACTTATAAGTGTCCTCAAATGGACACAGTGCCGCTAATTCTTCTGTCTTTTTTTAAAATGGCGATCAACACTCCTGATAAAAATTGCCAGTTGGGAAGCATGTCTCATGTCTGTGCTTTCATACAACGCTACAGTTGGGAAGCATGTCTCATGTCTGTGCTTTCATACAACGCTAGAGTTGGGAAGCATGTCTCATGTCTGTGCTTTCATACAACGCTAGAGTTGGGAAGCATGTCTCATTTCTGTGCTTTCATACAACGCTAGAGTTGGGAAGCATGTCTCATGTCTGTGCTTTCATACAACGCTAGAGCATAACATATAAACGGGGATGCTCGACTCTAGATATGTTTCAATATGTTTTCCAATGTCGTCCACGCGCCTAGTAATAGACAAACATACTTATTTTTTGGAGGGTAATGATGGGGGGAGACTGCAATCAGGTTAGCACAATAGGAAATAAGTAAAACACAGTAAGGTTAAACCTGATAAAAGGAACGCAACAAAACAACGAACGTGTCGGCAAGAAGCCTTCATCAGCGAACAAACAGAAAAACGAATACAATTAAAAAATGTATCCAAAAACTATAATGTAGCGCTTAGCTTAAAAGTAGTGTCCAAGAGGGCAGCAAAAAATTTGAGACAGAAAGTAAGTGGGAGAAAGGTTAAATAGGGAAGAGGGAAAGAAAAGAGGAGAAGTAAGATCACTGCGATCTTTCATTTAATACCTCATTTGTTCTTATAAACTTAACAATAAAATTTTTAATCGTTTTTTAATCCCAACCTCTCAATTCTGGTACCCGGTACCAATAGGTGCAGCCGAAAAAATATCTCAGTACTAAATGTTTCTGTATGATATACGAATATAAAATGTAATAAATAACAAAAAGTTACTACATCTTAAACATTGTTTTTAAGCAATGCCGAACTTCAAATTGACGTTCATTTGTTGCGCCCATTTGAGCATATCAAATGATAAAATCAATTATGTTTAAATAACTTACTTGTAACACAATGCCCATAAACGAACAAGTTTATTTACATAGGAAAGCATTTCAGTTTTTCACCAACACAAAATTTTAAATCTTAACGTATATCACATTAAAGAGGCAACAAAAAGGGTAATTATAATGACACAATTAGATGATATTTTGCAACAGTTTTAATAATAATAATAATTCTAAAACTATAATAGCTTTTCAGTTGACCAAACCTGTGGATATGATCATCTTTTGGTCAAGCAACATGAAAAATAAATACTAATGCATTTGTTTGCGTTTGCGAAAAATGTTTTTGATTGCAGATACAATACTTCACCAGCCGTCATCTCAGTACACCTTGTCGTTGACTTGTTTCCAGACACATTACACAGATTAATGGGATAATAGTTTCTATTCAACGGATTATAACTCCTCTGATAACATCTCGTGACAATATTCTCATTGTTACCTGCGTTATCAGTACTAATGCTTATTAAATACAAGCCAGTCAGTGGCGCGGTGAATTTTCCGAGCAGATGATCAAAGTGATCTCCGTAGTTAAATTCAACGAATTCAAACGTTTTAACATCACACCATTCTCTTGTGACCTTTAGTGATTTACACGCATAAAATACAACCTTCTCTTGGCTGCGTTTAAGTTCTGTGAACAAAAAAATAAAAGTATAAAGAATTAAATTTAAATAAATTAGGAACTTCACCTTTGGGTTGAAATTGAGACCGTTTTTATTTTCATGATCAGAAATATATAGTTATATGAATTATTAATCAGTTTCCCAACACAAACGTGCATTGTTTCCATACATCTTATTTCTCAAAATATTTCAGAAACTTGTAAAATAAACCCGTACTCTTAAGTAGTTTTGGGACCATGGCAATTTGCGCAGAAACATGAGTTGCTGCATGTGACATCCGATTTTATGAGTCAAATAGGCTCTACTTAAGCCTGGCCAGGAAGATTTTTGTAACTAATTTGAAATATATATATATGTATGCTACTAGACTAGGCATATATTTTAAGATTTATTTAGTTGCCCACAATTATTTTGCTGCCCTCTTGGAAACTACAAATATACCTCGCTATACGGCCGCTCTTTATACGGCATTTCGCTTTACGGCCAACTTTAAATTATGGCACTTTTTCGGTTTACGGCCCACGATGTTTCATTATACGGCCAATAGATATCCTCTCTTTAGTTTCATCTTCTCCCCTTAGGCGACTCTGCTTTAGTAGTCTGCCTTATTTCCTGTGCTATCCCACCTTATTCATATCCTGTGACTCAGTAAGTTGACGTGTTTGTTTCTGTTTTGTTTGTTTGGATTAATTGGTGAATTTTATTTTATGTATATGATTTCTTTTGTTTTATAATTCATATGTTTATTTTTTTAAATTTCTGTTTACTATTACAATGTTTTGTAGAAAATGAAAAGAATAAAATGATTTATGAACTAACGACTATATTATTTTATACAAAAATTGGAACAGATCAAATTAAATTTGTATGGGTTTATATCAAATTATTGATTCATTATATGGCTTTTCGCTTTACGGCCAACTTTTCCGGAACGTATCTAGGCCGTAAAGTGAGGTATGGGTGTACTGTTAAAAGAAGTGCTATTTTTTAAATTTTAATTATTTTTTTTTCTGTTCTGCCGACTCGTTCGTTGTTTTGTTGCGTTCCTTTTATCAGGATTTCCCTTACTTTATTTTACTCATTTCATTTCTTAAGTTAATCCAGTGTATTCCTTTACCGATTTTTTAACATTCGCAATGGAATCTGCCGTGTTGTTCCGATACGGGATACGTTAACACAAATTATATATTTTATATGGGTAAGATTCGATGCAATTTACACAGCCGAAATATGGCTATCAACTTACCAATAAACCCCTTTACTCTCATACCCCCATTACTCACTAATTTAATATCTCTTTTCCAGTCAACAAACCAGCTCTTCTTTGAAGTTTCAACATTTATTGTAGGCAAACAAAGCATTTCAGAGACGATAATAGTTTGTAAACCATATTGTAATTGCTTTGCAGTTAAAAATCAAATAATAAAATGCTATAAAGATTGCTCAACAATTTCTTACACCATGTGAGCTTCAAATTTTATAATTAATTTTTAACTAGAAATTATGAATTTTTACCAATTTGTGTGATTTGTTTTGACATTCCAGATAGACGTTTTTCAATAGCACCTTCCTGTAAATCAAAAAAAAAAAATTAACAAAACCAATAAAGATTTTTTTAAAATTATTCGAATTTAAGAACTATGAAAAATAACTAATTTTTTAAAGAAATGATAACTTTATTTTAAAATATTTTGTTTAAATTTTTTTTTTTAAAGTGTACTTAAAAGTACATGAAAATGTACCCTTGATAGTGGCTTGTTGATAGCATTAACTCTCTTGTTTAAAGTCTCATGTAACTTTTCTAAAGGGGTCAATCTACTAGCCAGCAGTTGACAAAACATACCAATCTGTGTGACAAGAAAAATAGCGCATTAGCGCAGAATTAAACAATAACGTTTTTAATTTTAATTTAACCCAATCCCGTTTTCCATTTCTAAAAAAAAAAAAGTAAAACACTGCTTGACTATCTAACTGGAGTTTATTGTAGTCGAGATCTGTTTATTTCAGCCATGCACCCAAGATTGGTCAATCTTGAATAATAATGAGAAGGGGATTGATACCAGTTAGAATTTTTAAAAGTACACCTCGTCAAGTAATATTTTTCTATGTGCGAATTATTTTATTTTTTTTTGTCAAATCCTTATGATATAGTCTTTGTTCCTAATTATATTCTCTGGATTTATTTATTACTAGCCGATATACCCGGCGTGGCCCGGGTTTGCATTAGGACCCCGATCCCGGTGGCCTACAGATACCGTTAGGATACTGTTCTCTTTGGGATCCCGTTTCATCTAGAGACCCTCCTTTATAATGTTATCCCATTTCCTGATTTGATCGTGACATAGATTTAGCTTTTTAAAGATATCGAACTTTCTGGAAAATTCTACATTGGATATTCTTAGTTTTAATTACACCGATATCTAAAAACGGACAGTGAAGTGTATTGCTACCACCCTAGGCCTATATCCATCAAATGACATAGAAACTATAGTGTTGTATAAGCCTATTGACCTATAGAACTTTCTGGAACCTTCTAGATTAAATGTATTATCCTCCCCGAACTGTGTAAAAACAGTCTTTTATTAGTAATAATTATTCTTCGAATACGAAAAATTATACGACTAAATGAATTTCTATAACTATAAAACATTTAAATTAAAAGAGGGGCCCCGGGGGCCCATTCCTTAATTGTACCGAATTAGTTTTGCCTGCGATGGGGCCCTATAAAAATCATTAAGGTAAGTTATGAAGTTAAAATTTAAAATTTGCCCCATTAAAATATATTGAATAATGCCATACACATAGCGTTTTAAATTGATCGAACTGTCTGGAAAGTTCTAGATTGGATATCATTAGTTTTAAATCCACCGATATTTCAATACGGACAGTGATGTGTATTGCGCTCACCCTAGGTCTATATCCATCAATTCACATAGAAACTATAGTGTTGTCAAAGCCTATCGATATTTATATAGCTCATATAAGGAAAAATGAAATGGGGCCCACGGCCCCAGGAGAATGGATATTATGAGTTCAGTACCCTTCGGTATTTGAATATGGATAATCAAGTGTACGTGTACTAAGTTTGGTCAAGATCAATCCATTCATGTAGGAGTATTAAGCCTATCGATATTTATATATCTCATATAAGGAAAAACGAAATGGGGCCCCCGGCCCCATGAGAATGGATATTATGAGTTCAGTACCCTTCGGTATTTGAATATGGATAATCAAGTGTACGTGTACTAAGTTTGATCGATATCCATCCATTCACGTAGGAGTATTTGTTTGTAATATTTTTATATAGCTCATATAAGAAAAAAACGAATTCGGGGCCCCCGGCCCCACACGAAATGTTATTAAAAGTTCTCGACCCCTTAAGAGTTCCTTCTGGATAACCATGGATATATGTGCCAAGTTTGGTCAAGATCCATCAATCCGTGTAAAAGCCTTTGTGGAACAGACAAACAAACAAATTTTCACTTTTATATATATATATGATTAACTTTATGCTACAGTTGTAAACAAAAATATATGATACAATTAATATTTTTAACTATATTCTTTTTTTTTTAAATAACGTGTTTTGTTTAATGCATTTATAAATATATTTTTAAATGAAAATAAAATCTACATGGGTTTAAATCATCATATCTGTTAGCATTTATTTTAACCCTCAATAAAGTTAAAATTATGCGGGTTAAAGAATAGTATAATTTAGGGTGTAGAAAAATTTTAAAACCAAAACTTTGAAACTTATGATAATATCAATTTGGGAGTATTTTAGTGGCTTTAATTTAAATAAGTCTTACTTAATAAAATTGTACGTGTTATAATTAATAAAATGTTGTTGCTTTTTATTGCGATAAACTATACGTATTTTAAAAATATGTTATTTAATTATATTTAATCAAGTTAATTTAGAAACTTCTTCCAGAGCCCCCCCCCCCCTTTCTTTTTGCCCCCATTCTACATTTTAAACCAAAAAAAAAAATAATAATCCATTAGCTTACCAAATCGTCATATGTATCCTTGTGACGACTGCTCATATTTTCAAACTGCTCTGTGTACTGAGATGAGAAGAGATTAATGGAGATTTCCAGTTGATTCATTTTATTAGACATTTCACTAAAATGTTGATTGGTACTCTCGACGCTCTTTGACAAATCTTGTATAGACATAAGGGCGTCATTGCTACAAGTTCTAACAGAGCTGATCTGTTTATTGAGTTCATTCATTGCGACATTAACAGACTTATTTTTCTCTTCTAATCTGTTTAACTTGTCATCAAAATTGGTTACAGTTTCGAACAGATTATCAAAATTTGAGAAAATGTCTTGGCTTCCTTTCTCAAGTTTTGAAAGTCTATTTTGCAGTTTTTTCCTGGAGTTTAAATTTTTATTTGTTAACATATCAATATTTTCGCAAACATGTTCCTGTCTAGTTGTGATATTTTTAAATAGTCCATCAAATTTTTTGTTTTTAGATGAAAAATCTTTCAACGTTCTATCAACAATTTCATGTTTAGCTGCTAAATCTTTTAATAGCCTATCATCCGCTTCATGCTTAGATGAGAATTCTACTACTATCTCATCAAAATTGTCTTGTTTTTCTTGAACTTGTTCAATTGTCCTTTTAAGTGAGCATACGGCTTCCTCTAGAACGGTAAATCTCGTAATTAAGATATGAGAAGTGTTTGATCCTTCATCTTCATCTGCAAATAAAATGAATTTGGTGTGAATTGTTAGCAAAGTTTTATCCTTTTTGTAACTGTAGATAAGGGTATTGTGTTTGGTGAATAAAATCCCCTAAAAATTATTGATGAATAATTCAATATGCGTGTTTAAATAATCTGCTCCATAACACCATAATCCAGAGTCGGTGATTATTCGCTATCAATTTTGCTTGAAGTAAAACAGATTTACATAATTATTTTTTTTAAATATCGCTAATGTTTAATTGCACTGAGTAGTTACTGATTATAGCAAAACATAAATACTAACACATCACTCAAATTTTTGAGGACACATATGAGGAGTCCAATTGCAAACCCTGAGAAGTAACTTATTTTTGATTCAGAGAAAAATGATTTTTTTTAAATTAATTTATATAGCGAATATAGCATTTATACATTTTTAAATGGTGAATTTTAGACTTGCATAAAGCTTTTTAATCATTAAATACACAAAATACTGTAAATTAACAATTAACCAGCAAAGATAGATAACTCTTTTTTTTTTAAAGTGACTTAGCAGGATTAATAATTTGACTCCTCATATATTTATTCATAAATATTTTCTGGATTGATTTTTAAAGATTGTAAACTCGTTGCCCTTTTTTTACCTTTTGTGCAACTGATTCCAGAACTTGTCGAATTATTAATTGTTGTCAAAGAATGTTGGTTTAAATCACATTTTTGTTCCTCGATCTGTTGGCCTATAGATATGATATAAATTCTTAAAATAAATAAAACCATAAATTTAACATGATAAAATGTATATCATTAGAGATTTTGTAAGATTTGGAAAAAAAAAAAAATAGTTTTTAAATGTGAATTTAAATATAGTATTATGTTATATAATATAAATGTCAAAAATGTATTAAAATGTTTGTTTGTTTTTCTATACATAAATCCTTCCAGAACGTTAGGAAAAAAATACGTTTTTTTTTAAAACATGAATCTATTAATAAAAACATTTATTATATATTATGAAAATATGAATTTAGAAAGGGAATGCAGACACAACTCCGGGATTATTGTGTATACCCGCTGAAGTCACTAAGCATGAGGCCGTGTAATAGTCCAATGGATTTCAAGATTTTTCCAAACATAATGAAATTTAACACTGTACCTCATTGTTCTGGGATGAAAATGAAATTGGATTATGCAAAAGAGAAGGTAATCTTGTAACCAGTGAAATATCCTCATGAACACCAGGCACAGAGACATTGCAAATCCCATCTACATTCATAGGAGCCATAATGATCAATAAATTGATCGTGGGCCCTTAATATATAGAAGAAGAAGAAGAAGAAATCTGCACTTTCCTCCTAACGTAAGTTGAAAATATCTTCAATAGGGCTGCTTAAACCCTTGCGTTGTGACCTAAAATAGTTGTTAATTCCGGAAACCCATTATTTGATTCCATTCAGAACGGGCCAAATCTAAAATAATAATCAATTGCATAACCTACGCCAGAGAGACAAGACAAGATCAAAGTAGCAAAGCGTTTTCCTTTCACTTCCTTTGTTGATCTTCATTCTAATTAAAATCTAATCGACAGACTGTGCCTGTGGAAGATAATTGAGAGTTTCGGCTACTTCGGAGGTGCTATCACATTAGTAAGACAATTCAATGAACACACATGATGTGACTAGTAATAGTTGCTGTAGAATTTTTTCTAAGGCTTTATCTAGCAAACAATAAAAGTACGGCAAACAATCCAAGAAGAAGCCCTCTATGAGTCGGCCTACAGTTGAAAAAAATGGGATCTATCAAATCCATGAACAATGACCTGAACTCAGGGTAAACAATAGATTTGTATCCACACACAAAAAACTGACGAGCAGACTCTTAGCGAGGCATATTAATCACATCTATAAACATACCACTCAAACCGTAATATAACTCACATTAGCATATTTTTTTTTTACAGAAATGTTATTATCTCACAAATTAAAATCAAAATTATATTTTCAATTTTTTGAAAGAAAATCTTGATCCGTGTCTATTTTGAAAATTAAATTTTCAATTGTTCAAAATGATTGGGTTTTGATATTATGGGTATGCTTATGTAAATGTACCCAAGTTTTGTTAACGTCATTGATTTTCGTAATGGCTAAACATACTTTTATTTTAAAAATGAGAAAATAGCATCTAATTTGTTCACAACTGTTATAGCATTGGATTTAAAGAAAAGATATTGTCATATCCACATAAAAATTTACAAACCCTATTTCCTACCCCCGATATGCATGTACCTAAAAGGTTAATTATTTATCAAATTCATTCTGAGGCGTAACTTGTGCTGCCTGTGGCTAAATTAGAGTATAGTATCTCCCCTCCCCCGCACACACGGCGGTTTTTTTTTAAAATTAATAAAATCATCCACGGGATTGTAACTCTCTTACGTACGCGCAAACACATTTTTGCACTTCAAAAGGTTTGTTATTTTTTTTTTTTGTTGGGTTAATGATTAGTGCATTAGTGAATGCTATTTGGCTATGCAGTTTTCTGTACTGATGGAATAAAACGACATTTTCTAGATATATATATTTAAGGTTTAATTTTTATTACTTTATACATTTAATAAAAGTATATGTTTGGATTCGATAAAAAAAGTAAAAACGTATTAAATGTTTAAAAATAGAAACGTATTCTTTTTGTGTGTTTCACTAACAATTTAAAAAGCAATAATTTATATGTATTAATTTTACTTCTTATATATATATTATACAATCTAAAACTAATGCATGAACATTTCTTCGTATTAAAATAAAATACCTGATAGTTCAACAGATTTTTCAATGAACAATTGTATGAGTTCATGAATTCTGTTGTTCATCTCGCAATAAGTTGTGCGATTGACAAGTCCTCCATTAAACCAGGCATCTACTTCACTTTGTACCTACACAATCGATAATAATAAATATGTTATCAAAGGCCTTTTAGAAAATGTATGTATAATTACGCATTTTAAATAATATTTTTAATGAAACGTAAAAAAAAGTAAGTTCCAAAATTATTTGATTAATATTTTCGTGTGTTTTGTTTTTAAATGTTAATTTGATTTGCGCGAAATTAAATGATGCGACTTCTTACACATTCTATTTACACTTACTTGAAAACAAATTGTAATAACTAATTACCTGATTGATACAAGCGTCAACCACGCCTATCACAGTAGTCCTCTCTTCCTTGAGTATCTCAAGTTGTTGATTGATAAGTTGCACAAATCTCCGTGACTGTAGTCCCCTGCTCGCCATTTTAGGAAACCTATTAATCATAACGACCACATTAACGAGTTAAAATATACGACATTATCATAGTGTTCCACACAACATAATATCAAGACTGTATGCGTACAGCTAAAATTTACTCAAGCAAATATAAACAAATTTATAAGTAAAACAAATATCTTCACATACAAATCAAAAGTATTGGAAAAACCTTACACATATAGATACACACAATTAGACCCACACAAACACGCAGAATAAGATACACAAAAACAACTATAGAAAGCTATAAGTATAAAAAAAAATACGATGTTTTTACACTAAATAAATTGGTTTGGAGGTATTTCAATACTGGTCTATATTACAAAATACTAGTCTCTCATAATTTTGCTCTATATTTAATGTGTATTTTTATTTGAAACTATACGTATAGATTTGATAACGAAAACATCAATTAACCAAAAACAATTTTAATCTAGAATCGTTTCACCTGATTAGCGTTAACGTTTATGTTTTCTCTGAAAACGTCTTAGACTTAATTTATAAATCCCTGCCCCAAATTCTATTTATGGAATGTAATTGTATCAATGTACAGACCTTTATATACCTAGTACAGCCTGGAGTCTATTTCGGCTCATGAGTAGATAAATCAAACGATGGTGGATGGATAGGATGAATGTGCTCACTCAGTATACTGTCAAAATAAATGGAAACTGAAATTGAGCAATTTACTTATAAATAAAACGTTACTAAATAAAAAAAACATATAGTTTAATAAAGGACATTTTAAGAATATAAAAATTAGATGTTAAATTTAATTAAATCTCCTAGTACAAACATATATCCGACGAGTGGCACTGAAAAATCAAGGTGACTATCAAAACACTAAATCAGCGGTTCTCAACCTGTTGGTCGAGACCCCTTTGGGGTTCTCACGACCCTTTCCCAGGGGTCGCCTAAGACCACCTTAAAACACATATGCTCTAAAGTTATGAAGTATAACCGAAATTAATTTTGTGGCTGGGGGGGGGGGGGGGGGGGGTCGCCGCAGCACGCTGAACTGTTTTGAATGGTCGTGGCCGTAGTAAGGTTGAGAGCCACTGCACTAAATCAACAAATATAATCTGGAATTCCTGATGAGAATAGCCAATTCTTGGAAATTGTTGTTTTATTTTCACTTTGTCCCTACTTCTGTTGTTTTCTATAATATGTCAAGTAATTTGTTGTTTAATAATGAAGGCTTAACGAAAATGAGCGTGGGGGGATGAATTATTGTTCTAAATCAAAATTTTGATCACCGTATCAGATGTTGGGGGTAACCATCTTTTCCTGCTTTAAAATCTCTTATGTATGGATTGTGTTTTTGTTAATGCAGCATTTTTGTAAGTTGACTGACTTTACTGTTCGAAAGAGGTTCAAAGGAAAGTCCGACTCTTTTCATCGTTGCCAACATTATAAATATTTGTAAAAATAAGGGATTTTTTTTTGTAATGAAGGTGACACACTTCCCATTATGTGATAAACTTGACCTGTAACCTTAATAGTGGGCATGCAGTTTCCATTTTGTATCTCCTTATATAGCTTCGAATAATCTCGTCTATAAAACACCCATTATAATTTCTGATGTTCTTCACAAAATGCTGAGACTCAGTGTTGTTATAGTTGGGGAGGCTAAGGGGAGGTTCGGACAATAATTAAAATTGCATGTAGATGGACCATGCGTCGTTACAGCATAGACCGAGACTTTCTTCCTTCCACTTTTTTAGCGCGACAAAAGTAGCATTTACCATTCTGTCCAATAGATATAACTTTCTCATTACGCTTGTCTGTATAACAGTCATATTTAATCCTGATAAAAACTTCGTTTTTCAGAGAACGAGTTGCCTATTGTGATTGTACCTTCCTGATTGACTTCGGGATTGGCTTTTTGCGTACCTGGAAACAAATCTCCGGACGTCTGTATTTGCTTTGATATAGCTTTTTACTCCTTCCCTATTACATACAAGTTATTCTTCAATGGGTTCCTTTACAGCTTCCCTGTGGTTTTTTTTTTTTTTGTTTAATTTACTTTGCTGAGCATTTTTGTAAAGCGTTTCTTTTCTCATTGATTCGAATTTGAATGAATAATAAAAGAAATGTGTTTTTTTAGATCTTGGGTAGCCGCGGTATAAAGAAAATGGATACTAATTCTTGCAGGAGAACAGTGCCTCCTGGTTACATTTGGCCTTCCGTATTGCACTTTTTACTTGCAAGATCTTCGCTTCACGCATCTTTTGACTTTTTGACTCCTTCATACAGTGATTCCTGCCAGCTGCAATGGTGCTCAGCGATGCTCTCCAATGCGTTGATTTCTATTTTGGCTTCTTTGAAAACGTCCTTAAATCGCCGCTGCTGTGTTCCATAAGTCTTGGGTGAGTAAATTTCCGTACAGCAAACTGGAATTTATATTTGTTTTCTCCTATTTGATGAGTTGCCGTCCAAGGTTAACGAGTCCAACCCACCGGGAGCTCTGGTGGGGGATTTTGATTGTCTTGGTTCTTTTAGGGGGATAGAGCTTCAGGTCACAAGTTTGAGATTGACTCAGTTGATACCGCTATGTTCACCCAGAAACACTGTTTCAGATAAATTACAAGATTAAAAATCACGTTGATCCTTTCGATGAAAAAAAATAATGTCTAGTGAACTACTCGACATCCCGCAGTGACGTCACAAAGAAAACTACTCCATTAAAGTTCAGTTCCTATCATTACAAGGTCCACACGTGACTTTCTGTTTTCTGAACGCCTAATGTTAGGAAAATACCAAGTAACACAACAATCATTTTGTTTCATTTCATCTCTTGATTTGAATAAATGGAATAGATTCATTCATAGCAGAGACGACTGGTGGAACTAGTGGAAGATAATAGAAAGTTTTTTCTGTCAAGTTAGGATTCTCATAATTGAAGGAATCTGCTGTAGGTATGCAAGATGCCACTTCAAAGCATTTTTCCCACTAATGGGCCACTTTGAAGTTATGTTTTAAATTTTTTTTTTAGTAAAAAACGGCGGAGGGGGTTTTTAATAGTCTATATGACACGAACAGTTTTTGTATTTTAAATTTATTGCAATATAAATATTTTTCATTGATTTTTTATTTGAATCGAACAAATTAGAATTTCAAGGTCTAGACAGACACTGGAATGGAAATTCAATTTTCGTGACGGCTGCCTAGACACATTTAAAATATAAAGCATCTATTGTAGGTGCGAGTTACACTAAACGTTTTAAGATGCAAAGTTGGGGTGTCGCCCAGGAGCGTATTTTCGGGTTTTTATAGGGGCGGGGGAGGCAAGAATAAAACTTCGTCGGCTTATTCAGTTGTTTATTACTCGAGGCGCCACAGTACACAGCAATTTAAATAAAAACTACAAATCGGGGGGGGGGGGGGGGGCGGGGGGGGGGGGGAATACCCCAACATGCCATACCAAATGACGTCCCTATTGTTGGGAAAACAGAATAGGAAAATGTGTATAGATCTTTAGACTTTTTAAAAAGAATATGGCAATTCAAATCTTACATTTTTAAATATTTATTATCAAGGTAAAATATGTAATTGGAAGTAATGTACACTGTGAACACTATAGGTACATAAATTATAATTCATTTTGAATTAAAATATAGTATTTAAAATTATTTTTTTACATTGATTACACTAAGGTAATTAATTTTATTGACAGTAATTTACACCGGAATATTTAAGATTTAATGAGTAAACTGCAGCGTAGGAAGTCAGTGTTGAGGGAAAAAAAAGATAAAACATGTACTGAAATTCATCATCTCCAATGACAAGACTTCAGTGTATCCATGGCTGTTCAGATTCGTCGCTTTTTATTGAAATTCGAACGAGCACTGGTGTAGAATTATGCTTCCCATTACGGAGCTCATTTATTCATAATTTTCGTTCTTGTTTGGTCGAAATCAGAATGTCTTGGCATACGTCTATTCAGCAATAACGGTTTTCTCTTCACACGATGAGACGGTAAACACACATCCTTTTTCTTTTGTGTCCAATAATTAATTTACCAAAACAGTGTGCCGAGGGAAAGTTCTTTTTCACAAAAATATATTTTATCAAAACATCAGATAAACAATAGAAAAATGTATAAAACAACAACAATGTTTTAAAGACTTGTCTAAATAGTTTCAGACATTGTGTCTCTTATCCTAATAATCTATCGAATGCGTTTGAAAGAAAGAAAATGAATTACAGTTCATTTGCTGCCCTCTCGGATACTACTTCTAAACCAAGTGCTTTTTTTTTTAAATTTTAATTTTATTCTGTTTTTTCTGCTCTTTTGTTCGCTGACGAAGGCTTCCTGTCGACACTTTCGTTGTTTTGTCGCGTTCCTTTTTCAGGTTTAACATTACTTTGTTTTACTCATTTCATATTGTGCTAACCTGATTGCAGTCTCTCCCCTTATTACCCCAAAAGAAAGTCGATAGTGATATTATTTATAAATAAGTAACACCAAAAACTTTGCAAGAAGCTTTGAGCAATAACGAAACAAGAAAAAGTCGATAGTGATATTATTTATAAATAAGTAACATCAAAAACTTTACAAGAAGCCTTGAGCAATAACGAAACAAGAAGTCGCCGAATTGTTTTTTGAACAGGTCGCTTCAAAAATAATGTGCAAAAAAATAATTTAAAATTATATAATAGTAACAGTACGATATTATTATATCTTAAAAAGACCAACAAGATAAATATTATTAATTTAAAAACAAAATATTTATAAATAATGATCACAAATAAGGAGGGCCATTTTTTACAACCTTATTATTGTCTGCTTCAGTACTGGAAAGTATATCATTATCATACGTAATTTTGCTTAATTTATTGAATTCTAGGAATTGTGTCAACATTTAGATGTAATATTCCACAACAAATAAACGAAAGGACAAAGCAAACAATAATATTAAAAAATGGCTTGCTAAATATGTATCTTAAAGATACTAAATGATATAAAACAAATCTAAAAAATATTTTAAAATAAATGCAGTATAAAAGCAGGAAATATCAAGACTAGTGTTGTAGCCAATTCATTCCATCAGTTCTTCAGACACCAAGTCAACAACGCTGTGGTATCTGGCCAGAAATGTTGACAAGTCTTTCCAGACACTCTCAATACATTTTCGCTTTTTTTCATGTTACCTCTGTTATAGTTTTAGTTGTAACGTAATTTCTCTTTTAGTCTACCTTTGCGATGTACTTAAGTTACAATACGCTGTCATTGTTTGTGTCGCTATTGTCTTTTCTTTGAAGACTTTTACAATATTGACAGATTGCAAACCTGCAATTCGTTATTCACTAACATAAAAACAAATATGGTTTATATTTATATAAGAATGAGCTATAGGGACATAACACCAAAGAGCCGAAAATATTTTGATACGTTCGGACTTTTTAAAAAGAAACATAGTTATTTTCTATTATTTTACGGAAATCGAATATAAATTTACATGCGCAAAAAATATTATATTTCCGCTTTTATTTTAGCAAAAAATTAAACATTATTATTATAAATTACAAATACATATAAATAAACAACTAAGGAACTATCTTAAGCCTTTTATATGGGTTTAAAAGTTATGAAAAAAAATTAAATAGAACAAATAATATCAAAGAATTACACAGTAATCACATTTATCGGGAAAACCTAAACATAAGTTGATGTTATTGCGTTCTTTATCGCGTTGTCAATAAGGCGAAATAAAAATAAAAATTAATTAGTTCTAAATAATCACGCAAATGACGTCATAGTGCGAATTGTCTATTTAGCCAAAGCTAAAAGTTATCTGATTTAATAAAAGAGCCCCCTTGTTTATTTACACACATTTTACAATATTCCGTTTTGGGACCGTGGACCTAAATTCTTTTTTTCCCCCTTTTATGAGCTAAATATAATTTTCGTATGCGTTCCTATACCATTCACCCGATTGCGATAAAACTTTGGTAAGTTGTTGTGCGCACCAATGGTTTCTGAATTAGCTTATCCATTTTGAAATATTCCTTTTCGGGCCGGAGCCCCAAATTATTTTTTTCTTATATGAGCTATACAAATATAATTTCAATCAGTGCTATTGCATGGGTGGCTAGAAATCAATCAAATACAAGCGAAATTTCAGTTTGTGTGTGACATAAGTACAACCATTTTAAAATTTTACGTTTGGGGCTGGGGTCCTTATTTTAAAAATAATAAATATTTGAGCTATCTAAATATAATTTAAAACAGAGCTACTGCGTCGGTGGATCAATCGCTACAAGTGTGTGGACTACATTTTGAAAATACACGCTTCTCACTTGGACAGCTATGTGTTGCCTGCTCACGCGTTGAAAAAACTTCTAATTTATTTGTGTACGCACTAGACGGAAAAAACAATAAATATTTTCTATTTAAAAATTACTTTAAAACATAATTAAAACATAAACACTTTTTTCATTGAGTGGCACGCAACGCATGCCGGGTTCTCGCTAGTTTTAAATATTATAATAAAAAAGTGGTAATTACTTTATTAGCAATATCACGTCTCCTGCATTTAATTACATTTGGAACACCCTTCCTGGCGCTCTCAAAAACAGCCAGACGCTGGAGTCCTTCAAAACAAATTTAAAAACTCATCTATTTCGCAAACACCTTCTGGGGTGAAGTTGTCTACCATCTTTTCCAGCTAGTTATTATCTCCCAGCTTTGTTTTTGTATCGCGCTTCGAGCCTTTGGGGATGATGCGTGATTTTTCAAATGAACTTTATTATTATTATTATTTCCTAGCACATTAGAAAACATTGATATTATAATGTCCTCATTATTTGATCATAAAACATGAAAACTGAAGCCCAGTTATAGAACCACTGGATATTTCCTTCTTAGTTTCCAACTGCAGCAATGTCACGTCTCCTGCATTTAATTCAACTAAACACGTCACGCATTCGTCGTCAGTTAAACAGCAGAGTTGACGGAAACTGCCGAACATAAATGACGGATTTGTGAACCTCTGAAAACATTTAATATTACTTGATCCATCTAAAGGTATTCCAATTAAATTAATGCTTATTAAATAAAAACCATTCAGTGGTGTAGTGAATTTTCCAGACAACGGATTAAAGTGGCTTCCATAGTTAGTTGACACATCATCAAACTTGTTGATATTGAAACATCCAAGCCTAGAGTCCAATATTTTACATGCGTTGAAAAGCAATGCGGGCTGGTTGACTTTACCGTCTGTAAACCGAATAAAAAGAAAAGCGGTTGAGGGACTAATTCTAATGTTAGTAACGTAGCAATGATGAGATGCGCGCTGGGAGCTTGATGCGTACAACAGCGTGCAGAGAATACATAATGCATTTTTATTTTATTTTTTAATTTTTTTTGTTTCCCACCGATTTGAAATTAAATTAAACTTACAAATTCAGATGTTTCCAAAAAAATTGTCACTTTAATTTTAATCAGTAAATCTAGTTATTAAATGTCATAAGCTCATATTTACAGCTTTGTTTAATATACATTCTCTGAATATGAATAAATCAATGGTATATATTCAGCGTCGTCATATAGATAAAATCTCAACAGAACAACGCATTGTGATTACGCTTGGAGAAAATGGCAAATTGAGAAGAAAAAGAGAATAAACATTATCCAAAATATTGACTAGATACGTGTAAATGTTTGCATGAGACACATAAATAAAATGTAAACTTTCGTCTTTTGTAGTAGATTCATTTATAGGTTTAAAGTATTTAAATTTTCCTTTCAACTGATATTTATGAAATTAACTTACCAATTAGTGTAATTTTATGGGATATTTCCGCAAATTTTGTACCAATAGCTTCCACCTGCAATATATAAAAGCAAAAAAAAAAACAACTGCTTTTTCATCTATACTCTAGCATTTTCATCTGAAAAATAGTTTTGTATTATTACTTTCTCAATTTTAGATTTAATTTATTTTAATCAATTACATCAAACTCAAACAAATGATACTGATTGTTGTTTAAATTGCTTTTACTCTTGGTCCATTGGCGCGTGTCAAACATTTTGTTTGCAATTATAATATACTTGTATAACTTCAGAAATATTCAGTCAGGAAAAAGAATTCTCATGATTTGAATATTTCAAATTTCAACAAATCAAAAAAAAAATCGTGATCCTTTACAAACGTTTCCTTTTTAATTTCTTGATAAGCATCTAATGAATTTCTAAAAGATACGCTACTGCATACTCTGAAAATATAAGGTTGTTGCGCCAGGTTGTACCCCACTTGCCAACAATGAACATATTAGTGGGCATTACCGTTTTTAATTGGTACTTAATTGAATATTCTAGAAAAGCAGCCATGCTTCAAATGTTGTGTTTCTCAGCATACGATCCAGACGCAGTCATGATGAATTATTTTTATTACTATTACATTTTTTTTAAAAATTGAAATGGTTTACAGAAAATTGGGTAATTTTAATATCCACGACTGTAACTGTAACAAAAGAGATATTGTTAAACTTAAGAAACCTAATGTAAGACATTTGATTCAAATAATAACCCACGATTCACAGGATAATAAATCTAGTAACAAGTACATTAGTACCTTTGAAATTAGTTCTTTGCTCAAGACGACTTTCTTGTTTAAAGTCACATTTAATGTTTCCAAAGGACTCAGTCGTTTAGATACCATTTGACAAACCATACCAATCTATACAAAAGGCAAACATCATTACTATAAATAAATGATGGATATTAGAAGACTCTCTTTAACTTTATATTCAACTGAATTATTAATTTTATACTTTAAAAAATATGCATATGAAAACAGAATATAGTATTAAAAAAAGTTAATGAAAACTTGTAATAATTCGCAACAGAAAGGAATTTTAGTTAAAATATAATTTCTTTTTTAAGTATGTTAAAAAAGGGAAATAATTCACTTTAACCTCCTCATGTGTCAGAATTTTACAAATCCAACAGTTTATTCACTTTTAACAAGAATTGTATATGGTTTAATCTCTAAATTTTCGATATTTCTTTTTTTAATAGAATACAAAGCCATGTCCATTGCAAACGATAAAATAATATAACGGTCCATAAATGATCTATTGTACTATTTTACACAAAATAATATATTAGAGAAAGTATAAATACACTGAAGATTAAAATACAAAACATATGAATATACAATTTAGCCTATACTGACTGTAAGGCGTTTTATAAATAACTTTACCCCATACCAAGTGTGAAAAATAATCTGAAATGTGGGTACATAATCAATCTCAAAAAAATGTTAAGAGATAAAAAAAAAATTCAAATTTATACAACTTTTAGAAAAAAAGTTACTGAAGTTGGAAACAAAATTCTTTGTTTAAGTTATGTTTAAACAAAAATAGTTATTTTCTTCCTTTTTCTTTTTTCTTAGAAATATAAAAAATAATTTTATACGTCTATTAGTCTAATCTTATAATAAAGTAGTATAGTGAAAATTAATTTCTTTCTTTCATTGTTTAGTCTAAGCTTTCTTGTTTTGTTTTTTTAATAAAATAATAATAAGGAAGCACTTTAAAGAATTGTGTAACTCTGTATGTTAAATGGTAAAGCAAGTAATTTGGATTATTGAGATCCTTGGTATGCAAGAAACTAATTGGGGAAAAGAATAATACTTACCAAATCATCAACTTTATCCTTATTATTACTGATCATATTTTCAAACTGCTCTGTGTACTGAGACGACATGAGATTTATGGAGATTTCCAGTTGATTCATTTTATTAGACATTTCATTATAATGTTGATTTGTACTCTCGACGCTCTTTGACAAATCTTGGATAGACACTAGGGCATCATTGCTACAAGCCTCAACATAGCTGATCTGTTTATTGAGTTCATTCATTGAGACATTGGTATAAGTATTTTCCTCTTCTAGTCTTGTTAACTTCCAATCAACATTTGATTTTGTTTCAAACAACTCATCAACATATGAAGACATTTCTTTACTTGTTTTCTCAAGTACTGTTAGTCTTTCTTGGATTTTTTTCTTTGATTTTAAATTTGCGTTTGTTAATATTTCCAGTTTTTTGTTGAAATGTTCTTGTTTTTCTTGAACTTGTTCTGTTGTCTTTTTAAGTGAGAATACAGCTTCCTCTAATATGGCAAATCTAGTAATGGTAATACAAGGAGTATCTACACCTGTATGTAAATAGAAATTATTTCAATGTATTGAATTTAGTTTCAATCATATTATTGAAAAGATGGGAATTTAATTATCAATCTCATAACTGGCCTTATATTTATGGTCTCTTATTGGGATTGAGTAATTTATAATTTTCAAAAATCTCCTCCACAGCAACGGTGTCCATCTTCTGTTGACATTCTTGTTATGTATTTTGAATGACTGAATTCGAGTTTAACAATCATTTGATAAAATATATAGATCCATTAAATGCGTTTAACCGAGCCAACGAACCCAATTATTAAGGAAAGAAATATCTCTAACAATGCGTTTCACCAGATTTGTTTAGTGTTTCTTCTCCACAAAACATCGTTCTCTCTTGGGCTTCTTCCTTCGTGTAACTGGTTTTAGGAATGGTCGAATTTTTGATATTTTCCGAAGATTTTTGGTTTAGATCACTTGCATTTTCTTTCATCTCTAGTTCTGAATATGTCAAAAAATAGAAGTAATAAAACATAAAATTACCTTATTTTATTTGCTTTCTATTTGCAGAAATAAACATTTTTTTAATATTCAAACCTTTCGATTGCATATTAAAAATATGTTATTAAATGCATACGCATTTTTAGGAAAGGTTATTATATTGTTTTTCTTTAAATCCATTCCGTTTTAGTTGATAACAAACTTGTAAAATTATATTAGCTTTAACAAAAATATTAAAATCATTGTTGCCCATATTAAGATCATTTGTGTATAAAAAAAATTCGATAGCCTAAAAAATTTAAGGAATATAAATGGATATTTTAGAGTTTTAATTTTTAAAAAATACCTGAAATTTCCACAGACTTAGCCATAAACAACGCAATGAATTGTGTAATTTTGTTGTTCATTTGGGCAAAAGTAGTTTGATTAACAAGTCCTCCATTAACCCAGGCATCTACTTCACATTGCACCTACCAATGAGATACAAGATGACAATTGAAACCATAAAACCATTAAAATCAATCTATAAGCTTTATATACACATGAGCTGGAAGGTAACAATCGAATTTACATTTTATAAATGGTTTTATATGAGCTTTATATTTAAATAAGTAAAATGCTTTTCTCTGGATCAAGAAAGCAATTCTGTTTTGTAAAATCATGTTTCATTTCTTAGATTTATTGTGTGTGCTGTGATAAATAAACTTTAAATATTTATAATCAAAACGTATACCAACAATTAATGACCTGATTGACAGCATCGTCTACAGCATCTAGTACAGTTTTCCTCTCTCCCTTGAGTATATCAATTTGTTGATTTATAAAGTTTATAAATCTCTGAGCTTGTGTCTTGCTGGCCATTCTCGATAACTATACATGTTAATGAAAATTTTTACACGTTAAATGTGGTGGCTATTTGCATGATTTTCTTATATACAATCAAACATCTAAGTATACAAATAAATGAAATTCACAACCTAAAACAATCTTATGAAAGGTACATTTGGTGTTCCTTTTTTCGTATTAAACACAATTGTTTGAAAGTGGAAATGGAATATTTGACTTGCTAACAAGGACAACTTTATTGCAAATGCTGCAACTGGTTTCATGAATTTTTAATAGGGGTTTTTTCAGCTCTTTATGTTATATAGAATAATTCAAATTCTATTTTATTAATATTTCCAGAGACAAAAATACTTATATTACTTTTAAAAAAAACATTATTTAAAAAAAAATTAAATTATGATTATTAGTATCATTATTATATGTCTTATATAGCGTGGTACCCCAGCCTAGGGCTGTGCTCACCGCGGTGTACATAAAATATTAGCCAAAAAGACATAATCGTGACATTAACATAAAATACATTTATGCAATAAAGAACAGCTTTATAACAAAATAAACAAAAAACAAATGTATATTCACCCACCCACCCCAGAACTTTTACATGTCAAGCCATGGACGGCAGCAAGCAGCATCGTTTATCGGTCGGGGGCGGGGGGGGGGGGGGAATCAGTCAGGGTAGTAGAGTTTAAAAAGATGTGTTTTAAGTGCAGTTTTGAAGGATTGGGTGCTTGGTATATTGGAGAGAATTCCATTGTTTGGGGGCACAGAAAGAGAAAGATCGTTCGCTATATGTTTTAGTAGTGTCTTGGGAACGGACAGAATACGCGTGTCTGCGGGGGAGCAAAGTTGTCCAAGTGGTGAATAGACAGAAATAAGTTTGTTTAGACAGGAAGACCAGGAATCCGAGAAAAAGTTGTGACAGAGAACAGACAATTTGAAATCAATGCGTGCCTGTATAGGGAACCATTGAAGTGAGTGGAGTATCGTGATCAGGTTTTTTTTTTTTTTTTTTTTGCCTATAGAACTAGCCTAGCAGCTGAGCTTTGAACCTTTTGTAGTTTTTCTAACAAGTGTTTTGGTGAACCTGACAGAATAGAGTTGCAATAGTCAAGACGAGAGAGAACAAGAGCACAGACTAGTGTGTATGTTGCGCTTACTGTGAGGTAGTGGCGGATGGAGCTGATCTGATGGATAGCGGTGTATGCAGAACGACAAATTTGAGAGATATGTTTATCGAGAGACATTTTGTTAGAAAGAATATAACCAAGATTACTACCAGATGATGTAAACTGTATGTCGGAGTTACCTACTTGAAATGAGGTGGGGAGAGTTGAGGTAGAGGATAATTTGTGATTGTGAATGAGGTGTGCTTCCGTATTGTCATCATGAAGCTTCAATTTGCTGTCATCCAAGACTTGACATCACAAATGCTTTCCCGCAAAGGCTGGACAGTGGAATCCACAAGAGAGGGATGTGTATGCTTGTGTAGCTGCATGTCGCCGCGAATGACTGGCTCCCAAGCAAGAGGGGCAGTGGCCTGGTATACAATGTGAATAGAACCGGGCCCAAAACGGACCCCTGTGGCACTCCGTACACTAAATTAGCACTGCTTGAGAGACAGCCATCGAAAGAGACCGCCTGCGTTCTATCGGAGAGGTAGGACCTAAACCAAGTCAAAACTGAGCCAGAAATTCCAAAGTAATTTTTAAGGGTTTTGTAAAGGGTTTCATGGCATTTAAAAAAAAAAATATAATGTTAATGTATAACTTTATTCATTGTTTACTAACTTAATAGTGAGTTTATAGTTTTTTCATCTATATTGAATATATTCATGATTTTCTATTAATTCACGACACTTAAAAAAAATAATAAATAGCACATAAATGTAGTCTACATATTTGTTTTTTGATCTCCTATAATATTGAAACTAGATTGCAGAAAAATGCACTCATGATTTACACACAATAGTTGACAATACACTTTATGATGTCAACATAAATTTTAGCTTTTTTGTCTTATATTGAAAAGATCGATATGATTTTTTTTAATTAAAATATTTTTTTTTCTTTTAAAGAGTAATTAAGATTAGAAATACCTCCAAATGAGTGTGAAGCAACTTGACAAACTTCCTCACACAAACCACGCACAAAAAAATCGGGAATTTCATTTGTCATTGGAAATTCCAGAAGGGGAGGGCATCTAATTTCACATTATCCCATGAAAAGTAATGTCCAATTGAAATATTTAAGACTTAATTATTATTAGAGGTTTGGGAGGTTTTATATAAAGGGAGGGGATGGGCTCTAAAAGAAAAATAACGATATTAAAAATGTGTTTTCTTGCTATCTTGGAATACGCATTTACAAATTATTTGCAATTCCGGGTCAGTGCATTTATTCTTCTTCTTCTTCTATAATATATTAAGGGCCCACGATCCATTTATTGATCATTATGGCTCCTATGAATGTAGACGGGATTTGCAATGTTTCTGTGCCTGGTGTTGATGAGGATATTTCTCGGGTTACAAGAGTAACTGTGTGAGGGTATCATGCACTGGGGGTTGGAAGGCCTGAGGCAATAGACGTAAATGAGTCAATTGTTGTCGCCTCAACTGTTCCTTTTGAAAGATTGTTCCAGTCCCTGATTGTCTTTGGTAGGAATGAGCAGTTCCTATACTGGCTTCTCGCTGGTATGAGCCGGAACTGCCTGTCATGGCCTCGTCTCTGTCTATGGGGGAGAGGGGCGAGTTTCTGTTTAATGCCAGAGCAATATTTTCGTATTTGTTGGCAGAAAATAGACAACTAGACACTAAAAAAGGGACATATTTAAAAAGAAAAAACCGTACAAGTTTTATTACGTGATTTTATTGAAGTGATAAATTCATTTCTTCAAGGCCACGTTCCATCGCACCACTTTGTTAAATTCATAAAGCTCCCTAAACTTTATAAACATTCCCTCATAAATCGTTTTAATTTTTAAATTTAAAAAAAAAAAACAGTTTTCAGCTGAAGATAGTTTCTTTCAGCCTTATAACTATAGGAATAATTAAAAACATAAGGAGCTCTTTTTTTTTTAATGAAGAAACCAACTTTCAATTTTGTAAATCCACATTACTTTATTTTCTTAAGTGGCAAGAAATTCTTACCATACAGGGTGCATGAAAACAATTATTTTTTTTATCGTTAATATCGATGCTATGCTAAGAAACTACGTCTCTCTTGGTGTCTTTGTTTTGTTGACTATTTCCTGTAACAGTCCTCAGTCCCTCCCCCAACCCCCATGCTACAGGGCTACACGTGACTCAAATATCTAACGGTCTGGTGCCTCCATACATCATTAGCATTCAGCATTTCGATTGCAGTGACTCGTGCCTGCCCATAATTAATAATCTTTCCCCGAACAAATGGGAAAACGTCAAGTTAAGGCTAAGTATCGACTCACAAGTTTGTGTATAGACGTTAACTACTTATTTTATGGTTATGTTACGGCCAAAGTCCAAAGTTTGGCCAGTTCCCGAATTGGTCGGCCATTTCGCACTTTGGCACGGACGTGTGACCGACGTCCGATGTACTGGAAATGGACAGTGTTTATGCTGCTTTGGCCGGCCACTTCCCGAAGTGCGCAGGGAAATCCTTGGCCAATATTCGATGTTCTGATCCAACAACCAGCGAAAGTTGGAGATAATGTACGCATCCGTATACCAAGATGTTGACAGAGGTCGCGGGGATCCACGTAGCGTCCAGATGTTGACAGAGGTCGCGGGGATCCACGTAGCGTCCAGATGTTGACAGAGGTCGCGGGGATCCACGAAGCGTCCAGATGTTGACAGAGGTCGCGGTGATCCACGAAGCGTCCAGATGTTGACAGAGGTCGCGGTGATCCACGAAGCGTCCAGATGTTGACAGAGGTCGCGGTGATCCACGAAGCGTCCAGATGTTGACAGAGGTCGCGGGGATCCACGTAGTGTCCAGATGTTGACAGAGGTCGCGGTGATCCACGAAGCGTCCAGATGTTGACAGAGGTCGCGGGGATCCACGAAGCGTCCAGATGTTGACAGAGGTCGCGGGGATCCACGAAGCGTCCAGATGTTGACAGAGGTCGCGGTGATCCACGAAGCGTCCAGATGTTGACAGAGGTCGCGGTGATCCACGAAGCGTCCAGATGTTGACAGAGGTCGCGGGGATCCACGAAGCGTCCAGATGTTGACAGAGGTCGCGGTGATCCACGAAGCGTCCAGATGTTGACAGAGGTCGCGGTGATCCACGAAGCGTCCAGATGTTGACAGAGGTCGCGGTGATCCACGAAGCGTCCAGATGTTGACAGAGGTCGCGGTGATCCACGAAGCGTCCAGATGTTGACAGAGGTCGCGGTGATCCACGAAGCGTCCAGATGTTGACAGAGGTCGCGGTGATCCACGAAGCGTCCAGATGTTGACAGAGGTCGCGGTGATCCACGAAGCGTCCAGATGTTGACAGAGGTCGCGGGGATCCACGTAGTGTCCAGATGTTGACAGAGGTCGCGGGGATCCACGAAGCGCCCTTGCAGTTGTCATGAACGTCGACGGCGCTTTCTACAAGCTAGGAACAGAACACGGTGTTCTCAAACAACTATATTCCAGAAGTGAGTTTTTCAATCTGCATGAGAAACTGCTCACATTGGCATCCGTGAGCACAGCAGAAACATCACAGTGCTCAACAAATCAATGCAAATTTAAAAATGACAATCTGTTGTGTTTTTCGAAATGTCCTTTTTTCTTTAAAGTTCATTCCTACGGCTATTCGTACCCGTGTCCCATTAGACGAAATCCCATTCGGATGTCATTTGTGGTAGTTTATTTTAGTTAGACTGAAGAAGTAAGTTTACAAACGTATAGTCCATTCAATTACCTTTCATTTGATACCTTCTTTTGTCTTACAAACCCAACAATAATATTTTAAATAGTTTTTAATCCCAACGTCTCACTTCTGATACCCGGGTGCGAATAGTCGGAGCCTTTTATTAATCGATACATGTGTTTAAAAGGGGGGGGGGCGTTCATTTGGGAATAGACCCCTGGGAGCATTTAGCCAATGGCTGGGCTCCAGTCTAGTATCAATGAATTATTTGATATCGATGATAATTGGGAAATATGATTATCACAGTCAAATTTCAACAACTACATTGTCTACACTTTCATATTTAATTACAATGATAATTTAAAACCCACTTCATTTTTACTTTTATTATTATTTTGGGTCATTTTATTTGGATAGACTAGTTAAAGATCTTTATCAGTTATCTATTAATGATTCAATAAATCAATGTATTGGCATTGGGGGCTTTATAAAGTACATGTATTTATTTCATATTCGCAGTGGCCCCACAGTGGTTCTTCTTCAGGAAATGGGGTATTTTATGGTTACCGGAAATTTGTTTGAAATAAATTTTGTCGACGGAAAATTTACCGACGGAAGTTTGGTGGAACGGAAATTTGGTCGAATTTTATTTTAAGTTCACATTTTCAAATTTTAGTAAAATTTCTTTTTGAACGCGCTATACTATAATGTAAAACAAAATAATGCGTTCCAAAAGAAATTTGATGCAAAATTTGATCGTAATATTTTGTATCTATTTCATTCAAACAAATTTCCAAATGCGGTATTTTAAGCATAGAGGATTACTTACAGCTTTTCGTGTACGGAGTCATGATTATTTATCGACTATATCTCTCATATTTTCTACACAGTGGCCTTACATTGTTAGCAGACGTTATTCACGAACAGCTTACTTGGATCATTGTTAGACTGAAATGTCAAAATATATTGCTTACATAATAAACATTTAATAAAGAAAAACCAGGATTATAAAACCAATATAACTCAAACTGTAACAAAATTTGTAAGCCCAGATGCTTCATCGGACATTCGTACAAATTATTAAGCAGTGGCAGAAGATTCAATATTATTTTTCTGTCGCAAGCTTTTTCTTTTCACTTGATTCTTGAAGTTGATAATGAAACGTTGATTTAATGTTCCTTTCTCGGTTTTGTTGTTTCTTTTGTTTTGATTTTCGTTATTGTTACTTTTATTACAAACGAAAACAGTTAGTTTGACCTGAATTTATGTTTTTTGTTACTGTTAATAGGCGTAAATTAATAATTGGTTATGTTATGCCATGCCTAAAATAATTATAAAATAAAATGACTTTCAAATAATAATAATCAAGTGACTGGGACGAAAATTAAGAGAGCAAGTTGAGGCCTCTGTGTAATTTGGTTTCCGAGGTGGCCATTTGTTATGACAGTTATGGTTGTGCACAGGCACAATCAATTTTACATTTGCTGTCTCCACCCTTTGCTGACAAAACGCCATTGATTGCCATCAGATTACAACTTACTTATTCTAATTGCCATCAGATTAAAACTTATTCTAAAATATCTATGAAATATCAAGATAAAGTTGCAACTTAGACTACAAGAGCTATAGGGACAACTGCAGGACGATGGCAGGTCTTGCACACATTTAAGGGATACAATAAAGCTGCTATGCTTATCCCAATTATAGGAAGGAAGCATTGAGCTCTAGCCTTCACCAACCTAATAAATGTTGATATTACAATTTACAGCTGTTAACATTTAAATGCAAATCATTTAAACTTAGTTACTATAAGTAATTGTCATTAGTTTTGGGACAGATGAATAGGCTTAGCTAGTAAGTAAAGTAAGTAGTTTATATTAATAAAGAATAATACTATTTTATTAGTAAATAGTATTTGTTGTTGTGAAAAACAAATATTTGGCCCTATGCCTATACAGCCTATACTTATGCTATACATTATTTCCCTTTAAAAAAAAAACTTAACTCAATTCAAAATCATCATATCGTCTGAAAATGAATACCAAATTCTGCATTTAAAAGGTGTTTTGTTCTAGAATTTATTTTGAGTAAGATCATTCAAAAGATAAGTGATAATTGTGAGTAACACTTTGCAAATAATAAAATGGATGGAGATGAAAAACTACTGAAGGGTTGCTGTGGTAGTGAAATGGCGACTATAAATCTCAGCTTGGTAGGTCTGCTGTTGGTATTTCATTGAATAGGATATTGGTACAAATATCATCTGTTAACAATTACTTTATTTAAAAAAGAATTTGAAAATTGAATTACAAAAATTTTTAAATTTCAAGAAATACAATCAAGATAAATATTTATAATTATTGATAATAGATTATGAACCAAAAAAGCATGTATTTTGAGATAATATAATGATTCTATGAAAGAAAGTAACCAATATTAATTAATTTCTTTTTCAGCTTGCAATGCCAAAGAAATTTGATGTTGATTTGAGCAGCTTTTGGTTTTGGGGTGCTGCCTTGATTATTTTTAGTGATCCATTCTGTAAAGCTCTGGTAAGTAAGAAACAGAGTGAAAGTATTTAACTGTACAGCTTTTCAAACACTGTTGCCAAAGTCTTGAAAGCCCAAATAGGCAACTCGTACACACTTTTAATATAGAACTGTAGCCTGGTGCCCCAAAGTTCTATAGCTCCAATTATAACCAATTCAGCAACTGAAAAAAAGGATAAAAGTGATTATGGAGTGGTTTACACCTTGGGTTTATGCAAAAAATCCTCTATTTATTCTAAGTATATATGTTTTAAATCTTTTATCATTAGTAAAAGTCTCTAAAAACAGTCTGGTCAAGCTAATGCAAATACTAACTACCTACGTTTAAGGTCTTCTGATTGTGTAACCTGTGCTTTTTAAGACTTTGCTTTAAGGTTTTCAGAACTGTGTTGCTTTTACTTTCTCTGCAAATTGTTGCCGATTATAAAATTTATTACAAATAATTGCAAAATATAAAAAAAGTCTGTAAAATATATTCTTTGTATGCGGGATAATCTAATAGTAGTCATTATGTTTTAACACCTGAAAAATTGGCCGCACCACATGCCTGTAGCAAGAATGTGTCATTCTATTTATTTTTCAAAAATGACACCTTACCAACTTCTTTTTTTTGCTTAGTTTTTCTATGCTTTTAGGTTAAGACTTTTTTTTTTAATCTCTAAATTATTAAATGATATTATGAGCTTTTAATTAAAATAACATTTTCATGTTGTAGTTTTAATAAAGTGTCATTTTTTTATTCACAGTTTGGTGTACATGAATACAAATACAGCAGCCTGTCTCATTATTTTGGGAACAAATTGGCATTTGCTGTCTATACGGGGACTTCATTTGTGTACAGTTTTTGTGCATTTCTCTTGTAAGTTGTTTAATATCTTGTGTTATGTGCTCATAAATAAAATTTTGATTATTATCATAATTTGAATCATCAGAGTGAAATTGATTATAAAAATATTGAGAGTAAAGATATTATTATTATTCACACACAAGTTATACCCCATGGGACTAAATAAAACTGTTTTCTTTTCATAGATTGCACAGAGTGCTAAGAGAACAAGGTCACAATTTGGAACTGGCTCGCAATGATGTGCTGCTAGTTGGCTATATATTTCTGCTAAGTGGAATCACCATCAAACTGCATTCATATGGGAAATATGGTATCCTGGATATAATGGGTGGTGAGTTTAATAAATTGTCTTGTTGCTAAGCTAGTGAAAAATTAAGGATGTTTTAAGATGTTTCGTTTTTTATGGGGGTTTTTTTTTGGCCAACCAATTGTCTGTTGTAGAATTGAAATTTTAATCAGTTTTCATTTTTATTGACCTTTTAAAAAATATGTTCTTATAATGTAGGCCACTGTATGCTTATTTGTAAGCGGCAGTCATCTGAGAATAAAAAAATTTCAAAATTTGAAAGGTCATCTATATTTAAAGGTTTGCCTTAGACTCACTTTTCAGCAGTTAATGGTCCACAAAGCCAAGTGTTTAATGATATACAAGTAATCATTATTATTATGTACCTTATAATGCCATAAACATCATCAAACAAAACACTCAACCAACCTCAGATCTGATTCATTGTAACTGCAGTCATTAAAGAATAATATTAAAAGTTGAAAGTTTTTCTTATTTTGAATAACTTGCTTTGTAAACAGCAAGTATTTCTGGAATTTTTATTTTTTTAAATATTTGATGTATTAAATATTTTAAAAGGGATTTTACAATTTTTCGGGGAAAAAGAAATGAAAGTTACAATTGGGTCTGAGTTTCTTTAAACATTCTGAGTAGAAAGCCTGTTAAAGATTGGTGTGTTTAATATTGGTCTTTTTGATTATTTATCGGTAAATCATTCATAGCACCCTACCAAACAATTTATTTGTTACCAAGCAATGTTTTAATTAAACGATCCTCCTAAATGACTCACCTATGTAGTATAATTCAAAGTTTTGCAATTAACATAATTAATTTTAATCTGAGGATCTGCAGTTTTTTTTCAGTTTTTTTTCATTAATTGTTTCCTTTTGAGAAATAGAATTTAAAATTTAGTTTACTTTTTCCAGGTCAATATTTCCAGATTCCATTCAAAGTAAAAGACCAGTTTCTGTATGATCCTTATTACCACCCATCAGGCACATCGACATTAATGGCTTACTTTGGATACTCCCTTATGTCAGTATCTAGATCAATGCTCTGAAGGTTTTTGTTTTTTTTTTAAATTGTAACTGATACTTAGTCTATGTTAACAGACTTTATTCAACTGATGATGAACACATATTGTGATGTTTGAAACATCCGTTGCTTATGATAGAAAACATTCATTTTATCAATACCTTGACGGGGTCAATGGGCTTTCTGACACTCTTTCAAGATGCATAAAAGATACAATCACGTAAACAGTGGCTAGTTTAGAAGAAAACAATTAACATGGGCTACCAATAGTTGCTACACAACATCATTTCACAATACTCATTCTTCTATCAATTCATGTGTTAATGCAGCGGTTTATCAACCTGTGGGTCGCGATACCTTTGGGGGTCAAACCACCCTTTCCCGGGGGTCACATAAGACATCGGAAAACAGTTGTTCTCTACAGTTATGAAGTAACAATGAAAATAATTTTGTGGATGGGGGTCGCCACAACATGAGGGACTGTATTAAGGGGTCGCGGCATTAGAAAGGTTGAGAACCACTGTGTTAATGTATTCTCTTAAAGCATCATCAGAAATGAATTTGGGATGTGGAAGGGGATTGGGCTGCTGCAACCAGGTATCCCATGACCCCAAAATTATCACCATATAGATTGAGATATTAAAATGCAAGGATGAAAATAGAAAAGTGCAGAGGTATAAAGGTATAAAGCATCACAATTAGCATCAGTTGCCATCACATCTTCAGTTTATTATTGGTTTAATTCAAACTGTTCATTCCCTAAGAGAAGAAAACAACACAGCTTTTATACGTGTCTGAATTCTTAGAGATTGCATAGGCATGTATCAAGAACCAACCGTAAACCAGCTGCCTGTAACTGTAAGCAAATCTATCCTACTGACCAGTTCTGAATGTACGTTATTAAAATGAAGTGATTTCCCCCTGGAGATCTTCAGCTATCTATTTTTAATTCATTCTATTCAATATTTTCAGCCATGCAAGTTTTGCTGGACTTGTTCTTACTGTTATCTGTGGGTTGTCTTATCTCAGTGCATTCCATTTTGAAAGGTAAATATTTGTTGAAGAGTTACAGTTGACTGACTGATGAGCTATTTGTAGCCTCATGTTGAGGATTTGCTTGTTTTGACAGTGCACACTCAAGTAAAATGGTGGGCATTGCTTAATTTGAATGTTAACTAACATGTTTCTTTTATTGTCTGTTCCTATTTTAAAAAAAAAATTAAGGAACTACTTTGCATGCCAAGACTGTTCTTTTAATTCTTTATTTTTAAATTTTTGTTTGCTGTTTGTAAAATTTCCATCTCACTGAAGACATTATGACAGAAGAAACAGGATTCAATCCCTGTGTAAATTGAATAAACACCTTTACCTCCAGGTGAGAATAGACAAGTGTGAAATGTTGACACTTGACTAGAGTTTGAATAGATTTCAGGGGGTGCTGAACTGTTATTGTTACCTAAGAGACCTTGGCCTGACTTTCTGTGGTGTCATTGTCCATGCATTAACATAATGTCTTACTTGTTTACATTCCATATTTCATCATCGTTTGATTTAATTCCTGTGGTTTCATTTCATTGTCTAAACGAATTTCTTACTAGTGTACATTCCAGATTTCATCATCGTTTGTTGAACTTCCTGTGGTGTCCTTGTCCATGCATTTACAGAATGCCTTATTAGTGTTCATTCCAGATTTCATCATCATTTGTTGAACTTCCTGAGGTGTCCTTGTCCATGCATTAACATAAAAATCTTACTTGTGTACATTCCAGATTTCATCATCATTTGTTGAACCAAGGCAGCAAGACATTATTCATAAAGAACAGCTTTAATACTTTGTGTCTAAATATTAAAAATAAAAACTTCTTCCAAACCTTCACCCATAAATTTTCTGAGATTAAGAAAAAATCAAACACTAAATAAATAAAATCTTTGACAAAAATATGCTGAAAGAAGCTTACTTCAAATAAAAAAGTTAAAAATTGACATAATAATAAATATGTTTCATTCTCTTTGTATAAATCATTGATTGCTTTAAAAAAAATTTAAACTGTGATGCCATCCTTTCAACAAAAAAAAAAAATTATGTAAACCACTTAAAAACAGCTATGATTAAATGCACTGGGAATATTATCTTTAAATAAGTTTTAATTTCCTGGTAGTTTACTTAAAATTAAAATATCTGCAATATTTTTTGGGGGGGATGTTTGTGGAACAATAAAACTAAAAATGTATGATTATGATATTTGGAAGAGATTTTATTTTTCTTTTTGAAAGTAGATTTTCTTACCAGCGCAGAGATTTCCTTGTTAAGATTCCAGAGAGCATAAAGTGTAAGGGGAGGATTCGATTGCTGAACATTTTAATGTTGTTTATGATTGTCATTCCTTTACATTAATTGGGTTACAGAACAAAACAAATAAAAAAACCTGATCTGTACTGTATGCAGTTAGTAATATGGTGGAAGTTTACAACTGACTTTTTTTTAAAAGTTGTATTTACTAACAAATTAAATTATATATGAACAAAAAAAGTAGTGATGTGTAAATAATGTACAAATATTTAGGATGGTGCTGCTCATATTTTTACAAACAAAAAAAAGATAATGTTCTGATATTTTAAATGAATTCTTCCAGAAAGTATCTCTGATTGTCTAGTAAAAAATAAGATGTATTTTTGTTCTTTTAATTTGCTATTGATGATTTGTGTGCCTTAATTTTGTTGAGATCTGCAAATTTATTGTTCTAAGGAAAGATTGTGTTCAAATAATTTTTTTTTTTTTGCCTAAAGAAATAAAGGGAGCCTACTTAGAAAATTTTGTCAAGTTTTAAAAATTGAATAACGTCCCCTCCATTGTAGCCTGTCGCTCACTTGTATTGTAAATGTCAATCTGGTGAGCGATCTACCACATACACATTTTTTCACAAAGCCATTGCATATTTGTACAGTATGTAAATGTTGATGTTCAGTGCTAGTGTAGGAACCTGGTGTATACAGTGTTGATGTCGGTAATGATAGTAATATTTTGTAGCCTCTGTAGGTTATACGTTTGTGTCCATGATGTTAGTACTCTTTAGCTGTAGAAGTAGTGAAGTCTCTATTATCAAACGGAGAAGACGCTGTACCAGGGGTGGGCAAACTACGGCCCGCGGGCCACATGCGGCCCGGCAACTGATATTATGCGGCCCTCGAAGGCATAAAGACATTTTTTTTTTAAATTACTTAGTTTTTAAGTTATTTTGTTGAATTTTACAGAATTTCATGTACTGTACCGTTATGATTGTTTTAACAATGTTTGATCAACTTTCTAATTCTCTATTTTTTTTAAACAGTCCTTGACTTTTGTCATGTAAGGCTAAAAAGCGAATTTACCGATTTTAACATAGAGAAATGTTTATCGGCATAAAATTGGACATAATATACATCCGCCCCCCCCCCCCCCCACAATAGCCATTACATTTGTCAATGTGGCCCGCCGCACAAAAAGTTTGCCCACCCCTGCGCTATACCATCAATCAGGAAGCTCAATCTCAAATCCTTACGGTGTCACCTGCCTTTACTAAAATGAATGCGAGCTATGGTGTGCACTTATCAAAGGATTTCTCTATGAAGCGTTAGGGGGGTGCCTTTGAAATACTTTTGGTAAACGCACTTATAAAATTCATGAAGATTTGAAGGGTTTAAGTTTAGCGTTAGAGATGTTATTTTAATAATTTCTTTTCTTTAATGTGTAAGTCTATTTCCGACTGATAAAAACCAATCTTACAGAATCAAGGTTTCATAGACGTTACTGACTACTGTTACGGCATTTAGTAAAAAAATACATATATCTCTAATTAATTAATAAACTAGAACGTAATCTCTTTCCCCCAAACCGTTTTTTTTTCCTCATCCCTTTCATTATTGAGGCCAAAATACCTAATAAACAACAACTTTTTTTAAAAAAGAAATGTTATATACCAGAAAAATTAATCCCTATCAGTAGATGACACGAGAGTCTGGCATTATGTGTGTCGTCCCAAGACCATAGTCGTGTTAAAAACGAACACAACAATGATATCTTAAAACTAGGGCTGCACCAATTAATCGGCAGATAATCGTTTATAGTTTATCGACAATATAGCCAATTAATCGGTAATCAGCTTTTTTTCCGACCGATTAACTGGCGTACTTGGGGGGAGAAAATAAAAACCTCTATAGGTATAAACTAATTTCAAATTAACATTTAATTTTTTATTGGTAGTTCATCAATGTCGTATGACAGTATTACATTTTTCCCCACCCCAATGAATTGTTTTCTCTCTGTGACGTTGTCAGTGATGGCACTGACGTGAACTATCCATACGCTTTTTTTTCTCCTCGCGAGCTGTCAAGATTTCTCTAGCTTGATATGATGTAACATGCTCTTCAATTTTCGCTTAGTTATACCGTTATTCTGCAGCCGTTAAAACTGCGATTGCGCGCTATGTCACAATCAATTTTTATACCACCCCCACGGGCTTAGATTTCTCATAATATAAGTTCGATACTTTATTTGCGTTTACGTTTAAATGACTGCAGTGACTTTAAAAGACTTTTCAAGGATCAAGATTACTTCCATTTTTATATTAATAGTTATTTATTTTTCGGAGGTGGTTGTCAAAAATGTGGCCACTCTTACATGTCTGTGACTATATACTATATTATTATTGTTAGTATTACAAAGATCCGCACCTTACGGGGTGAGCGGGGAAACGCCTAGTTACTAGACTTTTTTTCGTTCTTTTTTTTTTTTTTATTTAGCTTCTTCTTGGGCAACGAAAACATGAAATACATTTTTTTTTAAGAATGCAGAACGCGGATAACGTATCTTGATCCTCTGTTTCTATTACTCTAGTTGGGTTGGTTTATATTTATATATATATTTTTTTATTTTTTTTGCAGTAAGCAAATACTATGTTTGGACGACGCTCTGTATGGGATAAATCTTGCGCCTCGATGCAGTGACAATGTTTAAGGGGAAAACAACATTGGCTGTGTACCTATAATACTATAATTTGATAAATTCGGCAATCAAATTATTTTGGGAATTTTCCTTGTTGTCCACAGTTTTTTTTCTAAAACATCACTATGAAAACACAGTGTTGGGGCCAAGTTTTATCATTTTCCATATCTACCCTATATTGTCCGTAGTTTTCATAATGACAATTGATTACCATATTTACCCATATATACCTAACTTACCCATAGTGTCCATCATCAAAAGACGATATATCAACAAATGGTTTCCATATGTATCCATAAAACATATACTACCTATTACTATTATTACCACCAGGTCGGCTGGGACTCGTGAATCTTGGATGACAACTTCTCTAAGAGATGGAACACTCTGAATTCAAACCCGGAGATGGAGTCCCGTTAGCGGTGTGACATGGTCACAATGAAAATCCCGGCAATTCATGGTGCCACGCTGTGTCATCCACAAACGATGTTTCATTGGTTTATCTAGATGCGTGGAAAGAGGTGATTTTCTGTCTAGGTAACCAGCTTATCATCCTAACAACAAACAAAAAAATCCCAAGTCTTGTGATTTCGTTCTGCGTAGTCTACACCATCGTCACATTGTGCGATTTTGATGGATGAAAGCCTAAAATATTGGTTTCCCCAGTTTTCATCATATAATTTTTTTTTTTTAAAAATCAACATTAACAATCCTCAATCGTTTAGATATAGATCACGTTTACGCGATTACCTTGTGTGCTGCGTCCTTGCATTATTAACAGAACATCGGCTGGTGGCATCATGGCTGGCACGCTGCTCTAGTAACCCAAGGGTCGGCGGCCCAGGTCCTGCCCACTATGAGTATGAGTGCAGGAGTGGTCTAGAACAGCGTTTCCCAAAATGCCAGGTCGTGTGACCCAGTGCCTGGCCACTAAAGTGAAAAAACCAGGTTGCGAAAAAATTCTCGAAACCTGTAGCTGGGTGCTTGCCTTTGGTTTTCGTTGTTTTTATTTACAGTGAAACTTAGTGAAACGGCAAGACAACAGTACTTTGAATCGGGGGCTAGCGAGGCGGTAATTCTTCGTCGTCTCATTGTTCGCAGGTCATTTAGTCACTATCGAAGACTTCGTCTTTAATCGGTTTATAAACTTTGGAAGATGGCCTTGACGCACCGCTCCAATTTTTAAATCCAAAAAAAATATAAAAAAAAGATCTATAATTGATTTTTAAATCAGTTATAGATCTTTTTTTTTTTTTTTTATAAACATCAAATCATGAACTCAAATTTCCCACCAATTTAACTTCATTGAGTATTTATGGTTTGCCTATAACAAGATGAAAATATTTTGTTACACTTTTAAATGTATGGGAATACACATGTAAATGAATATGATGTACGTGCGCGCCTGTCATCTGACAAGCGTATAATTAGTACGCTGATGCATCGAGATGTCGAAATGACATCATTTGCGTGTTTATTAAAGTTGCAGTGAATTAGGGTTCAGGTTAGGTTTAGCGATACATGTAGGGTTCAGGGTAGGTTTAGCGATACATGTAGGGTTCAGGGTAGGTTTAGCGATACATGTAGGGTTCAGGGTAGGTTTAGCGATACATGTAGGGTTCAGGGTAGGCTTAGGGTTACATTTAGTTGGGTTTAGTGACAGAATTAACTGGCCGTGTCAACCAAGATGGTGGCCATGTGGCGGCATCTCTACGCATTTACCAATTAGTATTATTGGATTGTGTTAAATAACGGGCCGTTTTAAAATTTGTTGGCTGCCTCAATCGTATTCCGTTTGAAAATAAAGCTTCCCCTTCTCTTCAATTCTCTCTCTCTCTCCTTTGTCATTTTCGTCTTTATTCCCTTCTCTCTATTCGTCTTTCTTCCTTTCTCCCTCCCTCCGTTTTGTCTTTCTTCCTTTCTCTCTTTTGTCTTTCTTTCTTTCTTCCTTTTGGTTTTGTTTCTTTCTTCTAGTTTCTTATTCTTTCTCACCCTCTTACTCGCTCTCTCATTGGCATACTTCAATGCCATGGCCATACTTTTCCCCTTCCCTTCAAAACCACAAAATGTTTTGATTTGACTTGCAAAGTGTTAACAGTTGTTTTTTAATGAACAAACTTTTCCTTGAGTTTTACATTCTCCTGTCAATAAAAAAAAAAAAAAGTTTGAGCGAATGTACCTGTAAGATAATACCTTCCACTTTTCAAAACACCTGGATCGCCTCCATTGAAGGTATAGGTAAGCTCATGAGCGTTGTTAAAAAAACCGTTCAGAAAAGTTTTTGAATTAGTTTCTTGTCCTGACCTCTTTCACTCATTCCTTGACGTTTCTTCTCATCATGATCATGAACTCGGTATTTGTTTTTATCCATTCAATAGTTGTGTTGTTGATTTTTTTTTTTGATTTTTTTAAAAATTATGTTAGCAGTGATTCTAAAATTTGTGTCCTGGCAATTTGAGATAAAGCTTAACTGCAATCTTTATGAGCATTTATTATGATCAACATATGTTAATATATATATATATATATATATATATATATCTTTTTGTGAAATCTATAATTTAAAAAAAGATTATAATAAGTTACCACTGGTATACTATTTTATTATGATAGCAATAATTTTATTTGTCTCTGCAGCGGGTATCTTTTTTGGGTGGGGGGGTCAGGGTCTGCTCCAGCCTCTACAATAATAACAGCTACGGGTGTCGTCTGATTTCTGCAGGGTGTGGGTAATTTCTAACAAAAAAAATTTGAACCACTGCATTATACAACCCCTGAGTAGTATCTGTGTTGTACAGATATTTACGCTTCTTACGAGGCAACTTTATCAATCATTTGTGAATCGTCGGTCGTAGGTGTAATTCAGATTAGGCTATTCATCCAGTGGCGTAGCTGGGGTTAGTGCAACCTGGGGAGGGCCAAGTTTTATGCCGCCCGTTCCACGAAAAAAAAAACTCTGCAGTTGGCCGAAAATGCCGCCCCTCAACATAAAGAAAAAAGTGCCACCCGCGTCGGAGCTCCCCGTCGGAACCCCCTTTTCTATGCCACTGTATACGGGTTACCGGAAATTTTTTTGAAAGAAATTCCGTCGAAGGAAAATTGATCGACGGAAGTTTGGTCGAACGCACTATACTATATAGTCAAACAAAATAATGCGTTTCAAAAAGAAACTTGACGCAAAATTTGATCGTGTGAACTAAAGATAAAATTTGCTCAAATTTCCGTTCGACCAAACTTCCGTCATCAATTTTCCGTCGACGAAATTTCTTTCAAACAAATTTCCGTATACGCTGTACGCGTGTTGTCGAAAGGACAGCTTGAAAATTTAGTCGACGATCAATGAATGCTAGCGTCAAACTAAACCTTTCAACATTTAAGTGAAGAAAAAAGAATCCATAAAACAAACCGGAAGTGGTTGGGGGTCTAGCGCTTAACCCCGGTTACTGGCGCGGGGGTTGTGGTCGGGGCGGGGGGGGGGGGGATTAAATCCTCTCGCCAGGTGAGAGGGCGGTGTTAGATAAACTCGTTAGAGTTTGAATGAAAATGCAATTGAAATCCTTAGAAAAATTAGAAACATGTATTTATTCTATGAACAGGCTTCATTGATTTATGTCAACAATTTCAACCCCCCCCCCCACCCATACTTAACTTAACCCCCAATAATGAAAAAAATTGTTTTTAAATATATTTTATTTACCTAATATTATAACACCACCTTATACCTGACAGCATAGCACCACCTTATACCTGTTAGACCCACACGATGATTTATTTATTTTCTTTACATAAGCTCGTTACAACTAATGACTTTACAGATGAGATGTAGTTAAACACCGAAACTTGACGATACGGATAAATGTTACATTACACTGAATGGGCCACATAAATACAGTCTATATTTCTTATATATGTCCCTCCTACATAGAGGTACCCCCCCCCCACCCCGAGACCCCATTTACGTGACGCGTCGTCTGTTGAGCCATCGGGGCTACCCCCAAAAAAAAATGTAATCTGCAAAAAGTGCACTCACGACAGCTCGTCATAACACCGATTGAAGACGGGCTGTCAAAACAATGGTGTTCACATTTCCTGGTTTTAATTTCTCCCCCTCTTTTTTTCCCTATGTACCCTTTTGTGAACTCCGTCAACTCAAGTCAATTGTTTTTGTTTGACAAACCATTGCATTGAGAAGAAACAGCAATGTCTCCCAGCGGTTTGACGGCGGTACGGGAAAAAAAAAGAGTTGGGGGGGGGGGGGGGGGGATATGTAAAAATTTCAAGGAGAAAAATGCTCCTCGCGTCTGACTAATCGGCGGAAGGAGCATATCTTGCCAAGGCATTCTGGGAAATGCAACCACTGCATCGTATTCGCCCATCATGTTCTTTGACTTGCTGTAAAACTCTTCACAATAACTCTGTACTTAACACGTTTTTGTGTGAGTGCCTGTGTGCACTGTACTTGGTTGATGCTAATTTAACGCAGACGGGAAATTATATGAATGGGAGTAAGTCGGATTGTAAAGAAATGAACTTTCGACTAATTAGATAATTAAGAAAATGTGGGTTGTTTATTTTTGTATTGTTCTTCCTTTTGTGTGTGTGGGGGGGGGGGGGGAGGGGGGGTCAGTGAAAGACGTAACGACGACATAAACAACTAGTGATGCCTACAGACAGGAAGGCCGGATGAGTCAACGTAGTATAATGTTCGGGGAGAAGAGGGGGGGGGGACTAAAGAAGAAGGTTTTTACCACTGTCTGGCCGGACTTGGCCGTGAGATGTTTGTTTTACGCCAAAGTGAAGATAGCGTGTGGGTAAGGGGTGGAGGATACGCGGGAGAATAGCAATCGGTGAGTTGGGAATGAGGGCCGGTGGGGCGGGGGATAAATGTTGAGAATAAGGGTGCCGATAAGTATGGCTTGTAGTGTAAAGTGTTGAGAGTTAGCACGAGGGTTTGAGGATAAAATGTGGGTGGGTTGGGGATGCATGGATAATTGTGAAGAGCGGGTGTTGATAAACGTTGCGGGGGGTGATGTATGGTGGTGGGGAGCAGGTAAATGTCGGGAAGGATGTATCCAAGTATGGTACATTTTGTTGTTGGGGGGGTCCGGATGAGGTTTGTACGTTTTGTTCTTTAAAAAGTAAAAAAAACTGAAAAGGTCTGGCTTAAAGCTTAGCAGCAGTCCCCCCGTAGATATATAACATTTAGAGGAGAAAGGCGATAAGAGGGTGACAGCCCATCACTGTAAGATTTTTTAATCGTATAAGAAATGCATGCGCCTGAAAGCCTATACTATATAACCAGGCCTTCAATAGTTTCTACATTCGTCCTCACTAGGTTCTTGCTATGTTACATTTATTCCACCGCCTTACGACCTGGCGTAGGAAGAGGGGCCGGGGGGGGGGGCGGCGTAGGAGGTTATCCGACCCAAATGGTATTTTATTTTAATTAAACAAAAATGGTGTGGCTTGTGTGGGGGTTGGGGGGGGGGGATTCATTATTGGTCTACTTCATATACTTCATACGTGTTTTCCATTGGCATTGCGGTTTCAATATATTAGGGCGGCACAATAAAGCTACGCCCTCTTACTATCCCCTCACTGCTTATTTACACGTGTAAGTTGATGATAATATTACTGTTACCCCCGCCCTTCCCTCCTGTAAACACCGTGGTTAGACAAAGTACTGCACCTTCCCTTTAGGATATCTTCGACATTCCTCGAGCTCCCGTAGACGCCACCGAATAGCCTTCTCAATAGCCAGGCATAACACAATTACCAGCAAGGTTAAAGTCTCTGGGTTCGTGGGTCCTTAACCTATATTGTACCATTGACCTCCTTTGATAGTCTGGGTTAAGCCGTAGACCCTTCTCGGTATTCCAGTGTGGCCCTGGTGAAGAAGTGGCCATATGTCGTTTTGTTTGGTTACCACGGGTGTACCTTTTTGTTTTCTGCATGGTGAAGACATGTGCCCCTCACACAATTTAGTTAGACGCTAAAATTACCATATATTCGTATTCATGTACCCCCTCTAATGCACTTCTTGGTCAAAATGGAACAAGGACCCCCTCTAAAAGATTTATTGTTCAAAATGGAACATGCCCCCCTCTAATAGATTTCTTGGCCCAAATGGAACATGGACCCCCTCTAATAGATTTCTTGACCCAAACAGAACATGGACCCCCTCTAGCGGATTTCTTGGTTCAAATGGAAAATGGACACTCTCTAATAGATTTCACAATAATAAAAAAAATATGGAACCACTGTTGGCGGGCCGTACTGTAAAGCCTTCAATGGTTCAAGCTCAGATTAAAAGTTAAAGATTTATTGCAGCAAATTTTTGTGTCTGTCTGACCTTGATGTGACTAACCATGCTCAGTGGGCCAGGCCAGGCCAGGCGATTAAAAAAAAAAAAAGAAGCACCACATACCACATGTGGGTGAGGTGTGGAAAGGGTTGCAGAAAAAGAGGTCGCGCCGGGTGGGGGGGGGAGGCGCGACTGCAGGGGTATGACTGCAGATCGGCATTGAGAAGGATGATGGGGGGGGTGGGGGAGGGAGTGGGGGGCAACTGTGCATCTTGTTATTGGGTGGTGTCGGGGAGGTGCCCTCCATTGCCTTACAGCTGGTCGTGAGGATTACCATCAACTCAAGGTCGGAAGTGAAGAAAGGAGAGACAACATTACGTTGTCTTGGTTCTGAGGCTCGTGGTTGAGGGGCTTGGGGGGGGGGGGTGAAGTACATTAGAGGGAGTTGGGGGTTGAAGAATAGCAAACCACTGCCTTGCGTCTGAACCATTGCTTTTATAAGGGTTTTTAAAATATTTTTTTTGTTAAATTTATTTACTATTTTTTCTCGATCCCCCCAACTTTCCACGGTAAAAGTAATTTCATCGGGGGATTAAATGGCTTATTTTTTGTTCTTCAAAATTTCCTGGTTTTCTATTTTGTCTTTTTTTTTTTATTAATTTTTTTTAATAAGTTTCAATTTTGTTACTTCAACTTCAGTTGTGTTATACATTACTTAGTTACTTAGAGTTATATATATATATATATATATAATTAAATGAAGATGTTGAGTTTAAAAAATTATAATTTGTTAAAATTTCAAGTATAAAGATTTGATACCAGGCGCAGGATGCCGAGAGGCGCAAGCTGCACATCTCTCTCCCCCCCCCCCCCCACTCCTATCAATACTCGCTTCCGCATGTTCGCATGAGGCAGGGGCTCTGACCCCACGTGACCCAGTTTCCCCGACTTTTTATTGTGTTGGTCGCCCGGGGGCGGGGGATAGGGGCTGGGTGGTGGTGGATCAGAGTGAGATAATTATATTGCTCGTGCAATCGGACAGTAGGGCGCTCCAACTTAAGTCTCCTATTCTTGTTTGGAAAGGAGTGTGAGGGGGGTTGGGGGGGGGTGGATGGTTCGCTAATAGTACAGTGTCTGTGTGTGAGGTTTGTGGGGGGGGGATGTGGGAGATGCGCTGTAGTAGAAGCAGTGGCGGGAAGATCATTACTTGTCTTTGTAGCATTCTCTCGAAGGCTGACTCTTGTTGTACTCTCGCATCACCTGCAAGGGTTGTGGTCTCTCATTTGTTTTCCCCGTGTCTCATTTGGATCAGTTCTTTGAGCGTCTTTTGAAACCTTTGCATCATCGGCGTTGTGTCTGACCCTGTATTCTTTTTTTTTTTTCATACGACATGATACGCGACATTCCCTTGCAACTTTTGACTATCATATTCATATATCATAATATATGTTTAAATACAAATGAATTCTTTGTCTTAAGTCTTAAATCTTTTCTGTACCGGTAGTTCATGTCGTCCATTTTTCTTAACAGCTAAAATATTTTTCGATGGCCTAATAAAAAAAATAAAAAATTTAAAACATTTCCCCCAAATTTTACACTTGTTATCTAATGTGATGCCTCATCTCAAAATAATTTGATATTTTAAACAAATAAGAGTATAGTTTTTAATATGAAGTACATTTTTGACATTTTAAAATTGTCAAAGAGCCTGTTTATTACACACGTATATTTATTTTTTAAATGGAGAAATGAAAATAGCTAGACTATTAGTATTAGTTTTTTTTTAATGAATAATTTATTTATTTTTCAAAGTTCGAGGGCCAACTGTTCTGTAACGTGTGGCAGTTCGTTTTATAGAAAAAAAAACAAAAAAACTTTAGGGTTGTTTTAAAAGGGCTCGTTTACATATAGTACATAACAACCACAACGACAGAATGACCGCCCCCAACCTAAACCACAACGACAGAATGACCGCCCCAAACCTAAACCACAACCACAGAATGACCGCCCCCAACCTAAACCACAACGACAGAATGACCGCCCCAACCTAAACCACAACGACAGAATGACCGCCCCCAACCTAAACCACAACGACAGAATGACCGCCCCCCCCCACCAAAACCACAACCACAGAATGACCGCCCCCAACCTAAACCACAACGACAGAATGACCGCCCCCCCCCCACCAAAACCACAACCACAGAATGACCGCCCCCAACCTAAACCACAACCACAGAATGACCGCCCCCAACCTAAACCACAACCACAGAATGACCGCCCCCAACCTAAACCACAACCACAGAATGACCGCCCCCAACCTAAACCATAACAACAGAATGACCGCCCCCAACCTAAACCACAACCACAGAATGACCGCCCCCAACCTAAACCACAATGACAGAATGACCGGCCCCCCCACCAAAACCACAACCACAGAATAACCGCCCCCAACCTAAACCACAACCACAGAATGACCGCCCCCATCTAAACTACAACCACAGAATAACCCCCCACCCAAACCACAACCACAGAATAACCGTCCCGCCCCACCCACCCCCAACCTAAACCACAACCACAGAATGACCGTCCTGCCCCACCCACCCCCAACCTAAACTACAACCACAGAATGACCGCTCCAGCTAAACTACAACCACATAATGATCAGCGTCCCGGCTAAAACACAACCACATAATGATCAGCGTCCCGGCTAAAACACAACCACATAATGATCAGCGTCCCGGCTAAAACACAACCACATAATGATCAGCGTCCCGGCTAAAACACAACCACATAATGATCAGCGTCCCGGCTAAAACACAACCACATAATGATCAGCGTCCCGGCTAAAACACAACCACATAATGATCAGCGTCCCGGCTAAAACACAACCACATAATGATCAGCGTCCCGGCTAAAACACAACCACATAATGATCAGCGTCCCGGCTAAAACACAACCACATAATGATCAGCGTCCCGGCTAAAACACAACCACATAATGATCAGCGTCCCGGCTAAAACACAACCACATAATGATCAGCGTCCCGGCTAAAACACAACCACATAATGATCAGCGTCCCGGCTAAAACACAACCACATAATGATCAGCGTCCCGGCTAAAACACAACCACATAATGATCAGCGTCCCGGCTAAAACACAACCACATAATGATCAGCGTCCCGGCTAAAACACAACCGCCGCACAGAAAAAAGAGTGCTATGCTCTACCCTTAACCGAATACCAAATTATTATTTTTTTTTTCCTTTGGTTCTTTTTCCCTTTTTCTTTAAACATTTCACGAGTTTTAAGTTTGATTGACACCAAGAAAGACTTCCTGTTTACATCCTGTTCTGTTTAAATGTGGTGTAAGTCGTCATTTTTACTTGTTTGTAAACAAACATTAATTGTGTCAAATAATTAAACTTTTGTTTAATCTGTAGATCTGAGAAAGCAACTGATCTATGTGTATACCACAGTTTAGTGATAGAGGTCGGCGAAGAGGGGTAAATTACGCCAAATTGGGAAAAATAAAAAATAAATAAAAAAAATGTGTTGTGTCTAATGAGCGCTCAATAGACATATATAAAACAAGCGGCATTACCAAGGTTGGTGAACAATGGGGTAGTGGGGGTGGGGTTAAACCCATAGCTATAATTATTTATATATAATTTTTTTTTCTTCTAAACTTGGACCTGGAAATGTATGTTTAAAATGTTGCCACCAATATTTCGTATCAGTTCTCAGCTTGATCAGGGCAAACTCTTTCTCTTAAAGTTAGGCCCGAAAGAACTAAAAAGTCCTTTTTGTTTCCCAGCCTGTAAGAATTTACCAGCGTGATTTCCCCCCTCCCACCCCCAAGCGATAATCAAATCTAAATGAGACTTCTAAGTATGTCTTTATTTTCACTAAAGGAGTTCATTTATTGGTGGTTTTCTACGATGGATAAATATTTTAGATGTCTTGTGCGTAAATTGTTACAATTGTAAAATGTTGTCTTGCTTACAAATATTTATTTATTTATGTGCTGAAAATGAATATGTACAATGTACCTTTTCTTTGGGAACAAGGAAGCCATCTTATCTTATCATAAATAGAGCAGTGCTGCCCCAAATATTTAAGTTAGTCGGACCGGTGAATTGAAAGTTTCCTATTGAACGACGGACCGGTGCCAGATTTATCCATTATTTGGACCTGTGCCAGATGTATCCATTATATGTATCTCTTTTATTTAGTTGACTGATGCTGATAGAACTGATTGAACGTTTTTTTTTTTACTTTAAATTAAACGAATTAGATGTGTCATAGTTGCCGATTGTTTACCCTTAGATGTGTCATAGCTGCCGATTGTTTACCCTTAGATGTGTCATAGCTGCCGATTGTTTACCCTTAGATGTGTCATAGTTGCCGATTGTTTACCCTTAGATGTGTCATAGCTGCCGATTGTTTACCCTTAGATGTGTCATAGATGCCTATTTTTCCCCGTATATGTGTCATAGCTGCCGATTGTTTCTCTTTAGATGTGTCATAGCTGCCCATTGTTTCTTCTTATATGTGTCATAGCTGCCGTTTGTTTCTCCTTGGATGTGTCATAGCTGCCGATTGTTTCTCCTTAGATGTGTCACGGCGGCCGATTTTTTTCTCCTTCAAATCGAAAGTATTCATTGCAGATGTAAAATATAATGTTAAAAGCTTCATTATGGAATAGAAACTCCAATCAAGCTGCCATTTTTCTTCGACGCATCAGTAAGGTTGCTGGCCGAACAGGATAAACATTCCATAAACGGAAAATTAAACACTGTTTAAAACATTAATATAGTTTAGAAAAGAACACACATTTAATAATTAAAATTCATTGACATACCCATTTTCGCTCTTATGCCAACTTGTCAGAGCTGGATGTTTGGCGCCCTTTCTTGTCTACAAGTTCGTTTATGTTGGGAGTAATGTTCTGTGTCATTGAGATTCTGATGATGGACTGCACGTATTCATCAGTGAGACGTCTTCTGTGTGATGTTCTGTGTCATTGAGATTATCATGGTGGACTGCAAGTGTTAATCAGAGATATGACTCCAGTGTGATGTTTTGTTAATCTTCATCACAGAAAACAGCCTCTCACATAGATATGTGCTACCAAACATGCTCAAGGTTCGAGCGACATTTAGAAGAAGCTTGGGCATCTCTTCGGGAATGAAACAAGTGAACTGTGCAGGCCCCACAGTGTCGCACTTTGCCTTTAGTGTCCCATTACACTGCAGCTCTATTAGCTCATTCTGCAAATTTACAGGTGAAGTTTCCACGTCTATGACAAATGGGATACGAAAATGTTTGAAATTACTTTTCTGTGTGATAAGTCATGTCGCTGAACTTTGAGTCTATTCCCTGCAAAAAAGACTGAAATTGGAGAATTTAAACATTCGGCTCTGATAAAGTTGACGGTTTTTTGTTACAGTGCTCCTTACACTTTCCACTTTGAGTACTTTACCACACAGTGATCCTTGGTGTATGATGAAGTGCTGTATTCAATCATTTCACAAATACAGCTCTACTGCATCTTTAACCGCATCCTTCCAACTATTCCACTTTTTTTCGCCGCACATCCCTGGTGCTCCATCTGTTGTAAGTCCAACAAGTTTGTCCCAAGGCAGTTTCATGTTGCAGGTTAAACTTTGACATGCATTGTCAAAATTGTCTTTTCCTGTCTTTGTTCGATGCTCGGATTTCGTGCCCAATATTTCTTCTGAGACATGCAAACTGGATTCCACTACATGGGTGAAGCTGGCGAGCTGTGCAGTGTCAGTCTTGTCATTACTCTCATCGACAGCTAGTGAGTCTTGGCCTTTTTAGATCAGCTGTGTTTTCACATCAGTGGCAATCCCACAAACCCGATCATGCAGCGCTTCAAAAAGTCTCCTGGCCCGCCTGATTTTGTGATCTCCTAAGACACAATACAACTTGCTTCCACAACAGCTTCAGTTTGTGATTTTGCTTTGGTGAAAAACGTCTGCTGTGATGTTAGATTCCTCTTCAATTCTTCTACCGTCTGTAGCTTCTGCTCGGCATTCAGGCTTTTTAACTTGTCTTGATGTTTTGTCTATATATTCCTTGATGACAGCCACATTATCTCCACAAATTAGATACTCAGGTTTACCGCTAATATAAGTAAACATGTAGTTAGCCTCCCAGTGACTTTGAAAGGCTCTGTTTTCAGAATCAATGTTTCTCTTGTCAATTGTAAGAGTGTGCCTCTACTGACAGATGCTTGATTGATATCACAGTACTATCCGGGAACTACACTACATTTCATTTCTTTTGGACCAATAAAAAACGAGCAACTGTAATTTGCTATGTTATTTTAACGACGAACATCCAATCACTTCACAACTTTTATTTTCGCTTATTCTGATTGAAGCGAGAACGCTCTCAGGTATGCCCATCGTTCGACAAGGCGGCTATTTAGGGAATTCGATTTGCACTTTATATCCCTGGCCCATCAAATAATATTTTAGCCTAAAATTATCTCTCAGGCCAAATATAAGTGTACCCCGGCCAAGACCTCTCGGGCCTGATATAATTGTACGGCCGGCCGGATGTGACCCACTGGCCTTGAGTTTGACACGTATGCCATACATTTGCTAAATGGGATTCGAACTCATTTCCAACCTATTTGGAATCCACGCATATTCACCGCACAGCCCCGATTAATAAAGATTTTTCAATTTTTAGGTTTAAAGTTAAAAACTAAAACATTAATCACATTCGTTTTATTTTTTTTCCTAAACAGTCACACGGATTTGATTAGTTGAGAACTGTCGGGAATTATTTTTTCAACAGTCACATGGATTTGATTAGTTGAGAACTGTCGGGAATTATTTTTTCAACAGTCACATGGATTTGATTAGATGAAAACTGTCGAGAATTATTTTTTCAACAGTCACATTGATTTGATTAGTTGAAAACTGTCAAGAATTATTTTTTTTAGCCGCATGTCGAAATTGTAATCGTTCTTTTACATTACTTGAATAGTCTACAATGTTCTTACAAATTGTTTAACTGTAAATTTGTGTACTACAATGTAATGCCATTTAATGTGTGAACTCTCCAAATAACTACCAACGGAACTAATACTGGCACTACGGAAATGGCCAAGGTTATCCAAAAAAGTGGGTGGGGTGGGCTAGCTTCCAACACTTGAGGAGTGGGGGGCTAGGCGCCCTGCGTATTTCAGTCCGAAATTACGGCGTTACACCGATCAAATGTGATTGTCAATAAGAAGTGGTGCAGCTAAAGTTAATGCCCCCCCTCCCCGGGATGGGGGTTAAGATAGTTTTTGCCGCCACTCCTCGAAAAAAAATCTCTGCAGTTGGCCGAAAAGCCGTCCCTCCTTATACATACAGAAGCAAGTGCCGCACGGTGTAGACCTCCACTCCGCCCAGCCCTTCCTACGCTATAGTGTCATTACGTTAAACTGGATCTTGACAGATCGAGGCTCATATAGGTTGAAGACACGCCAACTATCAAACATGCGCAAGCCTATAGAGAGAAAAATTTGTAAAAAAAAAAATAATAAATAAATAATAATAATAGATTTTAAAAAAAAAACGGGCACCTACAGTTGAACTAAATCAGAAATGTCGCCGATGTAAAGTTAAATAGTGACTGGTAAAAACGCATTCACGAGTACTGGGAATTATGCAGAATAAACAGGGAAAAGAAAAAGGGCAGCCTACGTTAAAATTAAAACATAACGTTAATGCTTCTTGTCAGGTTAAGGGCTGAAAATAACCCGTACTGACTGCCTTACCAACAGATAATTAATAATACATGCATTCTTCAATGTTTTTTTCTGTTTTTCTTTTCTTTCTAAAGTGAGCCCAACTTCGCCCTGGGCATTCTTTCACCATCATCAGGCCTTCTCATCTCCACCCCCCTCCACCTTTTTGGCTTGTTACCTGACTGTTGCTACCTAACGCTGGGACGTTCAGATACCCACCAAGGTCGCCCTGACCCAAACAAAACCAGGTTCTGCAAAGATACGTCGAGGAAAATTTAAAAAAAAAACTCCGCCCGTTACCAAGAAGGCCGCCTACTCTTTTTTTTTTTTCCTTCTCTTTTTTTTTTTTCCTTGCCGAGATTGTAAAAATAAACCATCCATTGCAGTTAAACCGTAGCTGTATGTACTGCGTGCCAGCAACATAAATATAAACCACAGAGCAGCTCCTGGTCTATCAAAGGACCCAGTCTTCGTTCAGATTTCTCCCTGTACAATTTTTGGGAGCGATTATTTATTTGTCCTCTTTATATCTTATAGTCATATCACTGCCCACCCTTAAAACCCCCAACATTGCGCCCCCCCCCCCCGCACACACAAAACATACACACAGACACACACACAAAACATACACACAGACACACACACACAGACACACACACATACGACCAGCAACCAAGTCCGGCACAGACGGCCACATAAAGCCAGTAGTAGTTATTTCCCTTAAGACGGGTTTATCGCCCGCCTCAAGTAACTAACATTGTAGAGGACGATCAGAAGGTCCTAGCAAGTTGTCTTATTTGTGGGTAGGATGCATCTATCGATTTATCGGGGGGGGGGGGGTGGGCACCGCACCGTGGATATGATGCATCCAGCGTTTTTTCACATGGGTAGCCAAAAAGGCTGTGGATATACGCATCCAGCGTTTTATCACATGGGTAGCCAAAAAAAGCTGTGGATATACGCATCTAGCGTTTTATCAGATTGGGTAGCCACCAAGCTTAGGATATTTTGCATTCACTGATTTATCACTGGATGGTGCCACCATGCTGTAGATATGATGCCTCCAGCGTTTTATCACATGGGTAGCCAAAAGCTGTGGATACTTTTACATCCAGCGTTTTATCAGATGGGGGTGCCATCAAACTGTTGATATAATGCATCCAGTATTTTTTTCTCTGATGCGGTGCCAGCACACTGTGGATATGAAGCATCCAACGTTTTATCAGCTTGGGGTGCCACCACACTGAGAATATTGAACATCCAGTGTCTTGTCAGATTAGTGGGGGGGGGGGATTGGCAATGTATGAATACTTAAATATACACGGCGATGACGCAAATGTCCTCAAGATATTAAATAATGGATGCCTTGAGGACACCAACAAAGAAAAATTAGACAGAGCCTTTGCAGGTGATGCGACAGTCATGCTATAGTTCTTTAATCAACCAATACAATCATACAATAGTTCCTTATTCAACCAGAAATACCAAGGCTATAGTTCCTTAATCAGCCAGAAATACCAAGGCTATAGTTCCTTAATCAGCCTGAAATACCAAGGCTATAGTTCCTTAATCAGCCAGAAATACCAAGGCTATAGTTCCTTAATCAGCCTGAAATACCAAGGCTATAGTTCCTTAATCAGCCTGAAATACCAAGGCTATAGTTCCTTAATCAACCAGAAACACCAAGCTTAGCATGCAGTCTGTGAAAAAAAAAACATGTTGCTTCCGAAAAAAAAAAAATTAAAAACATCGGCAATACTGAAAACTATATGTGAAGTAAAAAAATCCTGTTCGTGTTATTGTTGTTTGGGTAAAGGATATCAAAGCATACATCGGGTCAGTTGTGTTAGCTGGTTCAATGCTGTCCATGGACTCAGGTATAATTGGGTTAGTGGTACTTACTATGTTAAAGGATTAGTCAGGTCAGTTGTTTTAAGTATAGGTCAATCGTGCTATGGAATAAAGTATACGGTCTGCTGCTTTCAGTGCCGTTAATTAAGGTGGGAAGTGAATACGAGGGCATCTTTTGAGACTCCTCGTACATTTAAAATAATAATAATAAAAAGCCACACTATATAAAAAACGTAATATTAACATTTAATGAATAATTTTCCAGAAAGTTGATCTTTGAAAGTTTATTGACGGAGAAATAGATAACACGCTCGTAATACAAATGAATTAGATTTTTACGCTTGAAACTGAGCATGTCTTTGGCAGGGTCGTCGCGTGGGCCATGCAACCCCTGCGGCTGCGAAATGGGTAAGTGGGGTGGGGGTCATGGATACTAAATGGGTGTGTGGGGTGGGATGGGGGTCATGGATACTAAATGGGTGTAAAGACGTGATGTGGACAAAAATTAAATCATGAAGAGGGTACGCAACCGAAAATTGGCTGGGGCGGAGAGGGGGGGAGCTCCAACAGCAACGAGATGGCTCTGCATAGGTGCTCTTTTAATATTAATAATTACGATCTTGAACAAGTTATAGGTCACCGAGACTTTGAGGCCTCTGGAAAAAAAAAAAGGGGGGGGGGGGTCTATGAGGCCCGAATAATATGGCTAGACTGACATTGGGATGAGTATAAATTCAAAATGATAATAATAATTTCAGTGCGCCAAAGTCCAATCCGAATAGCTGTATTTTTTTAAATTAAAAAACAAACAAATAGTAATAATAATAATACATCTAACTTTAAAAAGTCTTGAAATTTCTAGCGAAAAGGCAAATCCGGAGAACCGTTTTAATTTTGGTAGATGAATACATCTCGCAAACCTAAGCTTTCTATTAAATGTTCGCTCTTTATGACATGGTGAAGTGATGAAGCATGTTTAACCAATCTAGATGAACCGTTTGAATTGCCCACTTTTTTAAACCAGTGGTTCTTAAGCTTTTGCTCAAAGTTCAATGTTGGTTGATTTATTTTTAGTTTTTTTATTATTATTTTTTAAAAATATGAAATTTTAGTTTGAGGACAGGGAAAACAGTCACTTTCCTTTAATTGCCACAAAGTCCACAAGCGCCCTGTCTTTTATACTACAATGTATCTATCTACTATTAATGACATCGGATTTGAGAACCCTCGAAACCAGAACAAGTCAAGTTAAAATAAATCAAAATCTCAACATGGAGGCAATGAGTCGCTTACACGTGTTCTAACAACCCATCTCAACATAGATTTTAAAAAGAACAATTTTAAAAAACTCAATATAAATGCCAACCCATCACAATACACTATAAACTGTCCACTCATACTCATAGCAGCATACATTTTAAAAAAAAAAATATTTTAAAATCTCAAAATAAAACCACCCTAATCTCATCATAAATTGTCAGTCCATCACGACATAAATTTCAATAACCATCACAACACAATAACCACCCCCATCGCTGTGTTTGCTTCCTGCTCATCGTCTTTCGATCAAAGCTCACCTCAAAATGCAATGACCCGCATTAGATTCCTAATGAAACCAGGTTTTTAGCTGACGCTATTACCTCACGCCCCGTCCCCCCCCCTTCCACCACAACCCCGGGGTCACCACACCACAACCCCCCCCCCCCCACACACACCTCTAAGCATTTCTTTCTCCCATCTTCCGTCTAGCACTCACGTTATGCCCGCCACTTAAACTAATTCATTCCAACCAAACATTTCTTTATTTTAGTCACCCACCCTAAAGTCATCTTCTCAAACTCTCCCTCTCTCTCTCACTTGCCTCTCACTCTACCTCTCTCTCCTCAAGCCTCTACGGAAAACATGCAGAACGAATAAACCTTAAGTGTGAGGCGAACAAAATAAAAGAAGAAAGAAAGAAAAATCTGCGCACACACAAAAAAAAAATGTTTGGGGTGAAGAGAAGAGAAGGAAAAAAAAAAGCTCTGACTGCATTTCGCATGCAATAGTTTGGGAAGCAGACGATTATGCAGTAAAGGGGAGAGAACTGTGTGTGTGCAGTCACTACTGTGCACTACTGCACTATTTTTCTAGCAGACGACGCGTTGTGTTGTGTTCTCGATTCTGGTTGTAGCCCAAGATTTTTTAGGTCTTCATCTTTTTTGGAAAGTTTTGTTTCGTTTGGGGATGTTTTTAACTTGATTTTTTTTTTTTAAACTTTATTTTTTTCTTTTTCAAGAAAAAAAAAATTATTCATGTTTTTCACTATCAGAAAAGTTACTTTTATTTGTGAGTGTAAACAAGATCTACTCGACTGTTTTGTCTTCAACTTTCCGAAACGTTTCTTTCTTTTCTTTTTGTTTCAGAAGTCAACCCGGAGTCGTTACTGTTTTTTTTTTTCTAATTTTTATATTCCACCGAAAAGGGAGGTCATTATTCTGACACGCGGCTACTCATTCAGTGTGGAGTGAATAGTAGCCTTACAATATTTACAGTACTTACAATATTCTGTAGGAGCAGAAGCGTTTACTCCTCTCGTATAGCAAAGGGCTGTAGAGTTCGTTGAACAGCTTTTTGTTACACTCCCTAGGGAAGCGATACAAAAATTTTGTGAACCATTCGCTGATATCGACTCACCTGCATATTACAACGGAAGGATATCGTTAAGGTAAGATTTTGGATAACTCCTTTTGTTTTCTTTATTTAATGTTCTTTTTTTTTTTAAAATCCTCCCCATGGCAACGTTAGCTTAACTATGCCTCCCCCCCCCCCCCCACAAAAAAAAGTTATCGCAGTTTGATGTATTAAGTATTTGTATGTGGTAAAAATCGTTTTTTTTTTTAAAAGACGTATTTATATCTATGACCCAATAGTAAGCTTGTTCATTTCCGTCTAACTTTATTAGTCACACGATTCTGTACATTTTAAAACGAAAGAATGCCTCCCAACACTAGCAGTGCCCCCAACACTAGAAGTGGCCCCAACACTAGAAGTGGCCCCAACACTAGAAGTGGCCCCAACACTAGAAGTGGCCCCAACACTAGAAGTGGCCCCAACACTAGAAGTGGCCCCAACACTAGCAGTGCCCCCAACACTAGAAGTGGCCCCAACACTAGAAGTGGCCCCAACACTAGAAGTGCCCCCAACACTAGCAGTGCCCCCAACACTAGCAGTGCCCCCAACACTAGCAGTGCCCCCAACACTAGAAGTGCCCCCGACACTATAAGTGCCCCTAACAACACTAGAAATGCGCAGCCCTTAACGTCATTAAATGTACAGGTGTGTGGCTGACCACTCGCTCCGAACTCACTCGTCCGCGGCTGGGGTTTTCGTACAGAAACAGCCACGTCTGGCGTTAAGTCGACCTTGGCTTTGTGTGTGTGTATTTGTGTGTATTTCAACTGAGCCACTTTCGTGACTTCATCTAACTGTTCCGCCATCTTGTTTCCGCTACCGTCGACTTGATTTTGATAATAACATTCTTGGAGTTACCTACCTTGGCTCAACACAGAGCCTATACCCTTGGGCCATGTGGCCATAAACTTCTCATTCACAAAAAAAGGTGAGGAGCGAGAGGACGAACACGTTTGTCAAAAAGAGGGGGGGGCGGGGGGGGGACACTGGGACTAGTTTAATTTATCATATTCTGTTTAATATATTATTTTTTTTACTTCATCCACGAGGTGAGTGCTGAGAACACATGACTTTAAATAATAATTTATTAGTTCTTTTGTGTGGCTGCCGAAATTTGGTGCAGATATGATCACACATGCACATACACAGGAGGCAGAGTCACTTAGCCAACGTTTTTTTTTTTTTGGGGGGGGGGGCGGCAGTGAAGATGGTAGTGTCACGTTGACAATGGTCAGCTATCCAATGGAGGTCGAGTACAGTAAGGTCAGGCGGTTCGGAGACTGAAGCTAAAAAAAATATGGCGGTCCGGATAAAAATCACACGAGGACTTTGGAAACCCTGATGGTAGCGTCCGTGTCGTCGTCAAGGAATAACTCTTCCAGATTTATTCTCGATCACAGATTGATCTCCCTCAATTAGTCACGTGGTCTGGGACTTACACTAAGCCCTGGACAACGGTCAGCGGTATTAGTATCTTGACTAGAACTAATTGCAGGAGGACGTCTGAAATTTTTTTTTTTGTTGATTTTTTAAATTAGCTCTTGATATGAAAGATGACGATTTAAAAAAAAAAGAATTCCTTGCATGCGTTATACAGCGATATTTTTGACACGGTGATTATAAAGACTATGTATATACTTTTTTGTTCTCAAATGTAAACACAAAGCAAAGATTCAAACAGCATATCACCGTCAAACGTTACACGCCATATGTTCTATGAAGCTACCAATATATATATATATATATAATTAAATTCATTGGAGTTTAAATTCCCAACACTCAGTCGAATTAAGCGCACACAATAAGCTACAGTAGCCCATTTCACTGGAGACCAACCGAATATGATTTTATGATTTCGGCCGAAACCTAACCGAAAGTTTAGAAAATGACTTTTGGCCAAAACCGAAACTGATATTCGGTCGGCCTCTAGTTTTCAGAACATCACATTTCACTCATTCAGGCCATATGGATCAAAGTATTCTTAATTGCCATAAGCACTAGAACAACTCATGGAATACATTCAAGTCGATTTTACCATATTCAAGTCTGCAGCGTACAGTTTTATAACTATTCTTCTAATCTGTTCAAGCTTAGATCCCCACAGTCTTAGAACCACACACCTGATCCATTAAAGTGTAGATCCTTCCAGTTTGAGAAGCACTCGTCTAATACATTCAAGTCTAGATTCCCACTGTTTTAGAACCACTCGTCAGATCCATTCAAGTCTCAGAGCCCCACTGCTCCAGGTTCATCACGACACCTTAAGCACGGCAGGTACAGAGAGGAAAAAAAAAAAGGGGGGGGGGGGGTTGGGTGAAAAAAAAAATGTTTTTATTTTCTCACCACAAGAAAATGCGTGGCAAGGTTGAATGAACCTCTGCGTCTGTTGTCTTCGTCTTGGAGATGAATAATGACTCATTTAGACTCGGCGTCACCTACTAGGAGTAATCCGTCGATGACATGAGAGATACTGTACTTCACAGAGTGCTCAAAGGGCGCTGGAGGGGCTGTAAGATTAGTTTTGAATTAAACTTGGATTGGGATTATGTACTTGTGGTTTGGAGTTCGTGTCGAAAAGTGGTGCCGTGACACTAAGGGTGGGTGTGATTGCGGGTGGACCTAGGCGCTAGTCAGTGGTAGCTCACAGATCATGCATTAACGTCAAACGAATGAGGGTGGTGGTTGAGGATGTGTGTATATATATATAACGACGGCAAACCCATTCTGTAGATGGGGACAATTGAAGGCCGCTGTCGACGTAAATTCTCCCTCTATTCTATCTCTCTCACACACTCTCTCTCTCCCTCTCTCTGTCTGTCTCTCTCACTCCTTTCCTATCTCTCCCACCTTTTCCCACCAATCATTTCCTGACAAGAGTACAACATTAACACAAATTTACTCTGGTTGATTGATAGAGTTTTCTCTTCTCCCGCTTATCACATGCTATGGGAATCATTCATTTAAATATGTTAAAACATGCAATTTCTATCAACAGCGACCTCGCATAATTTCTTTTTAACTCAAATCCATTACTTAACAGAACTATCAATCATAATCAGTCCTCATATAAAACTATGCAACCGGCAAATGGGAGAAAGTGAACTCCACGGGGGATGCGGTGAGGTGGTCCTGGGTTAGGGGTCGGGGGCGAGGAGTAGGCGGTCCAAGGGTTCGTGGGTGGGTAGCCGGGGGAGTGGGGGTTCAGTCCAGGGGCGGGCTGGTTGGAGAAAGCGATGCAGGGATGGGGGTGGGGATCAAGAAAATCTCTAATGCGTGTTTTATTTAAAAAGAACAAACAGATACAAACATGTTTAAATGCTTTTTAAAAAATCATGCGTTAAAATCATGAGAATACAGACTAAGGCCCTACATACTAGTCACTCACTTGAACATCTGTTAAGATTTTTTTTTTTTTAACTGTGTAAAGTTTCAGTTAAACACAATAGTTATTTATTGAAAGAAAAAAAAAAACATAAATTATATGGGGCTTGCGATCTTAAAATGCTTAAATTACGAAATACACCGAAATTGATGACGCAATTGCGATCTAATAAATATTTTGGTGGAATCTTTTTTTTTCAGTTCACTCGTTAGTATTTTCGTCCAATTTATTTCTGAACGCACTACACTATACAGTAAAACAAAATAATGCGTTCAAAACGAAATTTGACTTTAAATTTTAACGTGTCAACTGAAAAAAAAAAAAGATTCTATCAAATTTACGTCGATCAATTTTCGATTGACGAAATTTCTTTCAAACAAATTTCCGGATACGGTAAATAATAACCGGTTATCCTGGACTACATAGTTATGAATTCGTGAAAAGATCCCAGTGAATTTTTATTTTTTTACGTATGCTCGCCGTGGCCTATTTTGTGAAGCAAATGTCTAGACGGGAAGGTTGCAGTCCCAGTAAAATCGGTATATCTAAGATCAATCAGCCATTGGCTGACGACAGACCGTGAAATGACAGCCTTAACGGCCGCCCTAGATTCACGTCATTGTTATCTCGGGGCGATATGCTGGGGAGGCGACAAGGTGAGCTTCAGTTCGGTGTATACTGTGATCTCAGAGCGACGCTCTTCTCGAAAGAGTAGCGATGCCCTTGGCGACAGCGTAACGGTGGTATTTACGAAAGCGTAGCGATGCTTTTGACGACAGCTTAGCGATGCTCTTGATGACAGCGTAGCGATGCTCTTGACCCCTGCGTAGCGATGCTCTTGACGACAGCGTAACGATGCTCTTGACGACAGCTTAGCGATGCTCTTGACGACAGCGTAGCGATGCTCTTGACCCCGCGTAGCGATGCTCTTGACGACAGCGTAGCGATGCTCTTGACGACAGCGTAGCGATGCTCTTGACGACAGCGTAGCGATGCTCTTGACGACAGCGTAGCGATGCTCTTGACGACAGCGTAGCGATGCTCTGGACCCCGCGTAACGATTCTGTTGTCAACAGCATAACGATGCTCTTATCGACAACGTAGACACATTACGATCTCTCAGTTAATTTTGTAGATTTTTTTTTTTGTTTTTTGTTTAGTGTGTGACCAACGATCTCGGCGCCAAATTATGAGTGTAACAATGATTAGCACAAAATTGATTATAATAATGATTTCAACAATGGTTAAACAATTATTTTAAAAAATGGTTAAAGCAAGCAATGATGATAAGCCGGTTCTCTAGTCTTGCGTGCACCCGTGCGCTGTATGCTGATTGAAGGACTGATTGTTGTATCTCCCAACCCCCCCCCCCACCCACACACACTCACACGCGAGCGCACTTTTCCGCCTTTATTTCTTTAATACTCTGATGGATTAGAGCCTGTCATCAGTTCCGCGGAGTCGAAAGAAAGTAACTTTTCCACCTATGCCCCAATTGACTCCGGCGTAAAATATCAAATTGGTTTTGCCGTGTCATATAGACAATCTTGATGTCACCCGGGGCGGACCAACAATGTTTCCCACCCCTCTTCCACGTCACATGGCGCCTCTCCATATAAAGAGAAAAACGTGCCGCCCGGGGCGGAGCACCCCTTGCCACTTCCTACACCACGGCGAATTTATTTTCGGGTTGGGCATGAAACTAAACAAATACGAATGACATTGTATTAACATCATTTTTTTTTTTTTGGTACTCGCTTTCAATATTAGAGCTCGGCGATAAGCAGTCAAAGCTTTGTGGCGTCCGCCATGATGTCGCTGCCACCCTGCCCTAATAGATCTGACTTTAGATGTTGGCATTTACGCCTGCTCATAGATATAACTTTGGATGTGCCCTGTACGCCCTCTCATAGATATATCTTTTGATGTGCCCTGTACGCCTTCTCATAGATATACCTTTTGATGTGCCCTGTGCGCCCTCTCATAGATATAACTTTTGATGTGATCTTTATGCCCGCTCATTTCCCCACACTGCACTTAGTTGGCTAAGGCCCCAATTGCTATTATCATGTTACCAAGACGTCACAGTTCGATTTGTCAGGTGTTGTTTTCATTTCATGATCATGTATCGGCCCACGTCTTTAACACAACGGCCGGTAAAGTAAATTAGTCTATGATTAAGAAGTTTAAGGTAAAGTGGGGTTGGGGGGGGGGGGGGAATCGAGTAATCGAATACCTGCAAGGTCGTCACATAAAGCGCTGACTAAAAGTTAGACAGCGTAATAAAAAAAAAATTGCGACTATTGGAGATCGATAATGCATGTCTGATCTGGTATCGATCTGTCGGTGTCACCGCGTGGTGTTGGATTAATTATTATACGTAGAATTGTTGACCTCGTCCTTGTTTATTTACCTGGTCATTTCACCTCTGCCGACTAATATTTACCTGTGACCACGTACAAATTAATGATGTTAGTGCTGGCTAATATTTACTTGTAACTGCATACACAGTAACGATGCTACTTCTGTCTAACAGTTACTTGTGTGTGCGTACAATTTCATGGAGTTTCGGATTGATAATGGTTACTTGTAACTGCGTACAGATGAAATGCATTTGAGGCATTTCGTGTGTTTGTGTAAAACCCCAGGAGAGAGACGAGAGAGAGAGAGAGAGAGGGGTAGATGGTGGGGGCTTGATCCGAAGTCTTCAGCATTTGGTAGTTAAGTTTGTTGGATCATCATCATCATCAGTTGCGCTACAGACATGTCGGGCCATGGCCTGCTCCGGTTCGTCGGACTGGTGCGAAACCAAAAGCAAAGTAAAAATACAATGAAAACTGTGTGTAACAGCTGGCGTTTGGTCCTTTTGAAAGCGTTGAGCTCCGTTACCTTTTACCGCAAGCGTATTCCAAGTAAGCAACGTCTTAATTTCAATTGATATAAGTAAGATTTATCACTATATATATATTTATATATTTATATATATTATTCATTAAATTTATTTCAACAACAAACAAACAAACGCCATCCACTTTACAATATAGACCTATATTATACACCCCAAAAATACCCCTATATATACTTTTTTTCTATCACTGCAGGAGACAATATATTTATCTATCTTTCTTGCATATATATCTTCCGCCACATCCCTATATCCCCACATCCCCCCCCCCACGCAAACCTATGGAGCTGACTTAAACCTCTATAGTTTAAAATCACATCCTCTTAAACAAAAAAAATAAAAATAAAAAAAAAATTATCCAATGAGATCTCCCCAAAAATTCAAGACGGCGCCGTCTTCCGGTGCTCTGGTTTCTACACCTTTAGCCTGGCGGAACTTTTCAAACACAAATATTTACAACTTCCATAAATTACGATGTTTCTTGAGGGGGTAATTGTTGTCTTTATACAAAAACAATATCTGCGTCCAAAAGCCGCTTTGCTTATGTGGCAACCATTCTCGGATCGAAAAAAAAAAACACCAACAGATGATATCTGAATATCGTATATAATTTAAAACAAAGACGGCATGTTCTAGAGCCCGAAGTAGAACAAATGTTAGGAAGGTTTTCCTGTGAGCAAACCTAAAATGTTTAATTTGTAGATACTTTTCGTTATTGCTATATATTTTAAAACCGACTTTAATTTCTTTATAGATACTTGGGAGAAATTGTGTGTTGTTGATCATTTTAAATAAGATGCTGCTAGCTGCCGCTCTAGTCCTTTAAAGTCGATTCACACGGTCAAATTTTCCTTCAAGCATTTGATGCAATTCGTGTATGAAGCCTTGTCACAACTTTCAAATTACTATTTGATGAAATTCCCCCAAAAAGGAAACCACGCACAAAATAGTGTGTTCATACAACAATTTGACGCGAACTTTGATCGTGTGAACTGACGCTTATAAGCAAGATTCCTTCAGGAAATTTACCCTGTCTTGTCGCACGCAGTTTTTATTTTTTGTTGTTGTTGTATTTGTTTGTAAAAGACCACCTTCGGATCAACCGCGTGTACTTTAAACATACATTGTGCTCTGCCTGAAATAATGGGACATGGTTATTTAATAGTTGTTTTTTTTTGTGCTCATTGGGTTCTATGGTTGCCATTCAAACAAGCGCTCCTCTGGGTTGTGGGGGCTGCCAAGTTGGGAGAGATAAACTCGGCTATGGAAACATAAAAGCTCACCAAAACAAAACTTTACGCATGCGGAAGTCGGGATGTATTGGGCTGTCTTGGCGCATTGCAGAATTGCAACATATTTAATATTTACTCGGAAGTAGTTACAGGCCCATGAAAAACCAGGTTTAGAGAAAGACATCGGGGGAGTTGGGGCGGGGGGAGGTCCTTGCATGGAGGCGAAAAGCCATGGAAAGTCACGAATGGGTGTGGTGGAGCAGGTAAGGACACTACATGGGCTGTAGCGCCACTGGTGATGATGGGAAAAAAACAACCTGGATGAGAACCAGGGGGAAAAAAAAATAAATTCAAGATAGTGCACTTAACTTCAACTCCCCAGAAATCTCTTTACGCCTCCCGCCGTCATTATCCAAGGTTCATCGCCCACGGATCACGTGTCATTGATAGTTAGACTATCTGCAACTAAGTCAGGATGAGACGGGTCACCTTTCCTTTAATGGTGCTACTCTTGTTCCGTCTTGACCTGTCTGAATCGGGGACGGCGACCATTTGTTTGAATCATTCGAAAATGCTGTACTGACGGAACTTGAGCCGGGTCGTGCATGGCTATTAGTTTATTTTTAAACACATAACTGGTTTAAGGACACAGAAACATATAAACAAAAAAAAAAACGGTCTGAAAGAGAACACGTACATTACCTAGAAGAATGATTGCTTCTAGTGGCGTACTTGACTAAACGCCAATAGGGGCGAATTCCTATAATTGCGCCCCTCACCCCTTACAGACATCATTTATACAAAGTTTTTTGCAGACCCCATATGTACCGACCAGGTCGTTCAACCCTTTGCACCCAACTAGTTCGCCTCTGCCACCACATACCGCAACGGCCACCACAACCCGTCACTGCCATGCACCATACCACGCCACGTACTATTTCTTAGAGTATATTCCAAGATTTCGGAGGGAAATTTAATATTTTGGTTCACTTTAGCCTTTGTGCCCCAAACATTTTTTCATGCATCCCACATTAAAAACCATAACGTAACTTAAAATTTAAAATGAACTGAATTATTTGTTAAAATATCATAATATTGAATAAGTCCGAACAATAAGGCTAATAAGGTGACAATCGTTGAATACTCTATGGGCTTATGTGACAAACAAAAGCGCCCTTGACACTTTAATCAGTAGTACAACGCCCGGGATACGGGGCGTGCTAAAGCGGACGAGATCTACGGAAGAGAAAAAGACATCTATATTATTTAGTAAGCTTCCATGGTCCGGGTCCAAAATCCGGGACGGATGGTCTTTGAGCTTTAACCCGGGCACTTTAAGAAACATTGAATTCGATTTTAAACTGAAAATAATTTGGTAAAGTTTACCATGCAGTCTGTCTCATGGAGCCTAATCCAACTGAGAATCCTTGTTCTTGACCAGTAATTCCTTAAGCATTTATAGTGGGATTATCTCATTTTTTTATGACAGCCTGCCTGAATTAAGAATGCTCGTTTAATTTTTTCTTACATTCGAAGACCAACAAAAATAATTCTTTAACACGAATCCCCAAAACATAAAGAAATAGTTCGGGCATACAATACGCCAACGAACACTTGTTGCTGATTCCCGAAGATACCTTTTCGCAAACTCGGAGGGCTCGCTTAGCCGATACACCACACATCACGCGGCGCACACAGCCAGACGTCCTATCAAAACCTATAAAATTTGAGAAGCCTTGGCCTAGGCTACACCTGTATAGCCAACCACCCTGTCTATGCCAGCCAGCTATCAAGCTCGGGATATATTTTCAAGGCCATCCACTCAAGGCCAAACGCAACATGGAGGCTTAACTTCTAAAAACCTTTTTACCTTTAAAAAAAAAAAAACAGCAAGAAAGAAAAACCCCGAAGAGATGGAACGCGCATCTTTCATTTCATCCAACATAGTGCACCGTAAGAATGTTGGCGTAATGTTTTATGTATGAATGGTGGCGTCATGTTGGGTGCGTGAATGGTGCCGAGGTGTTTGATACACGCATGATGTCAAATTGTTGGATGTTTTTAATGCTTATTACATGTTGGATGTGTAAGTGGTGTCGACTTATTGGATGCATAAATGCTGCTTACGTTAGAGCAGTGGCTCTCACCCTTCCTAATTCCGCGACCCTTTAATACCGATCCTCATTTTGTGGCGACCCACAATCAGAAACTTATGTTCGTTGCTACTACACAACTATAGAGTATATGTGTTTTCCGATGGTCTTAGGCGACCCCTGTGAAAGGGTCGTTCGACCCCCCCCCCCCCGGGGTGGCAACCCACAGGTTGAGAACCACTGCTTTATAGGACGTGGGAATGATGTTGACTTGTTGTATGTATGAATTCTGCTAAAATGTTGGATATATGTATGGTGTCGACGTCCCGGCCTAATCTAATTCGTTGAAGTAAAAAGTCATTTACTTTACACAATAATTTGATTACCTGCCTCCAGAATATGTCTCCCATATGAATATTTAAAAATGGAGTTGGTTGTATATACAGATGAATGTTTTAGTCTTGACCTCAAAAGGTTCACGAGGATATTTTAGTGTAATTGTTTTCTTCTTTTTAATATCATTTTAAATCCTTTGTATTAACTTCGATTTCTTTTTTGCTGGCAAAAATCTTCGGTCGGCTAAATGACTTACTTCCCGTCAACCTATTGAGCTGATACTTGGCACATGGACACTTTGCCAACGACAGCACATTCTATCAAATTTTCAGCCCAACCCACTTAAATCAGATTTTATCCTTTTTTTCAAGGGGGGGGGGGGGGGGTGAAGGAAATATGATTTCACGAAATAAAATTCCCGATAAATGCGAGTTTTGTGCGAAATCTTTCCTTTTGTTTTTTTGAAATAGTTAATTTGATAAAACAAATCTGCGGCGTACAATTTGGTGGGTCATTAAAATATTAATATAGTTCAGGGGCTTGAAAAAAAAAAGGTTGCGATTGCGAGCCTTTGAGGGTGGGGGGGGGGTTGGGTGGGGGGAGCACAAATTGGGATTCTTTTAAAGTGCGTCACTTGTATGCATGTGTTGTCTAATTTTTAAGATTAAAAAAAAAAAAATGAAACACTATTCCTAGTAATCAACTCGTTGCCATCGAATGCTAGGTGCACACCGAAGTCATTATTCCTAGACCATTCAAACTTTAACAACCATTTATAAATTAAGCTTCGTGTGGATAAAACTTGTTGAATTCCATGTGGGAGTAGTTCACTCCCTCGTGCTAGACTCATCACATGCGCAAGAGAAAGTATCACCTGACAATACGAGGCATTCCATCACAGCTTCTTCCGTTGGTCCCAAGTCCATGTAAATCCAGAACGGAGAGCACTTCGACGCAATTTCTGCGCGTACAAATCTTAAAATCTCAAACAATCTATCCCAAAGCATTTACTCTGGACCTATACCCCCAACAAGGCTTTCCCCTCTGAGTATAATCTCCTCTCTACCTGCTCCAACAGGAGATTCCTTCTCGACCTACTCCAACAGTACATTCCTTCTCTACCTACTCCCACAGGACATCCCCTCTCGAACTACTCCCACAGGACATTCCCTATTGACCTACTCCAACAAGACATCCCCTCTTGACCTACTACCACAGGACATCCCCTCTCGACCTACTCCAACAGGACATCCCGTCTCGACCTACTCAGGACATCCCCTCTCGAACTACTCCCACAGGACATCCCCTCTCGACCTACTCCAACAGGACATCCCGTCTCGACCTACTCAGGACATCCCCTCTCGAACTACTCCCACAGGACATCCCCTCTCGACCTACTCCAACAGGACATCAGGTGGCCGAGTGGTCTAAACTGAACAAATCTCAAGTTGATGGTCTGGAGTTCAATCCCCACCAAAGCCCAGTCAAGCAAACACACCACCAGCACCCCGGGTGGATGGGACTCGTTAACCCTGGACGGCAACTCATCTAAGAGAAGGCAACTCTGAATTCAAAAAACCCGGCGATGGATTCCCGATAGGCGGATAACATTGATACAATGAAACATTCCGGCAACTCCCGGGTGGATGGGACTCGTTAACCTTGGACGGCAACTCATCTAAGAGAAGGCAACTCTGAATTCAAACCCGGAGATGGGGAGATGGAGTTCACATGCGCCTAACTGGCAGCAGTGATGCCTCTCGAACATCGAAGATTTGACTTTGTAACGCGCTTCGAGCCTTTGGGACATTCCACCTTGACCTACTCCACAGGACATCCCACCTCGAACTACTCCCACAGGACATTCCCTCTCAACCTGCTCCCACTGGGCATTCCCTCTCAACCTCACCTCTTAAAAAGAACACACCGGCAGACCGAAAACGAGCACCATTTTCAAGACGACGAAAAAAATAAATCCCCATTGCTTAGGCAACCCGGGGAGCAATCCGAAGATATCAAACTATCTAGAAACATGTCAGGTAACTCCGCTGTTAGGACAGGAAGTGACGTATAATGTTATATTAAAAATCGTATTTAATTTTTTCTTTCCTTTTAGAGCTTGCATCCAGTGCTGCCAACACAAAAAAATATGATGTTGACGTCAAATATTCTAAATGTAAAAAAACACAATTTTGTGAACACATTTTAAAAGTGAACATACAGAAATTTAAGCAAGTGAAATGAACGTAGGTAACCACAAGCTTTTACTTTTTGCAACAGGAATGAGCCTTGAGCCTATTTCTGGAACATTATTTTATTGAGTAGCCATCTTATTGAGTAGCAATTGAATTGAGTAGCAATTTTATTGAAGAGCAATTTTATTGAAGAGCAATTTTATTGAAGAGCAATTTTATTGAAGAGCAATTTTATTGAATAGCAACTTTACTGAGTAGCAATTTTATTGAATAGCCATTTTCTTGAATAGCAATTTTATTGAATAACAATTTGATAGAGTAGCAATTTTATTGAATAGCAGTTTTATTAAATAGCCATTTCATTTAATGTCCCCTGTGTGTGATCAAACAAGTTTAATGTAAGCATGAAGACATCGCTTACTGTCAGTCACCCTGTACTGTTTCACTCATAAGGTATGTGTGTCCAATCGTTGCCGCCCAGAGTGGGTCAAGACTTTTGTCACCCACTTCTACGACAAAAATCAAAAACAAACTCTGCAGTTGACCATAAAATGTCGCCCTTCCATACAAAGAAAAAAAAGGAAGCCAGGAAGGTCCACCCCCACCCCCCACCTTTTTTTTGCGTCCATCTTCCTACCCCATTGTGTAGAATGCCACTTATTTTTTTAACGAAAGTCCTACGTTTAGTTCGGACTTTTACGGACAGGTCAGCTTAATGCTAATTTTTTTACGGACTGTCCGTAAATTTCCGGACGTTTGTGAAACCCGGTTGCAACAGTCACTGGATCAGTAAAGGCCAACACATCGTCAGTTTTTTGTTTATTTAAAGATCAGCTATGTCACTAAACACACAATGAAACAGTAAGCATTTATCTTTTCTGAATAGGATAGGAAATTCATTTGCTTGTTGACATGACGTCAGAGTGAAACCACTCAAGTAACATACATCTTTTTGACTGCGGGCTTAGCATGTCCAAATAGAGATGAGTCGGTCGTTATAAAAAGGTAGTGTCCAGCGTTTAAACATAACACTCTCAAATATTGTCAAAGGCGTGAAAATAAGACTAAGGATATATCCCGAGGTAAATACTCTTTCTTACGATCCATCTTTCTCACACCATTCCGATTCACCATCGCTCTCCTCTCCATCGCTCCCGCATGTCTCCTGTCCTTCCCAACCCCCTTGGCCTCTCTTTCTCTCTATCGCTCCCTCCTCTTGGGGTTATAATCAATATTTGGTAACAAAAAAGCTTTTTTTTTCAAAGGGGTTTGTATTAATGAAATGTACATATCTTAACATACGCGGTTCAAGCAAATATTGACTTGGTATGCTCGGGGTCCTTGTCGTAGTACACTGGCATGTTTCGTTGCATCGCCCGACAAGGTAGAAGCAAACCCAACCCCTCCCCCCCCCCCACGGCGTCTCGTGGGTACCTGTAGTTCATTTTCCACGCGTGGGGACGTGTAAGAGTAGGACGGTGGTGGACACACGGCGATCAACTGTTGACACAACGGAATCACGGTGACATAGCGCAGGACATGGGGGATTAACGGATAAGCATGGGGCTGTACCGAGAGGAGATTTACGGATACACACGAGGGACTTGCCGCGTGGATATATATGGATGTACACGGAACCAGCCGAGTGGAGATGTACGGATCTACATGGACCAACCTGAGTGGATAGATATGGATACACATGGGACTAGCAATGTTGTGTAAATATGTATATACACAAGAGAAGCAAAGTTGGGGTGTAGAGCGGGGCGGTCGGAGAGTAGGAACGGGTGTTGTAAAGCAGTGCAACGCAACTATCCCCCCACCCCCGCCAAAGCCACACCTAAACCCTTCCCAGATTTTTGCGGCACACCACTGTAAATACATGGAAAAAAACCCGTTGGTTATTTTTTTACTTTTTTTATTTTTATTTTGTATATTTGTGAAATTAACTTGATAATTTAGATTTTATGTACAAAGTAATATCACATATTAAAATAAATGTAAAAATATGTTTTTAAGTAATAATTTCTAATAAGGACGAGTTAAAACGCACTAAGAAGTAGATCGTGAATTAAAGTTTCTTTAAATGCATTACGCATATTTCATATAATAAGCAAAATAATTTGCTCGTCGCTTCGGACACTTAGAAATGGTGATGCAGATGTGCTCTGCTAATTTGACTTCAAGGGTTTGACAGATACATAATAAGCATAATCACTGTCCCTTTCGTTTAAAACGTTTTTTTTAATCGTCTTCGCGAGTTCTTCATCCCTTTGAGAGAAATTTTGTCGCGGCAGACATAGCATCGTCGCGCGACACACAGGCATCGTCTCGCGACACACAAGCATGGTCTCGCGGCACACAGACATCGTCTCGTGACACACAAGCATCGTCTCGCGACACACAGGCATCGTCTCGCGACACACAATCATGGTCTCGCGGCACACAAACATCGTCTCGTGACACACAAGCATCGTCTCGCGACACACATGCATCGTCTCGCGACACACAAGCATGGTCTCGCGGCACACAAACATCGTCTCGTGACACACAAGCATCGTCTCGCGACACACAGGCATCGTCTCGCGACACACAAGCATGGTCTCGCGGCACACAAACATCGTCTCGTAACACACAAGCATCGTCTCGCGGCACACAATCATCGTCTCGCGGCATAAAAGTATCGTCGCGCGGCACACACGCATCGTCTCGCGACACTCAAGCATGGTCTCGCGGCACACAAACATCGTCTCGTGACACACAAGCATCGTCTCGCGGCACGCAAGCATCGTCAAGCGGCACAGCTATTGCGGAGCGGATTTGTAAAGAGTTCTTTAAGAATTAAGTGTAGCGTATTGTACGAAACTATTGAGTGTTCGACTGATGATACAAATAAAACAATTCATCGGATGTATTGGCAATTTAAAAAAAAAAAAAATTACTTAAATGTGTGGGTTTGTTTTGTTGTTGTTGTTTTTTTGGCCGGGGGGGGGGGGTGGCTAAATACATGGAGGGAAACCAAATGGTTCGTTACATTTATGCTTTGGAGAAATGATGGATATACAACTTATTGTAGTGGCCGATGGATGTTTAGTTAACGTAATGGAAAAGTGGTTGAGGGGGGGGGGGGGGGGGGCTACGTTTTGTTAGCATTTCTTACCATTTTTTTAAAAAGAGATTTTTAAAATGTTTTTGTCATCGCTGACATTGATCGGCGTTTTTTTAGCCTGGTTACGCCCCCCCCCTCCCCATGTGCCTGATGCATGTTTGACAGTTATGTTTAAATGCCTGATGGATTAGCCGCACGGTTTTAACCCCGCGCGAGCGCGGTGATGGATCGTCAGAACGTAGGAACCGCTGCCGCTGCTTCTCGGGCCCACCTGGGGTCGCCGTCAACGTTACTACACCATTAGCCGAGCCAACCTGACATTAACTGTGTGATATATGGACTAGCTGAGAAGGTGAGGTCACTCTGACCTACTGACTCACGGACACAGTAGTGGACTACTGAAATGTGTTACTGCTTCTCTCCGGCTAATTAACAACGTGTCGTTGGACGAGATTGTTTCTGATGTTGGTCCACCTGCTGCTAGACCTGTTTGTTATGGTCGGTACTTCATAGCTAATTTTCTTTAATATTTTTTTTGGAGGGTTAGTGGTGGAGGGGGTATTTTTGAATTCAATGAGTTATGGCCAGTGGCTTCTCGGTGTGTTGTTGGACTCTCCAGTACACTTTCATTAGATCGAAAATGAACAATTAAGAGAAAAAGAGGGGGGGGGGAGACTAAGGATGTAACAATAACTTGTGTGATAAAGAACGAAAGGGGAGAATGTGGAGAATACTCGGAGAAAATCTGGAAATGCTATTTAAAGAGAATCTTAAGTATAATGAGATTATCTAGTGAGAAGTACAGAGACTCTAAATATATGAGATTTACAGAGAATCTAAGTGTAATGAGATTTGAAATTAATATAAATACATTGAGAGGGAAATGCGTGCAGTAGCGTTGGGGGGGGGGGCGATAAATAAGAGCATGTGAATAAGACCGATGATAGTTTAAAGAAAATAGATGAACGGAAAATAAGACGTTTGAGAGCAGGGACGTCAATTTGGGTAAGGCAGGGTATTTCCCCTCCCCCCACCCCCCTTTCCCTGAATTTGCAAGTTTTATTTAAATTACTATGTACTGTGGCGCCTCCATTACCAAACAACTCAACAAGCCGACCAAAATTTGGTTTTGCCCCAACCCCTTCGAATAAAACCTGAAATGACGCCCCTGTTTGAGAGTCTGGTGAGATTTTATCCGGAGAAAGTAGCCAACGTGGAGATTGGAGAAAGACTGATAGATGAAATTAGGTTGCAGAAAATGAGTAGAAGTCTGAAAGCGTATAAAACGTCGATGAGAAAAGTGATCCTTTTATTTAAAAAAAAAAAGAACAAAAAAAGATAAATGAAAAAAAGTTCATTATATTAAGCCACAGAGTCAACGTATTGCTTTCGAAGCATAATACGTTTTGAAAAAAAAAGAAAAATACGAACTCATGATGGATGGGGCGTGAGATGGAGTGAGATTGGAATGTGACCATTGTAAAATAAAGTACTATACTTGTGCATGGCTTTCATGAAATGATCGCCCGGTGAAGAGCTGCGTCCATTCAATCGTCTGAATAGTCAATCTGGTGATGGGTAGGGGGTAGAGGGTGGGCGGGGGGGGGGGGGGGGGATTTAGATGCTAGACTATGGTGGTCGGGTAAATAGAAGGAGGGACTCCTAAGTGCAGCGGGAACATCAACTGTACGCATTAAACTCTATAGGGGTGCTTGGATCAGTAAGGTGCTTGGATCAGGGGCGTGCTTGGGTGAGTGGGGGTGCTTGGATAAGACGGGGTGCTGCGGTGAGTGGGGTCCTTGGATGAGAAGAGGGGCTTGGATGAGTTGGGTGCTTGGGTCAGTCGGGTGCTACTAAATGATTCTCTCTCCACCGCATGTATTTTGAGTTTTACCTGAATGGCTGAGATGTTAAAAATGTAGCCTTTCTAAAACTGACTCAATAGGCGTATCTGAAGCAGTTGGGCATATGTCCCCGGATGCCATTTTTTTGGTGGCACTAAATTGTGTTTTAATAATATTTTGTCGATTACATGTATGGGTTTCGGAGTTTAAAAAAAAAAAGGGGGGGGGGTGTGGGTGCGACATAAAATAAATCTTGTCCCATGGCTTCAAATCCTCCAGCTACTGACTGACTTGAATTAAAGTAAAACATTTCTTCTACGATGCACTAGGACATTGTAATAGATTGAAAAAGCTGCCTTTATCGTTGTGTTGATGTAACTCATTGCACAGGAAATGCCCGTTCTTCTATTTGATCGACAACGCCAAGTGGACCGCCTAGGACGGGCATTAAATTCATAACAGCATTTAAGGGCGTATCAAAGGCCTACTGTGGGCATTGAAAGGAACATTAAGGGCACTGAATGTCATATTAAAGACATAATGAAGGCAATGAAGGGCATATTATGTACACTGCAGGGCATAATAAAGACATGTTGATACATTGCATATCATATAAAGGGCATCGAAGGGCATCATTGGGACATTGATATGCAGATTAAGGACATCGGAGGGTATAATGGGGACAATGATTGGCATATTAAAGAATTCGAACTGCAATATGGAAAATATAAATTCATCTGATCACTATTTAGCTTACAGTCACATCGGAAGAATGAAAACTGTTGAGATACATTACGACTGAGATCGGAGACGTCTTAGCAGTGAATCAGAACCGCCGGGGAGCAAAAGCATCCGCTATAACTGCAGGAAAAGACCGATGCCACAGTGACCCTCCTGTAGGTCACCATCGGTGCTGCAGGCTGTGCCAACTTTTGAACAGCGTCAGTCGTCACAGGAACCTGTTTCCCTGCACCATGAGAAGTATGAACCAAAAAGATTCTCAAAGATGTGGAATAACACCTCAGGCAGGGTTCAGTGGTCGGCTTTCAGCCTGAGGGTGGTGGTTGTAATGAAAATACGATATTAAAAAAAATAAATAAAAATCATTAATTAATCGATATTCATTCCTTTTTATTTTTACATATATATATATACATTTATTTTTTTTTATAATGGAAACTTTATTTTTTTTTTCGGAACGCTACAGTCAAGTCGGCCATAGCAATATATATACAAGTATATAATTTTTTGTCGCTCTCCTCTAACATAATTTGAATAGTCAGTGGCATACAGTCGCTGTAGGTCAAACACCGGGGTTTCATCACGTTATCATTCCATCTGGAAAAAGAGGATTCGGGATGGGGATTGGGTGGGGGAGGGGGTCCGTTAAAAATTTTAATGGGATGTATGTTTAAGAAAAAAGGTATACTCTCGGCTGCAACGTTTCTGAAAATTGAAGCGGAAAAAGTTGAGGAGGTTGGGAATAGGGGGTCAGTGGGAAGAAGAGATCAATATTTTTTTTCATTTGGTTGTGATAGTGTTTCTGAAGTAGCCATCAACTCTCAAAGACGTGACATTTAATTTTTGTCCTAAATCAAACCAAGGTACATATCACAACAACAAAAAATGGGCCACACATCAAGACATGAAAATAATACAGTCTGGACTAAAACATGGACGAATTATTTTTATGTAAAAAAAAAAAAAAAAAAAAAAAAAAAAAAAAAAAAAAAAAAAACATTATTGCTTCCAACTTGAGTGTGACGTCCGTCTTGGGAAAAAAACCTTCGAGTAGTTTTATAAATGAGTTTCAATGGTTTTAAAAAAAAAATACTGCAACAGAAACAATGGTACGAGCTGGAGGGGGGCTGTCAGGAAGTGGGGAGGTGGGAGTGGACTTGAACAACCAAATTCAGTTAAAGGTCACTGCAACCAGACACAAAGGCGGCCATTACATTTTTGTTTTGTAAAAAAAAAGTTCATTAGACGCGGTTGCCATGGTAATGGAGTGCAACATATCCACACTTACCAACGGAGTGCTGGGCGCGCAGTGGATAACTTAACAATCAGTTGACCCCCCAAGAGAATGCACAAAAGCACTGTCGGTACTTGGTCTATTGATCGGCTATACAACACTGGTGACATTGACTAGTTTTTTCCTCTATACCAGAGGTTCCCAAACTTTTTTGTCTCGTAGACCACTTACCATGTTTTTCAGTTTTGGGTAGACCGTCTGCTTAACTGATATTGATTTTTTGCAAATTCATTAACTTCAAATGCATTTTTTGACAGCCGGTATAGTACTACTCACTTTGAAAGATTTAAATGTATAATCATATGTCAGAAAATATACCTAATAACTTAAATTTTAATATGATTATTCATCACGTTTCATGAACATTTATGTTTTTTTAAATTTTTACTTTATAGGTACTTTTATCCTTTAATGATAGCAGGAAGATATGTCTTTATATTATAAGGTAATATTATGTAAGTAATTAGGTACTATCTGTGTATGTGGATTATTCCATTCATGGAATGCCAAAATAGAAGTTACTACCTGCTTACAGGAGATCCACTATCGTTGACCCCGATTTTCATTTCATGGACCCCCAATTTTTTTTCGATGACATGGACCCCTTGCAAGTTGGGGAATCACTGCTCTAGACAAATTTCTACTTTGTGGGATGCTTTTAAAAAATCGTTGGCATTATTTCAGTGTGGTGGTTTTTTAATTTTTTTGGGTGGGGGGAGAGTCAGTTCAGGATATGGAGAAGGGTGGGATTAGGATAAAGAAAAAGGTAGAAAAACTTTGTGAGGTTATGTAAGGTGTCTCTATAGAGAGATGTGGCTGGTGGAGGTGCTGATATAATGTAGAATGATAGTACTAAATAAGGCCATGTCAGGAAAAAGCCGCACCCTGGGCGCAATACTTGAATTTTCGGCGCCGTCTTTCCCCAAACGTGTGTATTAATACACACATTTTGCATAACTATTATGGTTTTTGCTCCATTTTTTTAGATTGCGCCCCCCCCCCCCACACACACTCGCCTCAGAATCCAAGAACTTCTGTCACTACTTTCATCTCTGCCACCTACTTACAACCACTCCCCCTCTAACCTCCCAAAGACCTAACATCACTTCATCGACTTCCGTCCTCGTATACTTAAGTACACTAATAAATTACCGTCACTTTCTATGAGCTAATAAATCAACTCTGACCCCATCTCCAAAACCTTCCATCTGCCCCAGCCCCTCACATCGCTCAAGGATTGGTCATATCTTGACTTTCCCCTTCTCTCATCTGCTGCCTATTTTATAAGTTCAGCCCCCCCCCCTTACCCCCTCACCCCAACCCCCTTTTTCGGCGATTACATTTAATTTCCGGGAAATTTCAATTTCGTTCAGTATCTTTCTGGTCGTCTTCTCCAAGCCGGTTGTCATACATTGTCTTGCCTCGTCAGCTCCTGCATCATTCCCGAACGTTGTATGATTAAGTCATTTTGTGACAAGTTGATAATTCCCGTTTTAAATCGTAATAAAAATCTTTGACCTTCCCGGTCATATCTCAGTTTTCTCAAGGTGTCCCTCATCAGCGCATGGATATCGGTCTTTTATGACAAAATGTGGGATAATTATCATGATACGGTGCTTTCAGTTAATTGCGTTGGGTGCTACTTATCCCAGGACGTGGTGCTACTAATACCACGACATGGTGCTACTAATCCCACGACACAGTGCTACTTATCCTACGAAGTAGTGCTACTAATCACACGACACGTTGCTACTTATCCTGCACAATAGTGCTACTTATCCTACGACAGGGAATCAAATATCCTACGAAATAGTGCTACTTATCCTACGAAATAGTCCTACTTATCCTACGAAACAGTGCTATGCGCTCTATCCAGTTTTCGGGGATTCTCCTAATTCAATTCCCCCCATTACCTGGTAAAAAAATAGACGCGACTTTTAGTTAAGAGGAAACTCAGCTATAATGAGACCAAAGTCCTACATTACATTTGCACAACTGGATTCTCTAAGTTCCTGCAAGAGACCTGTACAATGACTTTGTCTTCTTAGTGCCATTAGGTCTTCTCTTCGGTTTCGGTTTGTCGTTGTGTCTTTTTTTTTTTTACCTCCTTAAGTAAAATGTATACGGTATCGTTGGCGTGGTATTTCAAGGTTGCTTACATGGTTAGCGCAACGCACAATGCGCAAACTCAAGCGAAGAAAGATCTTTGATATCCAGTTGCTGATTCAGAACGACGCCATTATAACGTCACTGGCGTATGCAATCTTTCGCTCCTTAATTATATTAGGTTTACCATTATTTACAGGATTTTATTTAGCGTGCGATTTTTTCTGTGTATTTGTCTGGGTCAAAACCTTTAATTAAATTTATGACGCACTTCCTCATGTCAGATTAAGCTTAAACTATGTACACTTAACCCCCCCCCCCCTCCCATGACAAAACAACGCTTAATAATCAGTAGGTCACCAATGACCTCCATTGACCATAGAGTAAGCTCTGCAGGACAAACATTTGATCTCAATTTTAATCAACTGCTGTTGAAACTTTGCACACTTTAACTAAAAAGTACAAGAATATAAAACCAATCCTTTAAAAAAAATAATAATTTCTTTTTTTCCAAAACAAAAACAGTAAAAGGTATCCCCCAAAATTTGAGAGTTGTTTCCATTCATCTGACTAAAAAAAAAGGCCTGAGGATCCCATGAAATACAATGATGTTGCTCATACATTATGGTAATTATTTATTTGGGGGGGGGGAAGCGTGTGTTTATATATATATATATATATATATATATATATATATATATATATATATATATTGAGTGGAACGTTGTGGAAGTAAAATGTGTTTCTAGTAGGTTTGATAGCGAGCTGCGCTGTGTCATACTATACTCGTGTGTCAAGTTCCAGACTGTATTCGTCATTGGTTAGTAAAGTTATAGTTAATATGAAAAAGGACTTGAGTTTATTCAGTAATATTAGGAATCGTAAGACCTATTACAACGTGTTGTGGTAACTTGACGAATTACTCAACCCTGAAGAACTGATGAGTTGACATTACGTACGATGACACACACCACATGCGTTTGTTGCTGTCGGTCTAACTTTCAAATGAGTTTTGGTATATGCTAGATCTGACCGTCACATAAATGAAAAGACAAGACAAAAAAGTAACTGCTCTGTTTCAAGAACTCACATATTTCTCACAGCTATTCGATTACAAATTTTCTTTTCTACTTCTAGCTGGCATTCTCGGCCTTATCCATTTACGTCAGCGGTTCTCAGCCTGTGGGGTTGCGATCCCTTTGGGGGGAGTCGAACGACCCTTACACAGGGGTCGCATAAGACCACCGGAAAGACATATTTCTTAAGTCTAGCAACCAAAATAATTTTTATGGTTTGGGGTCGCCACAACACGAGGAGCTGTATGAAATCGTCGCGGCATTAGGAAGGTGGAGAACCACTGATCTAAGTGATCACTAATGTATCATCCACAATTGTATCCACGGGAGACTGTTTGATATATCCATGGGGACTCGCGGCGGTCGCAATTATACCGCCGTGGATGACGTGGTTCAAAGATTAGCTCCACCATATAGCGGTCTGTTTGCCTAATACGTTAATCCTGGGTTGATTCTTAGGGTTTCCAATAGAGATGCATGTGTATCCAAGTTAGGTCTGGGGAGTTTATGAAACAGGGACATGTTGGTGTTGGTGTCTGAGGAGAGATGCCGTGTTTTCACTATCAGATGGCTGTTAGGAAATTTAGAGTTTATCTTCATGAGGTGTGATCGAGAGTATTTGGTTTGAGGATTTACGATTGCTATGGATGATAGTGTATCCGTCAATGGTTTGTGGGATATATCCGACAGTGGTTTGTGGGATAGCCGTCAGTGGTTTGTGGGATATCCGACAGTGGTTTGTGGGATATCCGTCAGTGGTTTGTGGGATGTATCCGTCACTGGTTTGTGGGATATCCGTCAATGGTTCGTAGGACACTGGTTGGTGGGATATCCGTCAGTGGTTTGTGGGATATATCCGTCAGTGGTTTGTGGGATATATCCGTCAATGGTTAGTGGGACATATCCGTCAGTGGTTTGTGGGATATATCCGTCAGTGGTTGCTGGGATATATCCGTCAGTGGTTTGTGGGACATATCCGTCAGTGGTTTGTGGGACTGTTACGCCCCCTATTGTGTTCAAGGAATTTGAACAGGCTCGTGGTCTAGGGGTTTTGAAAAGGGGGCTAACACATATAGATTTTAGACCCACTATTGGCTAAAATAAAGACAATCAGTGCTCTATATAAATGTACTTTATTACATTGAATATAATATGAACAAAGATACATACAATCTACAGATAAAGAGATGAATATAGGTCTAACACTAAGAATATCTAAATCTCACAGTAATAGGTAAACAATACTATCACAATCCTAAGGTCCTGGAATTAATATTTCTGCTAACTATTGATTGGCTATATCTAGTACTTAGCAAATGCAACGGAAAGCTAGTCACGCATCGATATGCTCATCTGGTCCCTCTCTGTCCTTGTAGGGGAATACCTCCCGTCTTATACTGATCATTTCGCTTGGCTTGACCTTAAAATAGGTCAATGTTCACTTAATAGACGTTGGTCGTGCCATTGTTAGGACAAAGACATGTAACCCCTCCTGGAGGGTGGTCATCTGATACGTCTAGGTTAATGGGGTACCGGTACATAAAGAAAAGGCCCTTGCTCGTAACAGGGACATATCCGTCAGTGGTTTGTGGGACATATCCGTCAGTGGTTTGTGGGATATATCCGTCAGTGGTTTGTGGGATATATCCGTCAATGGTTTGTGGGACATATCCGTCAGTGGTTTGTGGGACATCCGTCAATGATTCGTGGGGCATTGGTTGGTGGGATATCCGTCGATGGTAAAGGGGGCATTGGTTTGTTGGCTATCCATCAGTGGTTCTTGGGACAATGGTTGGTAGGATATCCATCAGTAGTTGGTGGGGCATTGGTCAGTGGTTGTTTGGGACACTGGCCATTGGTTGATGGGACGTCGTTCAGCGGCTGATGGGATATCGGTCAGGCTTTGGGGGTTATAGGTCAGTAGCTATTCATCATGGGCGGGTGGGATATAGGTCAGCGGGTCGTGAGACGTCGGTCACGGGTAGTTGGGATATCGGTCAGTGGATAAGGGAACGTTAGTCAGTTAATCTTGTGACATTGCTCAGCGATGGGCGGGATATCAGTCAGTGGTAGATGGGTCATCGCTCAGTGGATTGTGGGGGCATTGGTCATTGGCGGTTGGGACATTAGTCAGTGTTACGTGGGACATCGGTCAGTGGTGGATCGATTTACAGTATTCTCTCCTGGCTTGACTTCTAGGCAATTATATTTGCATATTTCAGGTCCCAGGTTTAAATAATATTTAAAGTACAAATTGATTTTTTTAACTGCATATATCAAATCCAAAAAAAGTCAAAAGGGTGCTTTTTGTGTAATTTTTTTTTTTTTTTAATTTTATTTTTTGGCCTGACTGCCCGTATAGATGTTCCAATGGTTAGAAAGGGTGCCATGTTGGATGAGTCGTATTATGATAATTTATGTTCTACTCGGCTGCAGTGTTAGTTAAGAGGTGGCTTCTTTTTTTTTTCTTCCCCCTTTTTTTTTTGTCTGTAACTTACGTGATCGTCTGCAACTCTCTGCGCAGACGTTAAAACGCGCGGGCTATTGGCCTGGGGGGGGGGGGGAGATGCTAAGAAAAGAAGTTTTAAAGAGCAGAGGCGAGGGGGTTTTGGGGCGCGGGTTGTGGGGAGGGGGGCTGCAAAGTTTAACAAGGAGGAGCAAAGGTAGAAACTATAGCAGGCGATTGTACGGTGTTTGGGTGGGAGGGACGTCGGGGTGAGGGCGTCGGGCTGAGGGTTCCTAGGGGTTGCGATGGATTGCCGTTAGACTTGCGTACAGGTTACCGGAGTCTCCACTCAGTGGAAGACTTTCTTTTTTTAAAGTGAGGTGGGGTTGTTTTTTTCCCCCTCTTCTTTGAGTGTGCAGTGTGTAGGTGCTGGAAGGAATCGTCTGTGAGGCGCATATCTTTTCTTGCTTGGGTCAGGCTAACTTTAGTCAACACAGGCGGGGGTTGAAAGGGGGGGGGGGGGCGGGGCGTGGCACTGACACAAGGGACGGAGGTGTTGTAGGGATTGCGCGGATGGGTCATTAGCGGCTATTAGAAAGGACATTCGACGCCTGGTGATTTTGGGGGGGGGGGGGGGGGGTGGAGATGGCAGTAACTGATGAAACAAAGAAGGAGAGAAAGAGGGCTGGAAAGATATGGATGTAAAGGGAGATGTAATGGAGAGATAAAGAGAGGTAGAATGTGCATGCGAGTCATTGAAAGAAACAAAGAAAGATAGACCGGGGGGGGGGGAGACAAACATAGACATTATGTGTTTAAGAATAGACGCGTGCTTGACCCAAGGTGGTTGTAGAAAAATGATAGCGAAAATGTCAACAGTTCTAAGTCAGACGCTTGGTGGAACACAATGTCTTTAAATTTGTATACATGTGTATATATATACTATAAACAACCTTAACCGCTCTTAAAGAACTTTTAATGGGTGTAGCAATTGTGTTAGCACTAACATCGAATTTAATCTTGTTCGTGAACGTTTAAGTCAACAGCCAACGTCCATTCTCTAACTTTCACAGCAAGCTTGAAACAGACAACAAATTAGAAATTAAAGGAAAAATAAAAAAAATACAACCTTTCCGCAAGAACCTCTTGTAGACCCATTTAATTATTATTTTTTTTTAAATATGAATTTTTATTTTTATGAAACCAATGCTTTTCATTTCAAAACTGTATTTATTTATTTATGTGCTGAAAATGAATACGTGTGTCATTAAAAACCTCTCCATGTGTTTTGATCAATGAAGGAATCTTATCTCATCTTATCTTGTCTGGAAACATAATCGAAAGTAATATATATGAACCCCATATTAGATCTAATATTTTTTTCGATGTTTTCTTTTAAATTGTGTTTTTAAAAATAAAATAAAATTTTATCTCCAGATGCATCGCCTTGTGCTCATGCATTTTACCACTTCAGTCTGTGGTCCATAACTATGATGTAAACCAACGTGTCGAACACACCCCCCCCCACCCAACACCTCCGCCCCACCCTCGGGCGTTGGTTCCGCAGCTCGTCCTTAGGTTAACTCAATACGTCTATGTGTTGTTGTTTGTTTTATGCCCACACCATACAAAACTGCATCCACTCACCTAACCACCGTGCCACCTCAAACAGGGGCAGTAGAACAATGTTCGCGCGTCTGGCCGTGGGCGGATATCGAGGCAGACAACTCTTACCTAACACCAGGGCGTTAGTTGGTTCTTTCCCCATTATTTTTTTCTTTATTTTTTTTTTTTCTTAAAAGCTTTTTTTTTTTTCCTCAATTTTTTTTTTCTAGTAGGCGCAAGGAGAAGAAGGCATCTCGCCTGTCCGTCCTTGCCGGGGATGTAGACGATAAAAGTGGAGAGTTTTGTACTGGTGATGTTGGCGTAAAATACAAGTTTGGTGGGAGTTGGGGGGGTGCGCACGGGAGCAAAGGGGGGGGGGTTGTTTATGAATTGGGTTAGAAGGTTAGAAGAAATGATAGGCCTGGAACAGATGAATGGAGGTGGTGCAGGGCTGGTGGTTTTAGCCGCTATTTTTGGAACATGAAATGGCCGATAGTTTTAGTCACTTTGTCTGGTACAGAGCAGATGGTTTTAGTCGCTGTGTCTGGTACAGAGCGGATGGTTTTATTCACTGTGTCTGGTACAGAGCAGATGGTTTTAGTCGCTGTGTCTGGTACAGAGCGGATGGTTTTATTCACTGTGTCTGGGACAGGGCCCGTGGTTTTATTTGCTGTGTGTGGGACAGGGCTGGTGGTTTTAGTCGCTATTTTTGGAACATGAAATGGCCGACAGTTTTAGTCACTGTGTCTGGTACAGAGCAGATGGTTTTAGTCGCTGTGTGTGGGACAGGGCTGGTGGTTTTAGTTTGGAACATGAAATGGCCGACAGTTTTAGTCACTGTGTCTGGAACAGAGCAGATGGTTTTAGTCGCTGTGTCTGGGGACAAAGCCGGTGGTTTTAGTCGCTGTGTCTGTAATAGGGACGGTGGTTTAGTCACTCTGTTTGTGACAAGGTCGGTGATTTTAGTCGCTGTGTATGGGGCCGGGCCGGTGATTTTGATCGCTGTGTCTCGTACAGGGCCGGTGTTTTTAGTTGCTGTGTCTGGGGCCGGGCCTGTGATTTTGATCGTTGTGTCTCGTACAGGGCCGATGTTTTTAGTTGCAGTGTCTGGGGCCGGGCCGGTTATTTTAGTGGCCATTTCTTGGACAGTGCCCATTGTTTTTGGTGCAGTGTCTGGGGCCGGGCGGTGATTTTAGTGACCATTTCTTGGACAGTGCCCATTGTTTTTGGTGCAGTGTCTGTAGAAGGGCCGGTGACTTAAGTAGCCAGGTGTAGTGGGATGGAGTCTTGTTTTGATAGTTTAGAGATATAGCATTTGACTAACGGTGGATGGCCTCGAACCCTCAAGTAAGCAATAAATGCAACCTTCAGACCAGGGGTGGCCAACGCAAAAGGCTTTGCGGGCCACTGCACTAGCAAGTAACCCGTTTGCAGGTCACTGCGCTAGCGAGTAACCCGTTTGCGGGCCACTGTACTAGCGAGTAACCCGTTTGCGGGCCACTGTCATAGGGAATAACCCGTTTGCGGGCCATTCTAATGGCAAATAACCCATATGCGGGCCGCACGTCATAACACTTATATCAAAATATGAAAATAAACAACAATTAAACGCTTATAGCAATGTTTATCCACTCTTCCTGCCCAAAATTAAACAGTAATAATAATAATAATAATAAAATATAAACTAAACTAATGTCTTACATTTTAGCTTTTTTTGTCACTTCATTTTAAATTGATGTCTTTTTCATTTAAATGAAAGGAAAAAAAAATAGATTTATTCTGATAAAGCCGGCATCCGCGGGCCGCAGTTCCTAGCTTGGCGGGCCGTAGCCGCGTGTTGACCAACACTGCTTGAGATTGTACCACGCTCGCGCACAAAAATTGTTTTGCAGCGACGTTAAATCGGAAACGCTAAAAAAAAGCCACCAAGTTTTACATAACCCGTTGCTTGGACGTAACCGCACAGTCAGTTCAAATCTTGTATTTGCAACAACATTTTTTTTATAGCTTTGATGCACAATTTATTGGCTATTTACATGAAATCATTGTGGATATTCTTTTTTTGAAGCACTGTTTCTCCCGCGGGTCAAAGACTCGGAACCTCTGACATTATGCAATCTGCCAGTGGCGTAGCGTAGGGGGGGGGTGGCAAGGGGGTACAGATGTACCCGGGCGTCAGCTGGTTAGGGGCGCCAAAATGTGCTTTGGTATTATTTTATTGATGAAAATAACGGGTTTGAGAGTTGAAAAAAGGAAAAGAGGGCGCTTTAAAATGAATCTTGTCCCCGGGCGCCAAACACGTTAGCTACGCCTCTGCAATCTGCTAACTGCCTCATTGTTGTGTTTTAAAGAAACGTTATTTGATTTCCGTGTATCAATTTCAAAGGATGTTCCCTGAATGTGGAAGGATCCCCGGCGACATCACTGATATATATAGATTTAAGGCCACTTTCCTTATCAAACAGTAATTTTTTTTTTTTAAAGTTTATTCAGAACTACCTTCCAGTTTATATTGAGCCATAAAAACCGTCAGTGAATATCATACCCGGATGCACTTTTTGTTTGTTCGTTTGTTCGTTTGTTTGTTTGTTTGTTTGTTGCGGTTTTTTTTTTTTTTGTTTTGTGATTAATTTCCTATGTTTACTTAACCTATTTCAACTCTTCGTTTCATTTTGAATCCAATCCTGTTGCAAAAAAAGTAAGAAAAAAATAACCATCTATTGTTCGCCAAATAATGTCGGTCACAATGCGTCAACTTCCCGTCTACTAAAGTTGCTTGACAAAACAGGCATTCAAGTAAGGCACTCTATAAGTTGTCAAATATACGCTGCCACCGCTGAACTATATTAGCACTCTAATGTCCACCCCCCCTTTTACTGTTCATGTATATTGCATCGACTATTTCCGTAAAGCAAAAGTAAGTATTACACACCAAACGCACTTGCGGTATATTCAAGAATCTCATTTAGCGCAGCTATCGGGAATTTGACTTTGCGCTCTATTGAACATCTTCTGGCGTTATAGTGACATTGGTTGTTACCGAGAGAATTATGCAGTGTGATTGCATAATCGATTCCGTCCATATTTCATTTGTAATCGAAACTGCTCCGAAGTCAATTGTAAATGTGCGGATTAAAATACAAAAAAATAAAGAAAATTAAACAGCCGTTAAAAACAACGTTTTTTTTTAAATACATCCTTTATAAATTTAATATTCAACAATGGGGTTGGGGCTGAAAATTTTAACATAAAAATGCATACATGTAAGGCCCTTTATAAGAATCCCAATTAGAGTTCTACCCCGCCCCCCTTTCCCTACCCTCAAGGCTGGCAACCTCACATTTTTTTAATGTCCCTGAACTATATTAACATTCTGATGACCCAAACGCCCTTATAAAACAGATTTATTTCAACAACTATTTCACAAGAAAACAATAGAAAATATGACGCGCAGACGCACTTGCAATATTTCGTTTTTTTTAAGAATCTCATTTAGCGCATTTATCAGGAATTTTATGTCGTGAAATAATAAATCTTTCATCTTACCAATGAAAAATAGGAAAAGCTGATTTTTTATATTTTTTGGGTGGTAGTGTGGGGGTGGTCGCGTTAAGGGGTGATTCTGAAAATGTTGAAATAATGTTTTTCATTAGCGATGGGTCTATGTGACCAGTTTCAGCTTGCTCGGTTGACGGCAAGTGGGTCAGTTAATCGTACGGAGATCTTGCCAGCCAGCCACGATCGAAAGCGAAGTTGATATTAAAGGGTTTAAAAAATAAAAATGTTGTGACGTCATCCGGCGTAGTCGGATGACGCCATGATTTTTTTTTTTAAATCAGCTGCACCATACTTGACCTTAAAATAATTTCTTTAAGTTTCACCATAAGTTTTGATAGAGTCATGCGTCAACTCAATTAGTTAACAGCTATAACATCGGAGATCACCCCCCCCCTAGTCCCCCACCCAAACTGTACAGTCCCGCCATGTTTGTCATCCTTTATGTCTCCAGCTCGTGCCCACACCTCACACTCTATAGACGATATCCGAGCACGTATCGGCGTGACCTTTCACCTTTCATTGCCATTTCGTATTATAAATAATATTTTGTGTACTCGATGTAAACGATCTGCAGCCATTATCCTTGGGGAATTTCAGCACAAGTTGCTGGGCGCCAATGTTTTAAACTTTTTGGTTAAAAAAACGTAGAAACTCTTAATATTTCTCTATCGCTAAATGATTTGGGCTTTGGTTTTGAATGTTTAATAGACCTACAATGTTCCTTGTTTTTTTAAATTATTATTTTTTTTTAATTCTGGAAGGGATCAACTGGCAATAGCTTGGAAATTTAATATAATTAAAATAACAAAAAACTTAAAATGTGTCCTAAACAAAAACTATTAAACTGAATTGACTTTGAAATCAGTATAACAATGATTGCCCAGCCGTGAATATATATATATATTGATAGACGAGCCAAAAATCAGTAGCAGGACGATTTAAAATATTTTGAGGGCCACATTTCTTTTCAAGAACCCGTCAAGAACCATATTTTCGGAGTCAAAGGCGACGTATGGCCGACTGTCCGAGCCGCACTCAGGTCGCTAAAAAGCCGCGATTTTCCGATTACTGCCCTAAATTAACTCTTGCTAGTTGAGGAAGTGTGTTGTTCTGACCTTAAAGATACAAGTGACTTGAAACAGGTAGAAGAGGTGCATGTTGAGTGGAACAATCAGGGGTTACATTAAATGTCTAATCACCAATCAATTAGCCTTAAAACATATTTCAAATATATATATATATATTTTTTCCTTTTATTTTCTAAATGCACTTTATCCAGCATTCGTAAATCTATTTTTGTCTTAAAGCACACGGAAAAAAAAACACAATAAAGGTAAAATATAGTTTTTTTCTAAAAAGGAGTTTAAAATTTTAATAGAAAATAACCCCTTAAACTTAAATTATTCATTGGACTGCACGGTTTAGTACATATCTCTCAATATTTACGCAATGTACGTGCAACTTTATATATAACGTTCAGAGCGCTCCAAACTAATCACTCGTTGCGTGTTTCGCTTTTCGTTGTCCACAGAAAAACTAGAACTCATATGATTTAAATACGTCAGCCGGTCACGCGGTGAAGCTGAGTAAAAAGTCAAGTGATGACGTACGCACGGGGACGGTCTAAAAATGGCACACCCTTATGCTCGCTATAGTCTCGGTGCTCCGGTACGGCCAGGGGAGTCCCCGTGCTGTCGGGGTCGGGACCCCGTCATGTTGATCTTTAGTTAGCCATCGCGCTGAGTGATTTCCCGTGCCAACATCCACCGACTCCGGACAACATTCGATTTAGCTGTGACTACATAAAACACTCCGACCTTCTATCTTGCTGGTGGTCGTGGTTTGTTTTTTTTTGACACCTCACGGCTAAGTGTCAGTTCACTCAATCAAATTTGCTTGAAATTCGCGTAATTTTTTTTTTTTACGAACTCACTATTTTGTGCATGGTTTCTTTTTTCTTTTTTTTTTTTTTTTTTTTGGACAAAAATGAGTATTTGAAAGTTGTGACAAGGCTTCATACAAACATCGCATCAAATGCATGATCGAAAATTTGATCGTGTGAACTGATGGTACGTGTTATTATCTGAATATGCATCTGTTTAATTCAGTGCGTCAATAAATAACAATAATTATTGTTTTATCCCAAAACACAAAAGTATTTCATTTTATAATATATTTTTTTTTTGTTGCAACATTACCCTTCATATCCCTTCATACCATACTAAGCTTTGAATCCAGTCATATACCCACATCCCTAGCGGCGTTCGAATGTTGTTGGGAGTCCCCGGGGAGCCCACACTACCCTCGGAAGTATACCGAAACTGTCACGGGCTAATTAAACATTAATGGATGTACCCTCAGCTTAAATGGCACTCACGCTTAACGCTCACATACCAATGTGCTGCTAGCCACGTCTGTCGCACAAAATTTGGCTATTCTATTTCAATAATAGTTTGTTGTTTTGTTGTTGTTTTTTGTTTACTTCGAAAAACGAAATCAGTATGGATTGATCTTTTTTTTAAAGAAAGATTTTCTGATGTCATTCATTGGTTTATATATTAATCTCTAGTGTGTAATTCCTCATTTGTGACGTCATGTGACAATGACGTGTCCTTTAAAAAAATTAAATAAACGACACATCATTGTCACGTGATGTCAAGTGACAATTATGTGTCGTTTTTATTTTTTTTCCTTTTACAGTTTCACGGACTCTAATTTATATCTTAGGACGATTGCCAGCGGGAGAAGTTGACTTTTCTTAATTTGCATGTTTTTGGCACCGTGACAGCTGCTCACTCGTCTCGTTATGCGTGAGGGGAAAAAAACAACAGTGTTCTTAGAATAAAAAAAAATAAAATTATAAAAACTATATCCGACATGCTCCTTACTAGCAGTACATCTAACCCAGGGATGGCCAGCCCGACACCCGGTGACCGTATGCGGTCCGGTAGGTTACATTCTGCGGCCAACCGTGTGCCGCATGTTTCACAAATACTCTTCTCCCATACTCCATTTAACATGCAAAGAAATAGATTTACGTGAATGAAAAGAAAAGTGCATCTCATTAGATTGATACACAACACTGTACATCATTTATGAGGTTTTCATTTGTATGTACTTGGTGTTATTACATGCGGGCTTCGCGAAAAAATTGAATAGCGGTCAATGGCTGGTGAAGACCTCAGGGTTTGCATGCTGCAATCTAAATATTTAAAAACAATCATTTTAAAATTGTATTTATGTTTTGTTGTATGCAGTAGTTTTCAACCTTCGTAATGCCACGACCGCGCCTGGTGGCGTATTTTTACTTGATATGGAGGGGTGACATTTTCGGCCCATTTTTCGTTGGAGGGGGCTGCATAATTCTCGACTAGCCCCGGGCGGCACCAATTCCAGCTACGCCACTTCTATGCCCTCAAACGATATTCCATGGCTATAACCCCAACCCAAACTTAACGGCTGTGACAGCTGTGACCCAAAACCACTTTTACAGGGTTTAGACTCCGATCCCTATTCCAGGACTGTGACCCCCATCTCCGTGGCCGCCGTGTAACAGGGGTCGCTGCAGCTGCAGCATCCATTATCCTTAGTTCCATGATGGCCAGACCAGGAAGTGGTCCAGGGTTAAATATAGCTGACCTACTCTGCGATTGTGCAGGAGTACATTTCACTGTTAAGTTACCGTGCAATGGGAATTGAACGAGACCAGAAACGAGGGTGACTCCACCAACGATATACTCAGTCAATATTGACCCCCTGGGGTATGGGGAAGGTTGATTGGCAAGGGTTCTTAAACTACTGCAACTGTCTTCACGGAGATATACATTTGGAGAAAGGAAAAAAAAAATTGTCAGCTGTGAGGGTCGGGGTCATAAAGGTAAGATTCGGGTGATCGTTGTAGGTCAGTGCACTGTGTACATTTATCTAGTCCTCAAAACACAGTGAGCGATCTTCGCTAAATTTTTTTTTACCTCTGCCTGGTTTCTATTGTACGATTGTGGACGTGCTAAAAATATCAGCAGACAGTGGCGGAACACGTTTACTACAAAGGTGTCTGTCATGTGATGTTGATAAGTGCACTGGCTAATGTAATGGTGATGTTGATAGGTGCAATGGCTAATGTAATGGTGATGTTGATAGGTGCACTGGCTAATGTAATGGTGATGTTGATAAGTGCACTGGCTAATGTAATGGTGATGATGATAGGTGCACTGGCTAATGTAATGGTGATGTTGAGATAGGTGCACTGGCTAATGTAATGGTGATGTTGATAGGTGCACTGGCTTTTTTTTTTTCAGACGCATTGGATTATGACTCAATTCTCAACGACGCAGACGTAATTAAGCGTCATGCCATTTAAAACGTTCGTTCGTACCCACACAGATGGCTCGGGTCTCCAAGGCTTGAATCCAACATTGAGACCAATCTTACATTCATATCCACCGAAAGGTTGATTATATAAATTCATCGAGATTACCTTTCGCCGAACGATCAATACAAATGTTTTGCAAGATTACTTTAAAAAAAAAAAAAAAAAAAGTTCCAAGCGATTACGTAAATAGCGCGTACTATTTTAATACTGACCTTTTTATTTATTTAAATTTTTTTTTTTTTTTTTAAATCCCCAAATAACTCCTACCCTACATATATCGCCCAATGATTATCTAAATATCCCCTCCCCCGAACGTATCGTGCGTGTAATTGGCTTTCATTTGACTCTCTTAACTCGGTGACTTTGCCCCTGGATTACAACAAAAAGAGAAGAACAAAAAATGGTTCGCTTTAACTGGCATCCTCGTGTATTTAACAAAGCCTTTGTCCTCCAGTTCTACTGCGCCGGGTCTCTCGATTAATTTGGGGTACTGCGTCTCGCTGAATGCCTACACAGGGTGTGACGCGGAGCGGAGAGGGCCGCTGTCCCCGGGACTAACATGCACTAAATCAATTAAGCGCTGTTCAGGTCAGATCGATACAATATCACCGGTAAGACTATTTCTGGACTATTTTCTGTGGGGGTGGGGGTGGGGTGGGGGGGACCTTTTAGCGAATTACAGTTTTAAACGAATGTGTCTGGCAGTCGGACGGAATAATGCTAGGTGTTGGGTAGAGTAAATGGGGGGGGGGGGGGGGCGTCTCAAATCTATCAACAACCTTGCCCATTCAAGTAATAATATAAGGTAGTCGTTAGGAAATATTTAGGTAACTGGTCGGGAGTTCCTCGGCCCCCAGAGTGTAGGTACACTAATGGGGGAGTGATTGTGTGAATCTAGAGAGGCCGTTCACACCATGTTTATATTTACATTTGTGTTGTGCATGCTTCATTGTTTTACTTTGTTCCTAATTCTAACTATTGTTCCTAATTCTAACTTTTGTTCCTAATTCTAACTATTGTTCCTAGTTCTCTTATTGTTCCTATAGTTCTAACTTTTGTTCCTAATTCTAACTATCGTTCCTACTTCTAACTACTGTTTCTAATTCTAACTATTGTTCCTAGCTCTCTTATTGTTCCTAGTTCTACTATTGCTCCTAATTATACTATCTACTGTACGGCATGATCACTCGAATCTAATTATTTAAAAGCTTGATTTTAGTTGAATTAAAACCCTTCTTTTTTTTTTTTTTTTTGCGATCGACTTGCCACCGGTCAATTTAATTTTTTTTTAATAGAGTACGGGTTTGGGGGGGGGGGGGTGTGGGGGAGCACAGAAAGAAAATAAATAAAACCTCCGGTCACTATTTTAGTCATGGACTATTTTAGTCATGGACCTGTAAAAGCTAGAAACTGATATCCTAGCAAAGTTCACAGTTTTAGCCAAGCTGGTTTCAGAGATATAACCTTTCGTCTGGATAGATAATTCCAGCTGACACTTTCACCTTATCATCAACACAACAGATCAGGGTCGCAGGCTCACGATTTGTTGCAGATCTGATTTCGATGGGCACCAAGCCGATGGCCCCTTTAAAATGTATTTTGGCTGAAGGTTAGCTGTGACCACTGACCTGGCTTTAGAAATCGAAATTCATATTGAACCAAACAGCCATTATTGAAAGACTAACTTGACAGCCAATGAGATTGACCAACCTGACAGCCAACACGACTGACCAGCCTTATAACCAACGAGACTGACCAGCATGGGTGGCTCGGACTGGATTTGGTCTGCGGTCCACCAATGCCCTGCAATACCACATTTAATGTCATCGTCAACGGCGGCTCAGAAAAATGGGCTGTTATATCAAACACAGTGGTCCTCAAAATGAAATCGATTTCAAAGTAAACGATAGCAAAAGCAATTTAACAAGCCGGTGTCTATAGCTGCATGCATCTCATCTAAAACTATGTTACGGGTGCTAGGTAGCCAAGCAGGGATCTATAACTGCATACATCTCATCTAAAACTATGTTACGGGTGCTAGGAGCCTAGCAGGGCTCTATAACTGCATATACATCTTATCTAGAGCTATGTTACGGGTGCTAGGTAGCCAAGCAGAGGGTTATAACTGCATAAATCTCATCTAAAACTGTGTTACAGGTGCTAGGAGCCAAGCAGGGGTCTATAACTGCATACATCCCATCTAGAGCTATGTTACGGGTGCTAGGTAGCCAAGCAGAGGGTTATAACTGCATAAATCTCATCTAAAACTATGTTACAGGTGCTAGGTAGCCAAGCAGAGGGTTATAACTGCATAAATCTCATCTAAAACTATGTTACAGGTGCTAGGAGCCAAGCAGAGGTATATAACTGCATACATCTTATCTAGAGCTATGTTACAGGCGCTAGTTAGCCAAACAGATCAAACTGAGTCAATCCCAAGTTAGTGGAATATAGTTCAATCCCCAAAAAAAGAAACATGGACTGTCAAATTATAGCAAACGTATCGACAAGCAAAAACACCGTGTGGTTGAGACTCGTCAACCTTGGATGACAACTGGTCTAAGAGAAGGCAAATTCTGAAATCAGACCCGTGCGATCGAGTCCCGTAGGCGGTATGACGTGGACGCATTGAAAATTGCGACAACTCCTACTGCGACGGAGGACGCATAAGGAGAACAGTGAAACGATCACACACACACACACACACACAGCTGATCACCTACGCATCATTTGTTTTGTCACTTATAAGATTGCCACATTGCCTTTAAAAAAACTGTAAAGAAAACATCCACCCAATTTAAATACCACACAAGAAATAATTTTTTTTTAAAGTAAGTCTAAGTCTAAATACAGAAACACATTTGGAACTATTTGAAATTTGAGTATTTCTGGCCAAAGCAAAATGATGTTTAAAGCTGAGCTCTACTTCTTCCCAGTGTAGACTCGAGTTGGTAAGTGAATCAATCAGGGTGTATTGCATTACATCCCCCACTGGTAGAAATGGTATTAGTGGCAATCAATACCGAAAGATAAATAATCCTTTCTCTGACACCTCCAGGCACGTGCTGGGGGGGGGGCAGATGGGGTGGGTTGAGGGGGTTTGGGGGCAGGCTAGCACAGGACATGTGCACTGGTTGCGCTACCAACATCATCCGAAGGGATTTAAAATCTGGTTAAATGTAATCCCCTTTTCGTGGACATGGGGAACAATCACGATATTGACCGAAGATGGTGATGGTTCCAGTGATGATAGTAAAACAAAGCAAATCATTTTTTGCGCTGAGTATGTGTTATGATATTACATGCTGTCTACAATATCCATTAATATGTAAATCGTGTGTATTGGTTTAATAAATATTAAGGATTGAGAATAACGAAATAACTGTTCGTGGTTGACAGATGGAATGGGAAATGTGCACTTGTTGCTGTTGCTCAGATGCAGAGCTAGTATGTACACTGGTTACTTCACAGAGAAATAAGACTGGTTATTTCACCTTTAATAGTGAGACGACCGTGTGCATTTGTTGCTTTACACGGAACATATCGCTAACTATTAGCACTGTTTATCTTACTCGGAACTTGGAGCCATGTGCACTGGTTATTTTACACAGACCTAAGAGCCAGCCTTGTGCACTGGTTATTTTACACAGACCTAAGAGCCAGCCTTGTGCACTGGTTATTTTACACAGACCTAAGAGCCAACCTTGTCCACTGGTTATTTTACACAGACCTAATAGCCAGCCTTGTGCACTGGTTATTTTACACATACCTAAGAGCCAGCCTTGTGCACTGGTTATTTTACACAGACCTAAGAGCCAGCCTTGTGCACTGGTTATTTTACACAGACCTAAGAGCCAGCCTTGTGCACTGATTATTTTACACAGACCTAAGAGCCAGCCTTGTGCACTGGTTATTTTACACAGACCTAAGAGCCAGCCTTGTGCACTGGTTATTTTACACATACCTAAGAGCCAGCCTTGTGCACTGGTTATTTTACACAGACCTAAGAGCCAGCCTTGTGCACTGGTTATTTTACACAGACCTACGAGTCAGCCTTGTGCACTGGTTATTTTACACAGCCCTAAGAGCCAGCCTTGTGCACTGGTTATTTTACACAGACCTAAGAGCCAGCCTTGTGCACTGTACATTTTACACAGACCTAAGAGCCAGCCTTGTGCACTTGTTATTTTACACAGACCTAAGAGCCAGCCTTGTGCACTGTACATTTTACACAGACCTAAGAGCCAGCCTTGTGCACTTGTTATTTTACACATACCTAAGAGCCAGCCTTGTGCACTGGTTATTTTACACATACCTAAGAGCCAGCCTTGTGCACATGTTATTTTACACAGACCTAGGAGTAAGCCTTGTGCACTGGTTATTTTACACAGACCTAAGAGCCATCCTTGTGCACTGGTTATTTTACACAGACCTAAGAGCCAGCCTTGTGCACTTGATATTTTACACAGACCTAAGAGGCAGCCTTGTGCACTGGTTATTTTACACATACCTAAGAGCCAGCCTTGTGCACTGGTTATTTTACACAGACCTAAGAGCCAGCCTTGTGCACTGGTTATTTTACACAGACCTAAGAGCCAGCCTTGTGCACTGATTATTTTACACAGACCTAAGAGCCAGCCTTGTGCACATGTTATTTTACACATACCTAAGAGCCAGCCTTGTGCACTGGTTATTTTACACAGACCTATGAGCCAGCCATGTGCACTTGTTATTTTACACAGACCTAAGAGCCAGCCTTGTGCACTGGTTATTTTACACAGACCTAAGAGCCAGCCATGTGCACTGGTTATTTTACATAGACCTAAGAGCCAGCCTTGTGCACTGGTTATTTTACAAAGACCTAAGAGCCATCCATGTGCACTGGTTATTTTACACATAACTTAGAACCAACCATGTGCATTGGTTATTTTACACGGCATAAAGTGCCAACCAAGTGCACTGTTTATTTTACACAAACGTAAAGAGCAAACCACGTGCACTGGTCCTTTTACACAGAACCAAGAGCCAATCATGTGCCCTGGTCTCGAGGCTGAGAGTGAATATAATCTTTACCTGCAACCATTGTGCTCTAATTATTGTGAGGGCGCTGCCGGTGACTACATCCCGGTGATCGATATTCTCCACACCCGCGCCCCCTTTCCCCCCTAGCGCCCCCTTGCTGCAGATGACACCTTTTAATCACTTAACCGGGAATTTTCTCATGTTCCCGGCTAATGATGATGTATACTTGAAGTGAAATGAGTGGAAAAAAAAAAGGGGGGGGGGGGTGGTGATAACGTCACGGTGGAGACACTACCTGCTAACCGCTACGGTGATTGTTAACGTTTTAATCTTGGAGGACGAAATTGATCCGCAACGGGTTTGGGAATGGGGTTGTGGTGGAGGAGGAGGTGATTGGAACAAGTGGGTGAGGATAGAAGGATGAATTGAGGAAAAAAGTAGGATACATATACCGATAAGGATGAAACTAGGGTAAAATTGACAGGTGTGTGTGTGGGGGGAGGGGCATTAGATCTTTAAAATAACTATGAGAACTTTAAACAAACAGTTCATCGGTCTTTCTATGCGTAATAGGAAGACATATACTTAAAGAGCGCGGGTTCTGGCAGGAGGCGTGCCGTGGCACCAGTGCCGGATTAACCTTAAAAGGCCGATGGGCCACATGCCGGAGGGGGGGGGGCATAGGTGTAATGATGCCATGTTTAAATACGCAGATCGTTTACATATCCTTACATAACAATTTATGGGTTGAAGTTAGGGGAAAAACCACAAGTCGAACACAGTGGCGTAGCGAAGGGGAGGGCAGAGGAGGGGGTAGGCGTCCCCGGGGTGCCAGACTAGTGAGGGGCCCAAAAATGGGCTTGGGTGGTGTTTTTTCTTAAATGAAAATGATTTTTTTTTACGCCTCTGGAGCCAAGGTCGACAAGCAGAATGAAGTGTTGTGGTATTTCATACAAAAAATATTTTAACGTATGACTAACGCGTTATTTGTATACAAGAAGCCCTCATAACTGTTAGGTGACATTGTATGCGATGGTTGTTATAATTTCAGATACTATCCCAAAGATACCGGACAAGCATGTAAGAAGCCTTTCACCAATGAATGAAAGTCACTATTTTAAATAACGTTAAAAATAAAATGCCGGAAATATCGAATACCGCTAAGTCATGGCGAAGCGGAGTTTGATAGGATTGAAGGTTGAAAGGGGGGGGGGGGGGAACTCAAAAACAGTTTAAAATAGTACAAGTAATGGTACGGAATTACTTTTTTTTTTCCTTTGGTTGGGGATTATAAAATTAAATTAATATCTCAAAACGAGACGTTTTTAAAATCAATAATTCGATCACTCTTTTTTATGTGTTTGTTTTGTTTGTCCAGATGGCAGGTTCAGATGACACCATTCGTATAACGTCACAATGTATTTAAGTCCTCGTCAGTCTAGACGTAACAGTATACGTGGTCAATACCAGGGGTCTAATTGGCTACCACCAGACTGATTCAGTCAATCAATCCTCTTCTTTACGGCGGTCCTTAAAACTGTAGTACTCATCTTTTTGAATTTTTTTTTTTTAAAAAGACGAAAACTATCACTTCTATAAAGGGAATTTTTTTTTTTTTAAAAAAAGGAAATTATTTGCTGTTTGGGTAAAATCAGAATCCAGTTGTTTTATTTTTACTTGGATTAAACTTGGAGTTGGACGTAATAGTTACATAATGCTGTGACGAATTCACGGTGGTGACAATATTTGCCCCCACCCCCCAACCACCTACCCCACACCACCCACAATTTAAAAAAAAATCGTATAAGACATTTTTGATGGATAAGGGGGCTAGGTAATGTGATATAGGAAACTAACTGATATACTAAATAAAATGACTCTCCTTACACTTACACGTATGTTACAATCATGGTAACGGATTTTTTTTTTAATACATAGTCCATATGTATATATAAGGGGGCGTGCCTGAGAGACCCCACTTGCCCGTCTACGAAATCGGCCACGGGGTATTTGGGGAGAGCGACTGTTCAAAGCAGACGTGACTTACGCGACATTTGGTGATTGACTGAGAACCGCTCTGATTTTCATGCTGAGGTAATCAGATGAACCACTATTGCATGGCGCAGTCGTGATGGTGCGTGACTGTGTCGGTCGTGCTTCAGTGAGATGTGATTCGACGGGCTAAATGGTTGGTTAGGTAAGTTAGCGTATGCGGTGGGGGGACAGGGGTAAGGGTCGGAGTGGGGGGCTAGTAGATTTTGTTTTTGGTAAATTTTAATGTATTGGGTGTGTGTTTTGGGAGGGGGGTAGAAGTTGGTGTGGGATAATTAAATGGAGTAAAGGTGTGGGGGAGTGTTAGTTGATGAAGTGTGGGCAATGTGTGATATTGTAAGGTGAGTGTGTGTGTTTTTTTGGTTGGGGTGGGGGGGGGTTGAGGATTGGTGGAGTCGTGTGTGTGTGTTGTATTAGAGGAGGGTCAGTGGAGTTAGTGTGTATGTCGGGGTGAACGGGTGCATTTTAGTTGAGTCGGTGTGTGAGTGAGAGAGATATGAACAGTTGAGTCGGTGTGTGAGTGAGAGAGATATGAACAGTTGAATCGGTGTGTGAGTGAGAGAGATATGAACAGTTGAATCGGTGTGTGAGTGAGAGAGATATGAACAGTTGAGTCGGTGTGTGAGTGAGAGAGATATGAACAGTTGAGTCGGTGTGTGAGTGAGAGAGATATGAACAGTTGAGTCGGTGTGTGAGTGAGAGAGGGGTGAAATAGTCGAGCAAAGCTGTGTTTGAGTGAGAGATGGAGGAATTGATGAGTAAAGATAAGTAAGTGTTTAAGTGAGATGCTGTTTGTTTATTTATTTATTTTTGTGTGTGTGTGCTTGTGACAAGAGTTCATGAACCCATCCGTCCGTGTTACGTTCTCCTTAACTATCCCCCTTATCAATGGTTGTTTACGTCCTGAAGCTGTGTCTTCTGCCAGACCAAAACCATTCAGTAATCATTTTAAACTTTCAGCCCACTTGGCCGTTGCATTGTCACAAGGCGGGTAGCTGCCGTTGCCATGACGTCACACCAGTAAAGACCCCCACTAGAAATCAGGGGCCGGTTCGAGATAAGCCAAGCTTGGAAAGGAGAGGATTACCCAGGAAAATTGAATCGCAAAAAAGCCGATTTGATGGCTTTCACATGCAGGGTCGGTCACCAGAAAGAGGCTAGGGACACGTGCCGCAGTCACTTTTTGTACAGTTTTACACACACATAATATATATTTATATATACATATAAATGTAGAAAAGGGGGTAAATATTCAAAACAGAGTGTAACAATATATACTGCTTTATTTTTCATTCTTATGGTGCGGTCTTAATTATAGTTCCGGTCTCTCATTCTGCATATCAGACACGCAGCTGGTTATATTCATTTACGGTTCAACATTGAACGGGGGGGGGGTGCCACATTTTATACTCCACTGGGATTCGAACGTGACAGAAAACTCCACTGGAAGTCGAGAGGGACAGATAACTCCACTGGGAGTGGAGAAAGTGGCAGAAACCTTGCAGGCGACTCTCGGCATTGAAGTCATGGTGACTGATCAAAGTGGGTACGTATTGAGAGGAATCGGCTACAGTTATTAAATGTCTAGTACTGCCCGCCCTTCCGGTGGTGTAATAATCGATTATGCGGTAATATCCGGATACGCTTGCTGTCTCATAATCGATTTAGCCCTGACAAATTTTCGAGAAGGAAGAACGCGAGTAATGTAGTAAAAAAACAACAACAATGACTATTTTCTTTTATTACCGTTGCCATGGTGATGAGTCGTGCAGTAGTGAAACACTAACCCGATTGATTCTCGCTAATTGAGATGGAACTCCGCGTTTTTTTTAATCAAACTAATTTGATTTCTGAACTACAAATTGAGCCTTGGCGGAAGTCGTGCGCACGCATCTCATTGGTCCAGCTTGATCTACGGCTGTTGTGCCAAGAGATGGTGAATAGATCAGCCGAACTATAAGCTGTGCGGTTATATGTTTATGTATATATAAATATATTTGCAGACGTGCAATATACGACTTGTTGAAGTCATGAGTCCCGTATAAAGTATGTTTACTGTTAACAAAACGTAATTCTGCCTGTCAGGTCGAATTTTAGAAATACTAAAGCACATAAGTTAATATGGCCCGTACCTAAAATTAAGGGATGCATGGACTTGCGCTATGGTGCGAATGCGGATCATTTTGGCATTAACTGTAACGGGGTAGTGCTGATTGATCGGTATTATCTGAAGAGGAGGGGACTGGGTATAGTATAGTGTTATCTGAAATGGGGTTATGTCTGCAAGGTTTATAATTTTTATTTTTAAATCTCACCTAACATAAGTGTTTATATTTTTTGAACATATCTTACAAGACACAACTGGGAGAGCTGCTTACGTTTTGAGAACCAGTGTAAACTATCGGCGATGTTACAACTATGCACCGGGAGATGATAGGAAAAGAAAAAAAGAGGGGAGGGGGGAAATCGCATTACTTGATATTTGAATATTCATAAATTGCAACCTTCCGTAACATTTCCCTCCCACTGCCCCTCCCTCCCGTACTCAACAGTTCCTAGGACCCCCCCCCCCCGTGGGGGCACCGAGCGAGGCGACCCCCCCCCCCCCCCTTGATCTCGTATATTATTGACGTAAGGTCACGCCGTCCCACGGTGGGCATGTCTCATTCCGTTTAACTGACAGTTTACGAAGCAATATCTCACTAATCACACTTTGCACGGCTGAATGGAGGGACCGCTAATTCTCTTTAGTGGGCTATTTTTTGTGGGGGGAGTTGTGGGGTGGTCCTAATCTCCCTTTCGCGCTCTACACCATTACATCAACTCACGATCCAAAAGTATTCACGTCTGCGGCGGAACTAACGCAATCGAGTTTAGCATTTAACAACGTTAACCATCAATGATAAAACAGTTTTGTAAGATTATTAGATCGTCCGGGCCGCCCGGACTTCTCGGAAGGTCGCAGTTGTTTAGTGTGATAATTGCAGCACCGCGATCGGTGGGGGGTTGTTTTTTTTGGCCCCTTAGAAATTTGGCAGCCATTACGACCCAACTGATACGTCAAATCCCGCCACCCATCCATCCCTTCCTCCCAATCCCAAATCCCCGCTATCACCCCAGTTGGGGTGTAGCCTTATGTATGACATTCCGACATGTATGGAAAGAATTCAGAGAGGTTGTATCAAGTGACGGAAAAAGATTGGGGGGGGGGGGGACTCACAGCGCGTGTAGGCTATCTCGCTCATTAATATTCCTTTTATATCAGTCAGTGATCGCTTACATGGGGTAGGAAATATCGTTATTATAAACAGAATATCAAATATTGCCCCATGTAGGCAAGGCACATTTCTGTGGGTTTCTTGTTCTTGTTGTTATTGCTTTTATTGTTGAAATAAACGTAATGGAATACTGTGTGATTCAATGATGGCTGGTACCTTGCTCGTTCTCAGCCAATCAGCGCTGCATAAATGGAAGTAACCTACGTGAATATAAAGATATGTTTGGGGGTGCTTGTGGGTGGGTATGAGGGGAGGCGGTAAATGGTAAAGTGGGAAATATGAACACACTTTCCGTCGGTGTTGTTTGAATGAACTGCTTGCCTAGCCGTCTTATGTTTCTTGGAGTGGTAGAAATAATAAAGTAGCAGATCAAGAGCACTATGGTTGAACACTGTGGCTGAACACTGTGGCTGAAAACTGTGACTGTGGCTGAACACTATGGCTGAACATTATGGATGAACCCTGTGGGCCAAAACTGTGGATGAACACTGTGGGTCAAAACTGTGGATGAACACTGTGGGTCAAAACTGTGGATGAATCCTGTGGGTCAAAACTGTGGATGAACCCTGTGGGCAAAAATTGTGGATGAACACTGTGGGTCAACACTGTGGATGAACCCTGTGGGTCAAAACTGTGGATGAACCCTGTGCGCCAAAACTGTGGATGAACCCTGCGGGCCAAAACTGTGGATGAACACTGGGGTTCAAAACTGTGGATGAACACTGTGGGTCAAAACTGTGGATGAACACTGTGGGTCAAAACTGTGGATGAACACTCTGGATTAGGAGAATATAACGACAACAAAGGGGGCTATAAAGCTGGTTTGTAAATAAAATATTATAAAGACAAATGGAATAAAAAATATTCTCAATAAATCCCAATGCGCTTTACGCGATAAGAACTTATCATCTCTGTGACGCCGCCTTCTTGGGATCACTCCTCAGCGGATGAAATGTGTTATTGTAGGCCTATATGGTAATGTAGTACTGTAGTGCTGCCGTAAGATCGTGTAGCGCTGTACCCCTGTATGATAATGTAGAACTGTTAATCTTTGACAAAACAATAATGTATATAGTATTGTACGTTAATGTAGTAATGTTGGATAATTAAGTGCATCGTATAGTACGGTATAGTCATGTTGTTTACCATGTTGATCTGAATTTACCGTAATGTTGTTGTGTCGTTATGTGTAGTAATACTGTAATACATGCTAATCTATTATTCTAATGTGGTGTAGTAGCGCCTCGTAGCACCGTAGTCCACACTGGGTGAAGAACATCATTAAATCGAGTCTCCCATAAAGTTCGACAGCCCCCATCGTTCCCCTGCCCCCCTCCTCACCCTTCTACCAGTCGGTAAGTAATGGTGATTATACAAAGATATTTGTGTCCCCTCAAGCGAGAATTAGTCTAGACTTATCGGATTAATGGCCTTCAAGCGAATTTCGCCATAACTGTTAGTTTTATTTACTTCTCTAGTCCAGTAGCCCCCAGGGACACTCACACTGCGCATGACCATGTCGGTTTCCTGGAATGTCACAGGGTAGGCACTTGTATAATAACTTTAGATGTATAGGCACCCGGTGGAGCAATTTGAGGACCGTTGACGCAAGAGTTGTGGCAAGGCTATTTCTGATGGTGGTATATTATCATTGGATTAAATACGTTTTTTAGTCGGCTTATTTAGTCGGTTTATTTAGTTGGGGTGGAGGAGGTCTTGGTGGTGCTATATGGATAGTGCTATATGGATGGTGCTATATGGATGGTGCTATATGGATGGTGCTATATGGATAGTGCTATATTGATGGTGCTATTTGGATGGTGCTATATGGATAGTGCTATATGGATGGTGCTATATGGATGGTGCTATATGGATGATATAAAATGGTGCTATATGGATGTTTCTATACGCTTATATATAGATGATAGTATATGAATGTTTATATATTGATATTTGTATATGTTATTGTGTAGATTTTGGTATATGGATGATGTCATATGCTTGTACATGGATGCTTGTACATGGATGTGTGTCTATGGATGCTTGTACACGGATGCTGTTAAAAGGATGCTGGTATAAGGATACTGGTATGTGGTTGCTTGTATATGGATGCTGTTATAAGAATGTTGGTATAAAGATGCTAGTATATGGACACTTGTATATGGATGCTGGTATATGTATGCTTGTATAGAGTGTTATATACGTGTTGGTATATGCTGTTATTGTGATGTTGGAATATGCTGGTATATGGATGGTGATACATGGATGGTAGTATATGCATGGGGGGATATGGATGCTGCTATGTGGATGCTGATATATATATATATATGTTTTATATGCTGGTATAAAGATGTACGATTATAATTTGTGTATGTGTATGCTGGTATATGGATGTTTGTATGTGCTGATACACAGATGCGGGGTGGCCGTGTGGTATAAGCAGGGTTAATCACCAAGCTAGTGGACTGGTGAAGTCTTTTACCCAGTAAATGCGTGCACAAGCTACAACATTGCCAGCACCCCGGGTGGATGGGACTCAACCTTGGGTGACAACGCGTCTAAGAGAAGGCAAACGCTGAAATCAAATCCGGAGTCGGAGTCCCGTAGGCGGTCTGACATTGACACACTGAACATTCTGACAACATAAAACACTCTCTCTCTCTCTCTCTCTCACACACACACACAAACACTGCTGGTCATCTTCTGTAACCTCGTCTTGACTATGTCTTGCCATTATATCGAAAAGCCAGTGACGAGAGAGTGAGGCTGACGAATTGAGCGACAGTCCTTCACTTTAAACCCTTGACATGCTCAGTGAAGACTACTACTCAAGTCGAAAATTGCCTTGTTCGCGCGCGAATGACGAACAACATAGATGCTAGTTTATGAATGTTCGTTTGTGGGAGTTGGTAAATTTTATCATATAGATGCTGGCATATGGGTGTTGGTAAATGGAAGTTGGTATATGGATACTGGTATATGGATGTTGGTGGATGCTGTCCTATGGATGTTGGTGATGGTTGGTTTATGTATGCTGGTATATGGATGATGGCGGATGTTGGTATATGGATGTTGGTGGATGCTGTCCTATGGATGTTGGTTGGTTTATGTATGCTGGTATATGGATGATGGCGGATGTTGGCATATGGATGATGGCGGATGCTGTCCTATGGATGTTGGTGAGGGTTGGTTTATGTATGCTGGTATATGGATGATGGCGGATGTTGGTATATGGATGATGGCGGATGTTGGTATATGGATGATGACATATTACTATTGAATTGAATAAGTTTTGGAGAAGGCTCGTGCATTGGGGTTTGGGGGGGGGGGGGTAGTGTTAAATGTGAAATTCTGGTTACGTAAACTACGTAATTGACCCACAGGCAAAAAACGATAAACATATATCGTTTTCTCCACACAATCGTCTTTTTTTTTTCTCATTTAGAAGCTACCGCATGGCATCTGCTACGACACGTGTGTGTTGCCGTACGGATGACATTATGCGTCTGTCACGAATGTGTCCTGTATACAGCAGTGTACCAAAATAAATTCTTGAAACGCCAATGAAAATAATTTGTACAAACACCATTTCTCTATTAGGCATACTGTTGAAATGTTAAACGTAATAGTTTATCTCTTTGCACTTGAGAACTTTGTACCAAAGCCATTTATCATTTTTCCTGTAAACTGTACACAGCACATTATAACCAACATAATTTCTGTTTCCCCATTGTTCAGCGCTGTGCCGAGACTATTTCCTTTCCCCATTGTACAACGCTGTACTGAGACCATTTCCTTTCCCCAACAATTAATCCCCAACTTCCCGATTCCCCCCTGTCGTCCCTTTCCCCCCCCCCCCCCCACATTACTTAGCCTGCTGCCCCACTGACATAATCTTCCACGGAGCCATCCATCATCCTGCACCACCCCCATCCCCCACCCCGGTCCCTTGGCTACTAATAACCCTCACTCCCTTTCTGAGGTACTGATGTCGTCACCTAGTTCTTAGTACTTCCCGCCCGTGTGTTGGCTTTCACATATCACCATTGTCTGATTGTGTGGCTGCACTCGGGTGTAGTCGGCTGGGTCTGATTGTGTGGCTGCACTCGGGTGCAGTCGGCTGGGTCTGTTTGTGTGGCTGCACTCGGGTGTAGTCGGCTGGGTCTGATTTTGACGTGCACATATTTACACACCGACGTCTGATTGTAGCTGCTCACGTTAGTCACATGTTATTGACTGATTGTGATGTACGCATCAAGTCATCAGCGCGATTGTATTGTAGACAGTTAGTCGTCAACGTCTGTTTGTAATGTGTCCATTCAGCCCTATATGATCCTTGTAGTTTTATGATCGCCTTGTACGCATTCAGTCTCTAGGCAAGCGGTTCTCAAAATTTGGGTTGCGACCCCTTTGGGGGTCGAACGACCCATTTACAGGGGTCGCCTAAGACCATCCGAAAACACATATATACTCTACAGTTATGAAGTAGCAACGAAGCTAATTTTGTGGTTGGGGGTCGCACACAACCCGAGGAACTGTATTAAAGGGTCGCGGCATTCTGACGGTTGAGAACCACTGCTCTTGGCAATCACTGACTAATTGCAGTTCTACAACTTTAGCTAGCGTGTTTGACTTACACAACCCCTCCATCACCCCCCAATACCGTGTTCTACTACTGACGTCTAGGAGTCTTTCTTTTGACCAAAATTATTATTTTTTTAAATCTATTTTTTAAAATCTTTTACAAAAAAAAAAAAAAAATTAAAAATTATGTTCCAATTTTTTTTTTAAACTGACCCCAGACAAATCACCACTTGCTGTAGTATCAAGATTCTGTTGTGCAACTGGGCGGTTAGTTTGATTCATTGAACATGTAACGCAACACGCCTTCCACTAACTCTATTACTGCTACTCCTAGTAGTCGACAGCTGTCTGAAATAAAAAAAAAAAATTTAAAACATTTAAAAAATAAAAACATGTACCAACTTATCCCCGCCCGCCAACAGAACCTTTCCAAAAATAAAAAAAATAAAAAATTAAAACATATTTCAACTTACTGGCTACGACATTTAGTCACGAAAATACCTTCACAAAATACGTCCTCCGCCCCCCTCCCGCCCCCAACCCCCACGTCCTTTCCTTTCCCGCCCTAGCAAGACAATATTTTCAACTTTGATGAGGCTATTTTTAGCTTGACCCCGTTTCTGTGTAAGGAAACGGCGTTTGCCATTGTGATCTAATGACCTAAAAAAAAAGAAAATGTGGCACACAACCATGACATACAAACATGACATGCGTTTCCTTGGTTCCTCCCCACCCCCCACCCCCTCGCCTGGACCTTACCTATCGGCGATGTTTTTTTTTTTTTACCTTCCAGCATGTATAACATAATTTATTTACATATAATTTATTATTATCTTTCGTTGGGAATCACCATTAGCTCATGCTTGACATAACGAATATTGTGTGTTGAAAGAATATATACTTTTTTTTACAAATTTGTATGGCCATCCGTTACGATCATGTACTAGAACAGTGGTTCTCAAATTGTGGGTCGCGACCTTTCCCAGGGGTCGCCTAAGACCATCGGAAAACACATATACTCTACAGTTGTGAAATAATTTTGTGGCTGGGGGTCGCCACAACATGAGGAACTGTGTTTAAGGGTCGCGGCATTAGAAAGGTTGAGAACCACTGCACTAGAATCAAAAAAAAAAAAAAAAAAAAAAAAAAATTGAAAAGGAAAAATAAAATGGATTGTGAAAAAAAAAAAGGGGGGGGGGGCAAAAATCCCAAGAGTAATCTAAAACTTACTGGGTGTTACGACCTGGCCGAGTTGAAGTGTTCCGACTCCCAAACTTACTCGATATGCCCATTTGCACAGACCATCGCACAATTAGGGACAAGCGAGTTGTTTAAATGCAACGCCATGATTCTGCAACTGACCAGTGAAAAGCTGGTAAAGTTTTAAAAACAACTCAAAAGTAGAGTGACATCTCAGACACATTTCTAACCTTTAACGTATTTAATTCTTTTATTTATGAAAAAAATAAATAAATAAACGTTCCTCAAATACGTATAATTAAGGTTAGTTGTGCATTAAACTTCTACTATACTCTTTCACCCCCTTCCCCCACCCCCCACCAACCGTTTCATTAAATTATTATGTCTATGTTCCAAAACATTTTTATTGCAAATACAGTTTTAATATCTTACAACTCTCTGTATTTGGGCAACCGTAGAAACAGTTATCATTTGTAAAAAAATACAAAACGTACATTTCACAATTACAGAACAATACTATTATTCTTACAGAGAAACAATTTGTTGTTGTTTATTGTTAATTAATTTATTTAAAAATATATATTGAAACACTGTGTTATGATCAGAAATTCTAGTAATATTCTTTTGGGAATCGTTAGTGAGTTGAACAAGAACTTAAATTTTACGCAATTGGTAAGCAATATCACCATGTAGCAGTAGTCCGTTATATCACGCGCCAGCCTGGAGATTGCTACTGCACACATGCACTGAAAAGAAAAAACAAAAAAACAAACAGCTACTGCAAAGTACCAGGCAACATGCATTTACTGTTATGTCGTCTGCTTGTCTGTTTGATCGTCTGCTGCCATGTGGCTGGCTGAGCGCGCGCTGTCGCGGACTGTTCCATCGTTTTCTCTTCTGCTACTTTCTGGCTTGCGTGATACGGCGGGAAGGAGAGGAAAGAGGGGGGTGGGGGGAGACGTATCGCGATGGTTCCCATATTTTTACATGGTGCTCCTACACTTTTTTGTTTGTTTGTTTAAAGTCATTATACTCATGGTTAAAAACCATTTCAATGGCAAATAATTAAATTAAAGAAGAGCACCGAGGTTGAGCAATGTCCCCACTAGGGTGATTATAGTAGAGTAGACAGTATAATTATAGCAATGGGCCATTTTATTACAATTTTAAAAACTTTAAAACACTTAATGTATTTAGTGGTGTTTATCCGTGTTGGCTGTAGTCTTAAGGCGGTCCAAATGTCCAGAGAGATGTCACGTAGGTCTAAATGTCCTGGAGATATCAGGGTGGTCCAAATGTCCAGAGGGATGTTAAGTTGGTCCAAATGTCGGAGAGATCTCACGGTGGTCCAACTGTCTATAGGTGATCGTGGACTTAACTATTTCCCAATATCCAGTGGCGTCTCAAGGCGATCCAGTTGTCCAGAAGTGCCCTTAAGGCGGCTCCAAAATCGTTTTCAAATTTAATATACATAAATATTTATATTGTTGTTGTTTTTTTCCAGGATATGGTTTCAGAGATCTCTCAAAATAACATTAAACATTTTCCAGGACAACCATTAACTTGGATCTTAGCCACTTGAATCTGCCACTGACGTAGTCTTAAACTCGGCTCTTTGATTCTACCACTGCTGTGGTCTTAAACTCGGCACTTTGAATCTACCACTGATGTAGTCTTAAACTCGGCACTTTGATTCTACCACTGCTGTGGTCTTAAAAACTCGACACTTTGAATCTACCACTAATGTAGTCTTAAACTCGGCACTTTGAATCTACCACTGCTGTGGTCTTAAACTCGGTACATTGGGAGGAAATCCACAATTTTTTAATTTATTATTTAAAATTTTTAATTATTTTTTTAAAAAAAATATTTTTTATTTTAAATTTTAGTTTTAGAGGATCTAATTACCGATTCATCGGATACTCTAAATATCATACCGGATACATAATAGGGCGGTCATACAAAAGGCTTTAGAACCTTCATCCCGCGTGTTTAATTTTGTTTCCCCACCTTCTCGTCCGCTTAATTTGTTTAAAAGTCTTGAAATGTCGCAAAGTAATGCTTTGTTGCGTCAGCCACTGGACCACTCGCTGAATGCTTTTTATTGGTGCCAGGATCGTGGGCAATATTGTCTCCTGTCGTGTAATCCGAGCTGAAAATGTACCGGTAATTCGTTATTAATTAGACTAGTAATGGGGGAAGACAATCTCACACCGTTGAAATAAAGCTATGACTGAACTGGCTCTCACTCCACACCCCTTTCATGACGCGACGTTGGCGTAAAGACGTTTTTTGTTTAAATTGTTACTATAAGAGTGGTCTACGCCTTACATCGAGCGACACGAAGTAAAATTTGAAAAAAAAAAAATTATAAAAATAAATAAAGTTCTTCATGATTCAAATAAAATATTCTAATACGTGAATCCGTAACATTTTGTGAAAAAAAAAACTTTATCGACACATACATATTTAAGCAAGCATTTTTAAGAGAAATTAATTTTTAGCCCATAATTGTTGATATCTTTAAAAAAAATGTAACTAGTCTTAGCCACTGTACGGCCCGCGAAGTAATGACGTATCCTTTATTCTTCTTATTTTCTTTTGGCCCGCACAAGTATACTGCCCTATATTCTTTTGGTCCGCACAAGTATGCTGCCCTATATTCTTTTGGCCCGCACAAGTATACTGCCCTATATTCTTTTGGCTCGCACAAGTATACTGCCCTATATTCTTTTGGCCAGCACAAGTATACTGCCCTATATTCTTTTGGCCCGCACAAGTATACTGCCCTATATTCTTTTGGCCCGCACAAGTATACTGCCCTATATTCTTTTGGCCCGCACAAGTATGCTGCCCTATATTCTTTTGGCCCGCACAAGTATGCTGCCCTATATTCTTTTGGTCCGCACAAGTATGCTGCCCTATATTCTTTTGGCCCGCACAAGTATACTGCCCTATATTCTTTTGGCTCGCACAAGTATACTGCCCTATATTCTTTTGGCCAGCACAAGTATACTGCCCTATATTCTTTTGGCCCGCACAAGTATACTGCCCTATATTCTTTTGGCCAGCACAAGTATACTGCCCTATATTCTTTTGGCCCGCACAAGTATACTGCCCTATATTCTTTTGGCCCGCACAAGTATACTGCCCTATATTCTTTTGGCCCGCACAAGTATGCTGCCCTATATTCTTTTGGCCCGCACAAGTATGCTGCCCTATATTCTTTTGGCCCGCACAAGTATGCTGCCCTATATTATTTTGGCCCGCACAAGTATACTGCCCTATATTCTTTTGGCCCGCACAAGTATACTGCCCTATATTCTTTTGGCCCGCACAAGTATACTGCCCTATATTCTTTTGGCCCGGACAAGTTTTTCATAAAGTATAACAGCCCGCCTTACATTTTGAGTTGTGCAAGTCTGGTTGAAGAGAAGTAAAAAAGCAGATAATGCAATGGTGTCCAGTGCACTGGCGGGCAGTGCAATTGTTGTTATAGACAGTACAATGGTGTCCAGTACAATGGTGTCCATTACACTGGCAGGCAGTACCATTATTGTGCTGGACAGTACTATGGTGTTCAGTACACTGGTGTCCAGTACCTGGGTCTAGTACTGCGGTTCTCAACCTGTGGGTTGCGACCCCTTTTAGGGTCGAACGACCCTTTCACGGGGTCGCCTAAGACCATCGGAAAACACATATACCCTACAGTTATGAAGCAGCAACGAAAATAATGTTGTGGTTGGGGGTCTCAACAACACGAGGAACTGTGTTAAAGGGTCGTGACATTAAGAAGGTTGAGAACCACTGGTCCAGTACATGGGTCCAGTATATGGGTCCACTACTCTGGTATACAGTACATGGGTCCAGTACACTGGTGTCCAGTACATGGGTCCAGTACACTGGTGTCCAGTACATGGGTCCAGTACATGGGTCCAGCATATGGGTCCAGTACACTGGTGTCCAATACATGGGTCCAGTATATGGGTCCAGTACACTGGTTTCCAGTACATGGGTCCAGTACATGGGTCCAGTACACTGGTATCCAGTACACTAGTGTCCAGTACATGGGTCCAGTGTTTGCAGCAGTAGGGACAACGCTAGTGCTAGGCAGTATAATGCTAGCTTCAGGCAGTACAGTCGTGTTCAGTGCAGTGCTAGAAAGTGCAATGTTATTGATCGACAGTACTAAAGCAAGATTGCTGGAAGTCAGAATTAAGATAACCAGCGATCTGGCCTCATCAAAGTATTTTAATGTCAATCAAAACCTAACACTGACTTAACAAATATATACACATCATCCATTTGAAGTAAACACACACACACACACACACAACCACACACAATCACGTGCGCGCGCGCACACACACACATACAACCGCTATGATTTAAATACGCCCAAAACTAAATAATTATTAAGGGAAATAACCGTGTTTAAGAATTTGATCAGGAGGAGTTGTTGTAAGAAATGCTTTGGTCTGGGCCGTATTGTGAGTGTCAGGGGTGGGGGTGGAAGAAGGTGGGGAAAGGACGTGGGGTTGAGAGCTTTTATAAGAGAATCTGGGCCATGGTGAAATGTTGAACACAAATAAGACTAAGAACTAGGTCACGGCATAAAGAAGTCGACAACATAATCCCCCCTGGTACTTGTGTGAGGATGGACTCAGTCAAAGATAGATGTCAGGAGGAGCGCTGCAAACCAGTGGCTCTCAAACCTTTGTGAGGATGGACGCAGTCAAAGATAGATGTCAGGAGGAGCGCTGCAAACCAGTGGCTCTCAAACCTTTGTGAGGATAAACGCAGTCAAAGATAGATGTCAGGAGGAGCGCTGCAAACCAGTGGCTCTCAAACCTTTGTGAGGATTGACGCAGTCACAGATAGATGTCAGGACGAGCGCTGCAAACCAGTGGCTCTCAAACCTTTGTGAGGATGGACGCAGTCAAAGATAGATGTCAGGACGAGCGCTGCAAACCAGTGGCTCTCAAGCCTTTGTGAAGATGTACGCACTCACAGGCAGACGTCTGGACTAGCGATACAAAACAGCGGTACTCAAAACGCGGTGAGGATGGACTCGGATCAACGATAGACGTCAGGACGAACATTATAATCCAGTGGCTCTCAAAAACTGGTAACCAACCAACGTTGGCAATACAATGGCTTCTGAAATGAAAGTGTCAACATAGAAACAAGACACGCGCTAGTTCCCTTTCTTCCCAAACATTTTCCCGCCGACCTCGAAGATACATTTATTTATGGTTACATCACATTTCCCATGCATTTACTTCATCCATTACTATTTTTTTTAAAAATAACAACAGCTCTTTATACAACTTTTTATCAAGTTTTCACAGAATAATTCCTGATTGACCCCATTTTACTGACCACACCTGCTGACAACACCTGCTGAACACATCTACTGACACCCCACCCCCACACGTTTTCCTTCTCTTTCTTTAACACAATGTGTTCATCTTAGGTTGCCTAACCAGTTAGGCTTGCATCTTTTGAGAACATTTGGTATGAAATAACAGTGGAAAGCAATGTTTGACGTACAAGAACGAATCTGAAGTAACGTGTGACACGCGACGTGAGTTGACTTCAATGTTACTCCTTCCTATAGAGAGCCCCCCCCCCGCCCTCTCCCCCAACACCCACTTTTTCCCGTCTCTACGCCACCACTTATTTTTATTTTATTCTTGCATAAACGAAACAAAATCATAATAAATTTTTAAGAAGAATCTGACGTCATAACAACATCAACAGTTCTGTTGATGGCACGTGGATGCGAATATGGCGAGGCGGTCGTTGGAAGCACCTTTCTTGCAATTTGTTTCAATATTTTGTTTTTTTACATGTTTCTATCATCTTACAAATTTGGCTTCTTTCATTGTACAGTAACTGTTAAAAAAATAATAATGAATCCACTGTTACATCTCATTACAGCTATTCACACCCTGCTCGCTTCTATGAAAACCAAAAAAGTTTCAACAACTTTAATCCAATCCCCACTTTCCCCCCCACATCCCTTCCCTCCCTCCCCCTCCCCCACATGTGTTTTCTTCTGTTATTTCTTATTCTCCTTCCTGACATTATTTCAACTTGACGAGCAATCACGTTGTAAAATGTGTCGTCAAACGTATGCATCTGTTTAACATGGCATTTATCGATGCAAACAATAAAAACCATGCAACTCGAAGCCATTGCTAAAACGATGGCTTTCTGAGACGGGCAAACGCTGACTGGAAGCTGACTATTTTCTTCTGCATTCAAAAACATTTCCTTCTTTTTTTTTAAACTTCTTCTTTTTTTTTTTTGTTGTTGTCGTCGTCGTGGATCGCGAGGCAGTCAGTGATGGCTACACGTCATTCACAGCATGGCAGACAGGGGTTGGCGTGATCGAATACTTGGCGAGGGTTGTGCGGTATCGAATACTTGGCGAGGGTTGTACGGTGGGTTTGAGTTTCCTAATAGCTAGATGACTACAGTACTGTTGCAGGGGGGGTGGAGTGAGTGAGAGAGTTAAGGAGGGGGGGGGGAGAGAATATAATTTTTGCCAGAAAGTGATTGAGAGAGGAAGATAAACAGAGAGAGAGAGAGAGAGAGAGAGAGAATATGACTTCCAAAGAGAATACAGCGACAAGACCGGAGAGAACTAGTGAGAGGGGGAGATAGAGACAGAAAGGGAGAAAGGCAAATGGAGAGAGAGTGTGAGATCAAGCGAGAGGGATCTTTCAGCTAGTTAGTGAAAAGAGAGATGAAGACAAAGACATATGCGTAGACATGATATGTGTCTAATCAGTTCGGATGAGAGGCCTATTAATGGAAAGACATATTCATATAATGTAAAGAATGGACAGCGAGATAGCCTTTATATCATGCTAATAATAATACATTCAGTGATGTCCGTTAGTGATGATTAAATAGAGGAAAAGTGTATTGTTGGCAATCTTCTTCACTGCGCATGTCCTGCATGCTCCACTCTCTCTTGTTGCTATATCCTCTGTTTCTATACCTTCTCCATGGTTATCTTCTCTATTGCAATATTTTCTATTGCAATCCTTTCTATTGCTACCGTCTCTATTGCCACCTTCTCTATTGCTACCTTCTCTATTGCCACCTTCTCAATTGCTATACCTCCTCTTTTTGTCACCTGCGCCCTTGCTCCCTTTTTCTATCTGCTATCATCATCAAAATCATCATCATCATCATTATCATAATAATCATCATCATCATCATGTCCCTTAGTCCTTGGACCGTTGGGGCGCCACAGATGACATGAAAACTATTCTTCTCCATTCCTCTCTGTCTTCTGCACTACGCATAGCATCGCCTAGTTTTAATCCCGTCCACCCTTTGATGTTATCTTCCCATACCACTTTAGTGGTATCTGCTATACCTATTCCATAAACTAGCTTTCTACTGGCCATGTTCTCTTTTGCAACTTTCTCTTTTGCAACCTTCTCTATTACCACCTTCTTTATCTGCCATCTTTTCTATTCCCCACCTTCTGTTTGTGTTACCCTCTCCAAGTCCAACCTTCGCACTAGCCCCCTTTGTACCTAATCTACAGAGCGATGTCATAACGGACCACCAGCTCATTAAGCTATATTTTACATTTACCTCGGACATCGCCATTTCCGGTCCTGGTTAATCTACCATTGACCATCAGGCTTTCAGTCCGTGCACGCGCATACCCGTCATGTGACCGCCACGGGGGTTCTCACTGACCGTGGTCCGAGGTCTAGGGTTCGTCGTGCTGTTTGGGGGACACACGCGGGCCACCTGGGGGGACCGCCGTGAGCATGCCGGTCTTCAGGGCGGTTACTCAAGTCGCACACAAATATCCGACTCTGTGTGTGCAGTCAGTCTCACGGTGCACAATATCTGCCCCCAATCTATATTCATTAAGCACGGTCCCCGAGCGGGCCTCGGACAACGACGGGTGACGCAAACTGACACGTGAATAGATCACCTAGTGGTTTGGTCGAGGTGTCGGCCTCATGTGGACTAACAACACTAGAGAACTATGAGCGTTTGTTGGTGTGTGAGTGTGTGTGTGTGTGTGTGCAAGTGGGCTGTCTGTGTGTGGTTATCGCTTTGCGGGGTTGTTAGTCTTATACATTGCAGAACTACACTTCAATGCTGTTCTGCCGGGAGACGGGACCAGTGGTAGAAAGACGTGTGATGTGTTGCTATAATATCGTAACCAATAACTTGTCCCTTTGTACTTATTGTTAGATACCATTGGCAGTCCATACAATCAATCATTTAACGTCATCTGTCAGTGAAGCCAACTCTGCCCACGAAGAAGTTAAACATATAAGACACCCTTTAAAACACAACGTTTTCCCTATAAATCCTTTAGACAATGTAATATCGAGCAACGGCTGGTAGGGCTTCAAATGAGACCAAACATGCATTCAAGTAACTCCACTTTAAGAGAATCCCCCCCCCCCCTTTTTCCCCCCGAAACGCTTGCAGCCGTACATTCGTTTCTACGCCAGTGAACTGTATTACTATTTTAATAACCCACCAGCTTTTTACACCGCATATTTATTTCACCAACTATTTCAGAAAAAAAACAAAAGAAACATGGTACGCACCAAACGAACTTGCGATATTTTTTTAAGATTCCAACTTGGCGCGGTTATTGGGAATTTTGTTGAGTGAACTTATGTAATCATATTTCCTTCTACTTCCCCTCGAAAAGAGGAAACGCTGAGTTGTGTGTGTGTGTGTGTGTGTGTGTGGTTTGGGGGGGGGGGGATGGGGTTGCTAAAATGTAGTTCGAATGCTTTGTCATCGGCAACGAGTCTATGTTCCAAGTTTCATCTCGATATTTTGACAGGAAATGGGTCTATTTGCTGTCCGAAAAATACAAGAACAGAAAAATTTAATATAAATTATTATTTTTTTTATAAAAAATATTACTTACTTTTGAACCTTTTTGTTGAACACGTGTCAACGACTGTTTCCTGTATTCATTTAGTATTATTACGTATTCAATTGATATTAAGGCTGCACCTATTGGTACCCGGGTACCAGAAATGAGAGGTTGGGATTAAAAAAAAACAATTTAATATATTATTGTTGGGTTTCTAAGACAAAATGAGGTATCAAATGAAAGATAATTGAATGTACTATACGTTTGTAGACTTAAGTCTTCATTTTAACTACAATAAACTCCTAAAAATGACATCCGAATAGCATTAGTCAAAATGGACCCGGACACGCAGCGCCGCCATTCGCACCCGGGTACCATTAGACTCAATGCGATTCGGATGTCATGTGTGGTAGTTAATTTTGGTAAAACTGAAGAATTAAGTTTACAAACGTATAGTTCATTCAATTATCTTTCATTTGATGCCTCATTTGGTTTGTTTAAAAATTTCCATCGGCCCAGGTGGTGGCGTAGGAAGTGGGTTGTAGAGGGGGAAGTCTCCCCTTGTGTGAACTTTTCTCCCTTAAAGGAGCGGGCTCCTTTTATTGAGGAGAAAAGGGGGGGGGGGCAAAAAGACCATGGGCTTAGGATATTCATTTCAAACCAAATCAGCATTTCCTATTTGTACTCTCCATTGCAAGGTTTTAACATTTGCACACCTCGACCATGCGCACCTTATCGCCTATTTAAAAAAATTCACATTTCCCCCTGCCCTACGTCTCATCTCTCTTGTGGACCAGCGTTTGAAACGAAAATAAAATATAATAGTGTGACACAATAAAACATAGATCGCCTTTTTCCGTGGAGAGGACATGTGAAGCAAATTATTATAATTAATTTTTTTTTTTTTTTTTAAATTATATCTGACCTATTAAATTTAGTAGTTAGTCAGAATATTGAAACACCTAACACCGAACCTGTCGCTAAACGCTGTCTGAAGAAGTACGCTCTGGCGTCCCAGAATTGCCTCGAATCCTTCGCCGTTTTATCATTTGCTCACCGAACTATGAGTGGGTGTATTCCCCACCGACAATTAATCTCTCTTCCTTAGGTTGACTTCCAGCTCCTGTGCTCCTTCCTCGTTTCTCTTTTCTCTCTCTCTCTCTCTACATATATATATATATATATATATATATATATATATATATATATATATATATATATATATTAACCTGAAATCTCTACTTACCTGAACCATTTCTTCAAATATTTTTTGGGCTCCATAGAAATATGATGGGGCCCCATGGAGACCATACGGCCCACGTTGAGGACTACTGATCAATACAATCAGGCTTTATGGCTCAAAAAAAAAATATTTAAAAAAGTGAATAATTAAATTGACATATTTTGAGAACCCCCGCCGGTGTCTGTAATATTTCACCCCCCCCCCACCCCCACCTTCAACTGAAATTGCCGTCAACTGTTGTATTTTTTTATTTTTTCTTCTGTCCCAACCTTTGGTAGTTAAACGTTTCATTTTCAAGTTATTTTACAGGTGGATTCTTTCCCCACCTCACAGGAAAGACAACCCGAACAAATGAAAAAATCGACTCAATGGCAGACGTAAAATAACTTGTTTACATGTTGTGATGTTAAGAAGGTTTTTTTATTCCCCCTTCAAAAACACTTTCCAATTCACATCAAACATGATACAGGGCCTCCAACGTTGTCATAACACTGCCAGCAACGTATTCACAACTCATATGTGTGTGTGTGGATGGTTGTCCTCTCTCTCTCTCTCTATCTATCTATCTATCTATCTATCTATCTATCTATCTATCTATCTATCTATCTATCTATCTATCTATCTATCTATCTATCTATCTATCTATCTATCTATCTATCTATCTATCTATCTATCTATCTATCTATCTATCTATCTATCTATCTATCTATCTATCTATCTATCTATCTATCTATCTATCTATCTATCTATCTGTCTGTCTGTCTGTCTGTCTGTCTGTCTGTCTGTCTGTCTGTCTGCCTGCCTGCCTGCCTGTCTGTCTGTCTGTCTGTCTGTCTGTCTCTGTCTGTCATCTAAACTGTGTATGTCTATCTGTCTCGTTCTCTCTCCATCTCTCTCTCTCTGTCTGTCTGTTTCCCTCTATCTCTCTCTCTCTCTCTCTCTCTCTGTGCATGTTTTGTATCGACTCTAGTAATCGTCCTTGAATTCGACTGGTATCGTTTAGCCCAGGATGAGCGCTCACGCACTAGAAAGAAAAGGCAGCTGCCGAAAAAACACCAAAAAAAAATGAAAGAAAGAAAAAAAACAAGCCACAAACTTTGTGCATGTCGTCTGCATTGAAATAGTCAGCCCCTAGTTCTTGTAGGCGTCAAAGTGAACTATCAGCTGATGCCGTGCTTGTGAATGGACACCATTGCGCCGCGAGCCCTCGGCACCGGGTCGGCCTGCGTTGTTACATCGTCTACTTACTTCTCTCCACTGCTTCTGCTGCACCGCGCGCGCGCGCGCTGCATTTCTGACATAACCCCAACGCCACTTCTCCCCAGTCCCATTTCCCCCGCCCCCACGCCTCCCTCACCCCCACCCCCACCACCATTTCTTCCTCGCTTGCGGTTCAGTGTCCAACCGATTCAAGGTTGTTGTTCGCGGCACTCGAGTTGTATCCCTCTGGCGCAGGATTACACAACTACTGCAGTACATTACTACCATCCTCACATTTTTCTGCACCCCCCACCCACGACCCTGGCTGCACCAGTTCTTTATTATCTCATGACAGAGACCAACCCCCTTCGACCCCCACCCCCCTGCTCGCCTCCTTGTCCGAAATCTTGTTATGTATTTTTTTTTTTTAAACGTGGAAGAAAAAAAAAAAAGTTTATTTTTTAACTATAGTCTCAATTCAGTCGCTTCTTCCCCTTTATAATTTATTCTCTCCCTTCACTTTATTTTTTTTCCTCTCTTTGAAAGGTCCCTCCCCCTTACTCTCCCCACCCCACCCCCCTCCTTTCCATCTCGTCTTTTATTTCTTTTAGTCGTTAGGTGTTGTGTGTCGGATAGCACTGTGCAATGCATGTTTGACTGGTAGGGCTGGCGTAACTCCTGCAGTTGTGTGCGAGAGGTCGTCGGGAGATGGTCGCCTTTAGTTGTTTGAGTAAGTAAGTTGCGAGGGGCCTTTGCCGTCTCGGCCAAGATAATACAACCGACACTTTTCCCTCTAGTTGGGGGGCCGCAGCCGCCACCACCCTGGACCACATTCAGTCCGTCGTGGGCTCCATCGTCAATTGCTGGTTGGTTTCCTGTTTTTGGATTTAGTCTTTATTTCCTACTAATTAGCTGTGTGGACATCTCTCTCTCTGTAAGTAAGCCTGCTTGTTTCTTTTATTTGAGGTGGTAGTAGTTGGTTAGTTACGATGGCTTTCATGTATGCGTGTGTACGGCATCGCCCATGAGGTTATTGGCACGGATCTCATTATTTAAGCATAGACTTAATGATTCGATTGGATGGAACGAGCTCTTGGCTTTGTTTTCTTGACCTGGATTGCGTTCAGATTGTGTGTTTTCTTGTTATTATTATGCAATATTATTTTTGGGAGGATTCCGAGAAAAAAATCCGCATGAGAAGGAAGACAAAAAAAAAAAAAAAAAGAAAGAAAGAAAGATAAAGTTAAACACGTATTCGATTTGTTAATTTATATTAAATTATCGATATTGTTGTTAGAAATGGTTTAAAATAAAACGATGGAGAAACGATATAAATTAAATTCGATTAATTTTAGCTTTAACGAAGTGATTCGTTTTAAATAAAACGCTTTAACGTCTTTAATTTCATCTATTAAAAAAAAAAAAAAACATGTTTATGGAGACGTAGACACCGCATCATTTTTTTTATATTCTAGCTACACTAGTGTTACAGATTTCTCACACCTGACCTTTTCGAGGGACTTAAAAAAAATATTTTTAAAAAATATATATCATTGTTAAATTTCAGTTATTGGGGATTAATTAAAAAAAAACAACTTTGACTTTTTGTGCGGGCGTGTGGAAAGAGGGAAGGGGGGGGGGGAATAAATACTTTATAAATACAAACGCAAATACCGAGAATAAATCTAGATACAATCAGTCGCTTCACATCACGACAATTAAAAATGTTAAACCTCCAAATATCCTTTTAACCAAAACACCACCGCGAACGGTTAACAGTTGTTTAAACGCTGGCTTGAAGTAAATCACCAATAAACTTAACTCATTGTATGATGTGATAACCCCCCCCCCCCCCGAGCCCCCGAACCCTTTGCCTCCCCTAGGGGGGCACCTGCCCTCGTAAACTTTTGTTGACAAATGCAATTTTCACACGAGTGCGAGTGCACTGAATACTTCGCTTTGGATTTGAAATCGGAGCTTTTTTTTTAAAAATATGGTTTTGTTGCTGCTAATCACGGGTCGGCAATAGAAGTTATTGATTGATCAATTAGACACCCCGACCTCCTTTGACACGGTACACTAGACTGAATCGTGTTAAATAAAGGAACCTCACTTGTTGATGGCGTTTGTGGCTAGGACAAATTGTTCAAAGCTCTCCACACACACACACACACACACACACACAAAACGGCACTATAAAGAATACATATTTTTTTTTTTTTAAAAGAAAGAAAAGAAGAAATAAAGAAAAGTATATAATTTGAATTATTTTGTTTAAAAGAAGAGACATTTATTATTCGGTTAATGGTATGCATTGGTAAATTAGAAATAATTAATGCTCACGCTTCATCTGGAAAAAAAATAATTATTTAAAAAACAATATCTAGATCTAAATCAAATAAAGTTGTAAACATATACCACACAAATGGGGGGGGGGCGGTTTGGGAAAAAATGTGGTGGGGGGGGGGGGGGGTTCAAAACAAAAAATAATTTAAAAATCCTTGGTGATGTTTTAATTGTAACAATTTTATTACATCTATTGAATGATGGAGGTATGTTACAGGCTATGGTTTTAGTATGATGGCCGAGATTAGAGAAATAGAATCAGACGGTGACGGTGATGCTGACTGGGACACAATGATACGATGTTGTCGTGTCTCGTGTCTGATTGCGACGTTAATGTTACAGTCGAAGTCGAAAGATGGCGTTGGTGCTGGAATTAAAAAAAAAAAAATAATAATTGTAGTAACCGATAATATTTGACATTTATAATGCAGTCAGAGTTTGACATTTATTAAATTGCACTCAATGCTGACAGGTGCATGACAGCTTGTACTGACATTAACGTGTTAGATAATATTGGCATGCTCTTGTTGTTATAAACGTACTTTTTTGTATTGTAGTTAGTATATACATATATGTATACACATATATAAGTTGAACAATCGACATTGGCTTTGCAGTTAGTGCTCTGATTCATATTTTAGTTAAAATCTACATTAACAATTTATTTAAATTTGAAATTATTGTTGTTAATGTTCACCTGGTTACAATAATAACATCTGGCGTCAGCACAGAATATACTTAAATACTATGCTTAAAATAATATCATTAATACCAAAATTAAAGATATATATACATGTATATGACCAATTGAAATCTAAAGGAAGAAAATAAAAGAAATTAAAAAGTAACACAGCAATATAAAGGTTGTTTAAAAGTTTAATCTTTATATCAACTGAAATAAATGAATTATATTTATGCGTCGCAAATACTACACACGCCAATACACGCCTAAAACAAACTATTTGACTTGTTTGTATGTGTTAACAAGGTGTTTTATTATTTTTAAAAAAAAAACAAAAAAAACAACACACACAAATAATACAAATATATAGGAATTAATCGGCTTATTTCAAAAAACCAGAATGCAGATCATTGGTAGGAGACATAGTTTAGTGGAACTCGTGTGCTCAAATTATATATAAGCGATCTGTGGTGTTTGGTTAGAGAGTATGGTGTGAGAAGACACATGATAAATTCACTCGCGTCCAGATAGAATGGTGTGTGGATTGCACCGCTGATATGCGACGTTCTAAATGTGGACCGCAGTGTGGATACGCCGACGCTATAGTTATTTGTGGATTGTGCTTGCCACATACGAGCTATATGTGGATTGTTCCCCTATAGAGTTGGACAGCTGTGTGTGAATTGTATCGAGGGTGTGTGACAGTTGTATGGGCATTACATAATGCTATGTGATAGTTATTGGTGAATTGTGGTGCTGAAATGTTACAGTTGTATTGTGGATTGCATAATTTCTATGTGATAGGTATATGTGAATTGTGGTGCTGATATGTGACAGCTGTATGTGGATTGTCACATACCATAATACGTGTATTTTTGTGTTTCTTCTTTTATGTTAGCTATTTTAACGTACATGCAAACAATGTGATAGGCAGTTCTACTGGATATGACAGTTACATATGCAGCTGTCAATTTGACGGCACATTAAGCGACGGTACATATAGTGGTAACTATTAAATTTCCTTACATCTGTTATACAACAAGACTTACACATGTCACGTGAAAGAACGTATAGCTGCACTGTGACAATGCATGCATCTGTACTATGACAGTCAAGGGCATCTGCACTGTGACATGACTTAGAGCCTCCAAATGGACGACACAGCTGCGCTTATTCACAGTCACCCAAGTCATATTGTTGACTTATCTTATTGACTTACAAGAAACTTGATTCCGCCGTGTAAACACAATGGACAAGAATTTTTGTTAGAATAAATACAAAACCTACAGGAAGTCATGATCGAAACTTATGATTTTACATTTACTAAAGTATGATGCTTATAGTATACATGCAGTGTTATACATCACTGTATACTAGACTTAAGACTTTAGACTTACGCTAACAAGAGTACAAATGCTGAACACATTTTGGAACGTTAATTTTAGCCATAGTCATGATATACTTAAGGCACCTGGATTAGTTTTAATGCGAATTTCGGATATTGCCTTTAGTGTGATACACATATGGATGATCGTGCTTTATCTATTCAGTCAAGATACAAATAAGGATGATAGTACTTTATCTAGAATCTAATATATCATGATACGTTACTTGGAACATACTTTTAGTAAGTCATTAATATATAACATATACAGACCTGTTAACCCTCAAACTCTTAAAATCGTACAATATCATCACAACATCGCTCAATGCATTATCTTAATAGTAAAAAAACCCACATAGTATATATAATGTATACACCTCAAAATCGTACAATGTACGCCAAAATCGTAAGAGTAAACAGGTCTGCATATATAACGGTAATTTGATACAAGTGTAGTCATCGTCCGATGAGAGCAGAGTAGTCCGTCCGTTCATTTGCCGAGTCCTAGACCTGCTGGACTCACCGTAGCTCTCGGACCAGTCATGTTTAGCTCTATACCCCTAAGTGAGCTACACCCTAGCAAACCACAGAGCGTCCGTCGGGTAAGGCTGCAGAAAAAAACAACATTTTTTTTTCTTGCCAGTTTGTATTACTAAGCTTTGGTGGGGGGGGGGGGGGGGAAGGATGAAGTCGGTTTTGGTGTTTTAATAATAATTTGACACATTTCCTCAGCACTGAGAATATGCTCGAGTTTAACAGCTAGTCATTTCATTTGCATTTTTAATGAGTGATCTATTAACACGGTTTGAGTATCTAATCTCTTAACTCTGTGACAATGTAGATCTCAAAATGTTCAAGGCGACTGACCGGTAGGAATTATCCACAATCCAGCTGAGACCGGCAGTTTAAAAAAAAAATAAAAAAGGGTTTTATTTTCCCTTTTTCAACCTTACGGACCGGCGAATTGTGGTCCGACAGACCGGTGCCGGTACGCGGGTCCGTACGCCACTATCCCAGAGTCTCCGGGATTTTAAAGAATATATTATGATACAACGATGTTGTTATAAGGTTAGTTGTAACGTGTTGTAGGCGTGCTGCAGGGTTGACGGTATAACCGCTGTGGGGACGGCCAGCGCACTGAGAGCTTTGACTACGTGTAATGTACCAACATGGATAATACATATGCGAACAACTGTGGTGAGAGCAGTGGCGTGTGAAAGCGAAGGTGCGGTTTGGGCGTTCGGCCCCCGGGCGGAAATTTAATTTTTTTTTTTTTCTTCTTTCTATTAAAGGGGCGGCATTGTCGGCGATCTACATACTTGTTGTTTTGTTTCGTGGAAGAGGGTTGGCACAGTTCTTGTCCCGCCCCGGGCGGCATTACCCCCTAGCCACGCCACTGAATGAGTGCGAGCTAAACTGTCAAAGCGTGTCAAAATTCACGCAGCCATAAGCCAAGTAGTAGAAGTGTTTATAAAGCGAGCGATACGATGGCTGTGATGATAAAGTCGGATAACTACCGATGAGATTGGTACCCAGCATTGAGGTCGTACATACTCATAAATATTTGAAGAGTTTTAAGTGCTCTCCATGGACATGGATTCGTGCGAATCTATATGCGAGCAGGCATTTGTACCACAAACAGTACTTATGTAGCAACTTTATGTATAGAAACGAAATAGTAGAACAAAGGTACGTCGAAGCTCAAATCAAAAGACAGGACAATTCACAGCTCCAACATATACCTTGTTCTACCATTTCATTCACACAGCTTCAACACATACCTTGTTCTACCATTTCATTCACACAGCTCCAACATATACCTTGTTCTACCATTTCATTCACACAGCTTCAACATATACTTTGTTCTACCATTTCATTCACACAGCTCCAACATATACTTTGTTCTACCATTTCATTCACACAGCTTCAACACATACCTTGTTCTACCATTTCATTCACACAGCTTCAACATATACCTTGTTCTACCATTTCATTCACACATCTTCAACATATACTTTGTTCTACCATTTCATTCACACAGCTTCAACATATACCTTGTTCTACCATTTCATTCACACAGCTTCAACATATACCTTGTTCTACCATTTCATTCACACAGCTTCAACATATACCTTGTTCTACCATTTCATTCACACAGCTCCAACATATACTTTGTTCTACCATTTCATTCACACAGCTTCAACATATACCTTGTTCTACCATTTCATTCACACAGCTTCAACATATACTTTGTTCTACCATTTCATTCACACAGCTCCAACATATACTTTGTTCTACCATTTCATTCACACAGCTTCAACATATACCTTGTTCTACCATTTCATTCACACAGCTTCAACATATACTTTGTTCTACCATTGCATTCACACAGCTTCAACATATACTTTGTTTTACCATTTCATTCACACGGCTTCAACATATACTTTGTTCTACCATTTCATTCACACAGCTTCAACACATACCTTGTTCTACCATTTCATTCACACAGCTTCAACATATACTTTGTTCTACCATTTCATTCACACAGCTTCAACATATACTTTGTTCTACCATTTCATTCACACAGCTTCAACATATACCTTGTTCTACCATTTCATTTACACAGCTTCAACATATACTTTGTTCTACCATTTCATTCACACAGCTTCAACACATACTTTGTTCTACCATTTCATTCACACAGCTTCAACATATACCTTGTTCTACCATTTCATTCACACAGCTTCAACATATACTTTGTTCTACCATTTCATTCACACAGCTTCAACATATACCTTGTTCTACCATTTCATTCACACAGCTTCAACATATACTTTGTTCTACCATTTCATTCACACAGCTTCAACATATACCTTGTTCTACCATTTCATTCACACAGCTTCAACATATACTTTGTTCTACCATTTCATTCACACAGCTTCAACATATACTTTGTTCTACCATTTCATTCACACAGCTTCAACACATACTTTGTTCTACCATTTCATTCACACAGCTTCAACACATACTTTGTTCTACCATTTCATTCACACAGCTTCAACATACACCTTGTTCTACGATTTCATTCACACAGCTTTAAACTCAGTCTTTTATATATAAATCTACTTTTGGAAATCTACTCTGTGCATAAAAGTAAGATATAAAGAGAAATATAGACGATTTACTTTTTTTGTAAGTGTATAAGTTTATCGCTTCAAAAATAAATATATAGCGCCTATCAAAGATTTGTTCCATTTTAACACGTGCTTTGGGGTTAAACTTTTGCATGAAGAGAAAAGAAGTTTTAAAACAGACACAGCACTTCATGTTCATGGATAGTGTTCAACTGAATGTCTTTTTTTTCTTCCTTCTGTTTGACGATATAAAAAAAAAAAAAAAATATGACACGTTTAGCGCTAAGAATGAACATTCAATACCGGGAGTTTGAACTATATACAACATATAGACACGTAAATACCGATAATACTAACTATATAATAAAATGTATACACATAAATATCGGTAATATAAACTATATATGACATATAGACACATAAATACCGATACTATGAACTATATACACGATACGGCACATAAATATTGGTAATATAAACAGTATATATATATAATATAACATACAGGCGCATAAATATTGGTAATATGAACTATATATGTATATAATATAAGAGACAGACACAGAAATACTGGTAGTATGAACTTTATGTGCGATATATACACACAAACATACATTAAAAATCAGAGGCAGACATAAAGATTATATTCTTACAAACTCAAAGAACACATTGTATTTTCTAATACTGTGAAAGAGTTTGGGTTTATGCATTAAATCTGTTATAGATGGCAGGGTTGGCATATTGCTTCCATTTTTTTGTTTTTAATAATTAAAAGAATCGTTTTAGATGCAAAGAGCACATTTATTAACAGCTGTCTAAAGAATGGTGTCTTTACCTTAAATAAAACTCTTATTGTGTCTTAACACACCGTGGCTTAAAAAAAAAAAAACAAGGCGGAGTGTTCTACATAAGGGACACATCATGCCTAGAACACAGCGGTGTTACCAGCGTCGTGGACACATGCAGAAATAAGGTCAACTAATATTAGAATGTCACGGCAGGTTGTTTCAGTTTCTGGTTTGGCTTTGAGTGTGTGTGTGTGTGTGTGTGTGTGTGTGTGTGTGTGGTGGTTGGGGGGGGGCGTGTGTTTGTGGCGAAGGTATGCATGGAGTGGGGCTGCCAGCAAACGTTTTAACTAATAGTAACTTTTATACTATCAAACACCAGGTCCATAAGTATTACAAAGTCAAGGTATAATGTATGCTCTAATGTATGCTCTATCGCATACTAGTTATACATATAGCTTGAATTTCACTTTCTGAACCCTTTGTAAAAATCAGCGTCGTAGGAAGTGGGTGCGTCGAGGGTGCTCCGCCCTGGGCGGCACATTTGTCTTTAAATGTAGGGGTCGTCATTTTCGGCCAATTTTTTCTTTTTTTTTTGTTGTAGGATGTTGGCAACCCTAGAGCTACGCCACTTTGTTAAAGTGAACGATTTAATACAGTCTTGAGGCTGTTTGTTTCAGTGGAGCTATAGAGTCCTGTGGGTTTGCTGGTCACACTGTAAATGAAATACTTGATTCTGACGGCACGCAGCCGGACAATGCTGGCTGCCTCTTGAACAATTCGTCTGACGAATCGCGTTGGCAAAAAGATTAGAGAAAGAAACCGGTTTTCAAGAGACTCCAGACATTTTGTTTTCTTAAGCTTCACACACGCATACAATATTTAAATAAATATATATATGGGGTGGGGGGGGGGCTGTAGATAAAACGGTCGTATCACACGAAAATTAAAGTTATGACATATGTGAATAGGAAGTGGGGTGTTTGGTGTGAGTTGTGTGTGGGGGGTGCTGGGCGTACATAAGAAGTTTTTTTTAAAATAATAATAATACATCTAACAAAGGCCCCTCGCCCCAACCCACTAATATGTATATGACTCCGCCACTGACGAATGCGTGGTGCTGTAGAGATGTTAAATTTTCAACAACTCTTCCAAGACTCAATCGGCGATTCCCCATACACCAGCCTTCCCTCATCCCCCGCCCTCCCTGGAATTGATCATAATAATATTTAATTGATGTGTTGTTGTTGTTTTATTTTTGTCCATTCTATAATTGATTCCGTGTTCATTAGTTGTATCATTAACATTACTATTGTGTTATTTTAATTTCAATCTTTACAATATTATATTATTTACTACTGTTACTATTGTTACATTTAGTAAAACCCTTACATTAAATGTATTATTGTTTTCCTCTCTTGAAGTAGGCTTTTGGTCGGAACGTCCGTTCGTTTGTTTGGTAGAAGGTTAAAACGCGCTCCCTTACTTTGCTGACGTAAACATGTACACATGTGTAACTGTTAAAACACATACACGTGTGTCATCATTACAAGTTCAACTGAGAAAGTCGATTCAAATTCAAGGAATTTAAATGGAGCGCAAAAAGAAAAAAAAAACAAACAATATATTTTTTTTAAAATGTTAAAGCAAAGTATGTGTGAATGAAGAAACGACCTTGCGCATTCGAAGGCGGGTCCACGTAGACCCGGTGTCATTGACACGTTTTTCACTGACCCAGCTCAACGGCGGTCCTCAACTTTAGTGACGTGACTACACGCACTAAGGCACGCACAACGGTGGAGCTCAAGTTTCAACGGCGGGACTACATGGACTATAGTCGCGCCGATTGTCCTTTATAAATCTTCACAAACTAGACGCAAAGTTGTGTGTTTGTGTGTACTACGCTAAATAACGTAGCTCCTCTGACATGACATGCCGTAAGGTGACCAGTCTTACATGAAAGTGGGTCTGATTATATTATTAGTATAATTGCATATTACCAACCCCGTCACGTGACAATCCAAAACGTGCAGTCCAAAACATGCGATCCAAAACATACGATGCAAAACCTACGATTTAAAAAAAAAACCCTAGATTCCCAAAGCTCTTGAAATATAAACGAATGTTGAAGCCATTCTCTAGTGAAGCTTATCCATAGAATTGACTACCATTAGGACGAGTTATTCCGTCGAGTCTAGTAGATCATTTCCACTTTTCCCCGTACCTTGACTGCAAGGCCAGTAAACAAAGAAAATTAATTTGCGCATTTTTTTTTTCCCTTCTGAAGACGTTAACGAGGACTTGCAGTGTGTTGCGCAATAACTCATCCCTGACATTATGGAAAGAGACGATAACATAAATTGTCTTGGTCAAATGTTGACGAAAGCTATTTGTAAATCCTTTGTGTTAACTTCGCTTTTCTTTCGTGCGTTCCTTTCTTTCTGTGTGAGTGTGTCGCAAAAAAAAAAATAAAAAAAAATAAAAAATAAAAATAAAACAAAACGCAGACGGCTAACTGACCCACTTCCCGTCAACTTATGGAGCTGACCCTTGGCACATAGACTCGTTGCCGATAGCAACACACGCTTATCAAACGTTCAGCCGCCACCACCCAAACACCCTCCCCCATCTTCCCCCCCCCCCCCCGCCAACTTAAGGTTGCTTTTTTTCTTTTCTGATTTTCAAAGGGGTGATGAAGGAAATAGGATGCCACTGATTTCACCAAATAAAATTACCGATAACTGCGTTAAATGAGATTCGTAAAGATAGCGCAGGTGCGTCTGGTGCGTAATGTGTATAACAATGAATAAAAATGAATTTTACGAAACACTTTGTCTTTTAGGTGCTGTTTAATTGTTCTCTCGTGGATGAACGCACGTCTCACCAGGAAACCGACTGTCCTATATATATATATATATATATATATATATACATATATATATATATATAGCTTCGGTAATTATATATAACAGTTGTGCACTATTCATAAATCAAAGGGAAAGTCATGTAGATTTACGACGCACAATGGAGTATGTAATATGCGGAGGAATCACGTGGACCTTGCAACCATGGCACTGCGGCATATTTTTTTTTGGGGGGGGGGGGGGGGTGGCCAAAGTTGGGGTGTGGGCAAAAATGTAAATGCTTAAGTTTGAATGCCCACAAAAGGAGGTGGGGGCACAAAACCGCGGTACCACGCTTTAGAAAACTACCAATAATAATAATAATAATAATAAGAAGAAGAAGAAGAAGAAGAAGAATATAAAGAGCATCTTCTTCTTTATTTTTATTTATTTATTATTTTACAATATCTTTTAAGGCTGAGACTCTTTATACCACACCATCACGGTAATTTATACCACACCATCACGGTAATTTATACCACACCATCACGGTAATTTATACCACACCATCACGGTCATTTATACCACACCATCACGGTCATTTATACCACACCATCACGGTCATTTATACCACACCATCACGGTCATTTACACCACACCATCACGGTCATTTATACCACACCATCACGGTCATTTATACCACACCATCACGGTCATTTATACCGCACCATCGCTGTCATTTATACCACACCATCGCGGTCATTTATACCACACCATCACGGTCATTTACACCACACCATCACGGTCATTTACACCACACCATCACGGTCATTTATACCACACCATCACGGTCATTTATACCACACCACCACGGTCACAAAACGATCTAATTAATTAGCACTAAGAGAGAATACTTACTTGACGCACCGACCTCAGCAAGGATCACCATATACTACACTGTGCACACCGAATGCAGTTGTGGTTTTGGGGGGGGGGGGGGCAATTCAATCAGCAGAGATGCTGACACCCAACGACCACCATCATCATTACGCATTAAATGACATCCCCCCCCACCCCGATAAAGATGACATTCTCGTCACGGTTATGCGATCCGTGTAATGACCACACAGGCCAGGAGAGGACACTATAAATTTAACCTAAAAAAGCCATGACCGAACACTTTGATAGGAAGTAGCAAGTCACCTAGTGTTTCGTAGCTACACATCTTCAGTGCAGTGTTTTGTTATGTCATGGGTTTTTGCGTCCTACTGAAGGTTAATGATTAATTGAGCGTGTACAACGAGACATTCAGAACGTGTCCAGTGCGGCAGACCGCTGGCAGGAGTTATACGCATCACCACAGTGACTGGCGTTCAATGCAGGGGCATAATTTTGGGCAGGGCAGGGTGGGGCATTTGCCCCTGCCCCCTCAACCCCGCTGAATTTGCAGATTTTATTTAAATTTATATTTACTGCGGCGCCTCCACAACTTAACAAACCGACCAAGTTTTGTCCCCCCCCCCCCCCCACCCGCCCACTTGAAAAAAAAACTGAAATGACGCCCCTGATTCAATAAATATACATATATTTTTTTTTTTTATTAATTAACATGCTCATTTTATGCGAACCGGCGAATGGGGGCCCCGGCGGAGACAACCCAGTTTTAGTGGCACTGTCTTAGACAACAGGATATAGAGAGAGGTATGGAGGTGCGGCGATTGCTCTTAAGTTTCAGGTTAAAGGGGAGGTGGTTCTTACGAAATGTTAGTTTGAAGAAAATGGGTAGGGGTAAGGAGGGGGTCGGGTGGGGGGATTATAGTGCATCCATGGCACGTGCCGCCTCTTGCGTCGGTCATAAATACCTTTACTTATACTCCACCATCCTGGTCTCATGTGGGATGGTGGTGGGGGTGGGATGGTGTGGGTGGGGGGGGGGTTATTTCGCTTTGGAGGTTGAGGCAAAAGAAAAGGTTTGCAACGCCTTGTGATGGTGTGCCCGTTTGTGGATGGGAAGACATCATTCGTGATGTGTTTGTGAATGGGAAGGCGGAGTGCGTCTGCATGTCTACCTCCCGTGACAATCTCACCTGAGGTCATGTGAATGGGGGGAAAGGGGGATAAACAGAGGAAGATAGAAAATATAGCGACATGGGGTGGGGGGGGGTCGTGGGGGGCATGCTGCTTCACTTAGTGGAATGGTGTGAGTGGATGGGGGTGTGGGGGGGGGGGGAGTCACTTCCATTTATCATTAAGACGAATGGCCGACATCGTTGTCAAAATTTTCATTGTAATGATTAATTATTTTGTTGCAAGCGCATTCTCAAGGTCGGCGTGGTCGAGGAGAGGGGGGGGGGGGTCAGAAGAGAAAGACAGAGATTAGCGCCGGACATCAGCCGTGTTATTATTAGACGCGTTATTTTAGGAGTATTGCACGCTCATCCTCTGAGAGGACTTCTTCCTTCGTTGTTACTTTTTTTTGTTGTGAGGAGACAGTTTCATCAATTATGGTACCACATACGTGTTAGTGAATACATAAATTATTATGGAACATTAAGAAATTTAAATTTAAAAAAACAATTAAAATAAATAAACAGAATAAAAAAACTCTAAGGTCCCTAAAAAAAAATAAACAACCCTTGTTTATGTCCTATTGAAAGAGAATATAAACGAAACAAATTTAATTGCATACGAGAAAGGTGAGGGAAAAGAAACGCGAAACATGTAATATTTCGTTGACGTTATTATTTGTTAACTTACCGACAAATAATGCTCTGACCTGCCCCCTCAGGTTACCGGAAATTTGTTTGAAAGACATTTCGTCGACGGAAAACTGATCGTCAAATTCCTTTTTGAACGCACCATACAATATAGTAAAACAAAAATAATAGGCATAGGCTCATAAGGAAATTTGACGCAAAATTTTAACGTGTGAACTGAAAAAAAAAGATTCGACCAAATTTCCGACGGAATTTCTTTCAAACACATTTCCGTATACGCTCCCCCCCCCCCCACCCCCACCCTTTCTATTCTTTCGCTAGTGACTTGTACCCAATCTTATTCTTTTCTTTCAGTTGTAGGTATATGAAGGATACATATACAAACATAGTGCAAATTAAAATGTAACTATTATATTAATGTTTGTTGTTACGTCTGTGAAAGCATTTGCCGAAACGTTTGAATTTGTATTTTGCGTACCCAGAATGCAAGATTTGCGTATATTGTTTTTTTTTTTAAATTTACACATATTTGTTTGTGACTTATTAATCTACCCCCATCCCCATGGACCAGCGGTTCTCAACCTATGGTCGCCACTCCTTTGGCGGTCGATCGACCCTTACACAGGGGTCGCCTATAAAAACTATTGGAAAACACATATTTATGAAGTAGCAACGAAAATAATTTATGGTTGGGTGTCACCAAAATTTGAGGAACGTTATTTAAATGTCGAGGACATTAGTAAGGTTGAGAACCACTGCTGTAGACCTTCTTCTCCTCGACCTCTAGCCCTTCACCTGCCCCACCCCCCTTTGCCTCCTCATCTGCTCCGCACTCTCACCTGCGCCCGACACCTATCTAACCTGCACCCCCCCCCCCTTTTTGTCCTCCTTCCTCACATGCTCCTTCCCTCACTGTTATCCCCGCCCCCGACCCCAACCTCCGGCCCCTCCACGCAGTACACAAAAACCACTGCAGTGTTTTAAAACTATTATTATCTTTTGAAGATTGTTCATCAGTGCATGTTACTCGATGTTGATTATAGCCGCCATGTTGTGTAACCTCTTGGCTAAAAGAAATAACAAAAACAAAAAAACCCATAAAATAATATAAAATCAAGTAAATTCTAGTCGCTGTCAAAGACCATGGGCCGGGGTGGGGGTGGAGGGGGGTGGAGGCGGATCAACAGGACAGGTGAGAGATCAGTGTAAGTATGGTCAGCGTTGATGGAGTCGTTCGAGGAGTCCTCCTCCATCGTCGAGAAATGAACCCTACCAAAAACACCATTGCGGTCTTATTTTCAATGTGTCCTTCTGGGAAAGACTACGTGGAAAATAAATAAATAAAGTCCCGAAGAAGCTGCTCTTCGCAGAAAATACTTCTCCCCGCCCCCCAGCCCACCCCTCTCATCTCTTTCTTAGATCTGTTGTTAATGGATTAATTTTGGACGATAATGAGGCAGAAAATATTCCTGCTGTGTTGATGTTGTGTTGTCCCGTCTAAAAATAAACCCGCTGTTTGTGGCTTGGAAATATTTATCCTCCAGTGGAAATAACTGCAGACGATATCCGTTTCTGTTTAAAACATTACACAAGCACGGCAGCTTCGGTCTCGGGAACTCGGTACTCGGATGCTATTTATTGCAATATCTGTTTTTTGTACAAATTACATGTGTAATTGTCTCGGGTTTTAGTCTTATGTCTCGGGATTTAGTATTACCACTTTTTTTTTTTTTTTAAATATTTTATAATACCCCCCTCATATCAGTTTTTCCGGTATCGAAATAGCAATGTGTCGGGAATAGTTATGAGCAAAATTGATTGGATTAATTCGGCCATAAATATTTAATGGATGAGTGCTTCAAGTTCAACAACGGCAAATCACACAATTTTGAACTAACTTAAAGTGCATTTATTTTTATTATTACTATTTTTTAAATTTAACTGATGCCCATGTGCTACTTGTACTCGTGCTATAACATAATCGGCTCCGGTAATCGTTGTACTCACAATATCACTTTTTAAATATATCACCTGCAACTTTATCGTTTCTGTCGAGGCAAGACGGTTATAAATATATATATATATATACACATGATTAATGGTTCTTTATTTAAAATTTAAATGTGTTTCAATAGATCGTTCTACAAATCAAATACTTTTTTTCGATGCTTTAAATAGTTATCTTTATATCTGGATAACATTATATATATAATGTAAGTAGTATTTTGTAATAGCCACAATTCGAATTGCAAAGCAATCTAAATCTATGTACGGAACTATAAAACACTATATACATGCAATGATTCAATACTGTGTCGTAATGATCACCTACCAACATGAGTGCCACTGATGTATTTAGCTGCTTCGATTCAATGGTGTACATTTTTTAATTTAAAAAAAAAAAAATATTTAAACAATACTGTCGAATCGTAAATGTTGACGCTCAAACGACATATTTAAATACGTTATGCTGTTGCCGATTAAGGCGCCTCCACACGTCGAACTAATGGTGCACCGTGCCACTATATAGGACATTCGGCCAACCTCTATGCACTTCTTAGCCCTGCTACAATGGACTGATAGCCAAAACCTCCCCAATTCTCGAGCAGCTCGGCCGTGAATGCACCCCGACGCCGCACCAATTACTTCTCCCTCACCCCACCCCCACCCTCTTTTTTCCCCGTAAGATCGACGTTACACAGAGTGTGGGCTAATGAAGCGGCAATGTATCCTGTACTCTACTTAACGATGCACACGCATCTCCATGAAACAAAGTTAGCGGTGCACACATTTACTATGTAGCAAAATTAACGAGGCAGATTACCCCCTTCCCTTCCCCTCAGGCCATACTTACACTACATAACGCTCCGACCGGAGTCGGTGTCCCAACGTGGGTCAAGAACGTTGGACTGAAAAATGTTGGTTGAAAGAATGGCACCTGAAATGATGGGTAGTGGAAAACATGGATACGCCGGCAATCCATTTTAGGACAGTTGGGGACACGGGGCCATGCTAAGTAAAACGCGGCGCCTAGGGCGAAGTCTGAAAATACTGCACCTAAAATATAGATACAAGTGCCACCCAAGGGAGACAAATTAAAACGACGAATTTTGAAGCCCTTTGTCTACTAGACAACCGTGGGATTGCATCGTTTATTTTACTTTTAAAGTGTTATTTAAAGATAATTTTGGTGCATCCTAAATTTGACTGACGCCCGGGCCTGGGGGCGAGTTCCCCCTTCGCCCACTACTTCGCACGAAATGTTGTTCTTTTTTGTTTTTTTTTGTTTAAATTTAAACTGTGAATCCTTGTGTTGAGCTACACCCATGGTTTTGATAAGTTGAAGGGATTTCGATAAGTTGAAGGGGTGTTGATAAGTTGAATTGTTTTGATAAGATGAAGGGGTGTTGATAAGTTGAAGGGGTGTTTATAAGTTGAAGGAGTGTTAAAATTTAAAAAGAAAAATAATAAAAATAAATTTTATATTAAAATTAAATTGTATATTATTATGTATAATTTATTCAGATGGAAAAAAAAAATAGTTAAATTAAATTTTATCGAAAAAAACAAAATTTTATGTAGCTGTAAATGGTAATGTAGCCACGACTTCTATGTAGCGGTCATTGGTAATGTAGCCATGGATTTTTTGTAGCTGTAAATGTTAATGTAGCCACATTTTAGCAACAACAAAGAAACATGCCCCGGTCACTGAGGAATATACGAGTTTATTAATTTTGTTATAATGAACACTATTGCAAAACTCTCACATTTCTCAAGTTCACAATAGGGATTGCGAACCACCTGGTGCTGGGAACCGCTGCTCTCGGACATTCACGGGGTCTCTCAGAGAATGGGGAGTGGTGAGGGTGAGAGAGATGGGGGGGGGGGGCGTGTGTGTCTCAGCCTGTCGATTAGACCCGTGCCGAATAGCACAGTTATATTGGCCTCAACTTTACGCAAAACGAGAATAACTATTCTAAAGAGAAGTAATACATTATTTATATCGCTAAAACAATTTATGAATAATGACATTTATTCATTTGTGTCCATGTAATTTAGAGCACTTTGAATTTACGTGTGTGTAACAAAATATAGAACTTTTAATTTGAGTTTATTCACAAAAAAAATACATTTATTTTAGTTGGTAGCTACTAATTTTTCTGTAAAAAAAAAAAAAAACACACACAAAAAACAGACCGTGAAAGCTTATGCCATGGATACCAGAATACAATGCAGACATTCTAAACGTGTACAGACTATCTATTACAGACATGCAGGCCACACCGATATATTAAGAGGGAGAGTGACCGGGGGGGGGGCTGGTGGGTTGATAGGCAGTACTAGCATGATGTCGAAGGGGCCAATGATAATAATAATAGTTAGTGTCGTTTTCATGCAACGGAAAGTGGATCTGATAAATGTGAGAGAAGTCGAAATTAGAAGCATCCTAAAAAGGTCTGACATTTGCAATTAATTAATTTTTTTAAAGTTTCACTTAATTAAATATTAAATGAAATGTAGATCTATATCAATTTTATTTTATTATTTTTTTTTAATTACATGTTTTATTTATAAATTCTGAATGGCTCTACTGTAGTCTATATGTTGAATGAAGTCTGAAATACGCACTTATAATTACGCACTTTGGAATTACACACCTTCTCGGTCTATATACTGGTACTTAAATGACGTCATTCTTCCTCTCCCCCCCAAAAAAAAAAAAAAAAAAAAAAAACACAATCAAACACATAAGAACAGTTCAGTTGGATTTTTAAAGCGAATGTCTCAACCATTAGAACCTACTCTAAACTTAATACAGTCGTGCAAGGATAATTGAAATTTATAATAGCAACAACAAAACAATACATTACAAATCAAACTCTTGGTAGCAGCTGTCCAGTTTGGCCGGACACTGTGTTTGTTACGTGACACGCTCGCGACATTTTGTACCTCGTCTTGTTGGGAGAACTGAACATAATCGCCACCTTTCAGGTGTGGAATCTAATTAAAGAAAAGAAAGGGAACAACAAAAAATCTTCCTTGTTGTTTGACAGAGTATGTTATGTAGAAATGATTTACGGTTTTCTTCTTCTGTCTCTCCGCGGTTTTCATTTGTTTTTTTTTAAATTTTTATTTTCTTTTTAATTATTTCTTTTTTGGGTGGGGCTGTGGGGGGGGGGGGGGTGTAGTGTTTACTGTCAAAAGTTCAATAGATAAACACTTTAAAATATGAAATTATTAAAAATTAAAATTGTTTCAAGAATGAATTATTCGACATTTCAACTTTGCCATGTTCATGAATGATTTGATGAGAAGAAAGTATAGAACTAGGTTTTAGCTTTACTAAAAAAACACAACAAAAAAAAAAAAAAAAAAAAAACATATAACGGGGAAAAAAACAAACTGTTCAGAAGATTTAAAAAAAAGAGCCAAAAACAACAACGAGAAATTTGAGAAAACAAACGAAATTTGTTTTTTTTTTTTTTTTATAATGAATTTTGTTGATGATTTCAAAGTAAAATTTTTAAAGGTGAAAAGTTTTGTTAAAATGTATTTAAGCAAATGATATGCGGTATGTAATATTTATTTTATGTTATATTTTTTTTAATTTTCGGGGGATGCAAGTATCTGTGTGCGTGTGTCTGTGCGTGTGTGTGTGCGTGTGTGTGTGCGTGTGTGTGTGTGCGTGTGCGTGTGTGTGTGTGTTCTTGCGTTTTTGCGTCTTAATTATTTAATACCGTGGTTAAAGCAATTATTAAATATGAAATAATTATAATTACAACAATAACCACATCAATAATAACCATAATAATAATAATAACAAAAAAAAATAATTATCAATTTCGAAGAAAATAATGTTTAATATAATAATAATAATAATAATTTTACTATTAATAATAATATGATATTTGTACTAATGATAATAATTAACTATGATATAATAGTAGTAATAGTTAAGATATTGCATCAACTTATTTTGATTAGGGAAAATCGAGTTTGGACAGTGTTGAGGGCGATGGCCAGGACAATAAAAACATTTTTGTGTATATAACTTATTGATGGCCTTTCAGTAAATTGCAGTTTGTGTGAAAAAAATGATTAGCAAACATAGTTTGTGGTATTCCGGGTCGTGAATGCCATGTTTGCTCAACTAGAAATGTGATTTAATCAATATTAGAAGAAGTCATTTGTGCATTTGAAATACAATGTTTTTGTTATCTTTGTTCTGTTTCAGATTGTCTTACTGCAGGCACCTGAGATATAGAGCCGTAGTCTTATAACAAGGTCATTTGTCTGTCAAGGATTTCTGTACATTTCCGTGGTCAAGGCGGCTAGCCAGCCAGACGCAATTAGGTAATCTATCTTGTACGATGGCATTACTCATTACGTTGTATTGTGGCATTATATTGTATGGTTGGCGTTATGTTGTATGGTGGCATTATGTTGTATGGCGGCATTATGTTGTAGGGCGGCATTATGTCAATTATGTTTTCATGGGCCATTTCTCACATCACCGAACGACCTCTTAACATATAACAGAGTTTGTACACGACATCCGTGTTATTTTTCTATAAATCCGTCCGTTTTACGCTTGTACAAAAATGTATTCAACATTTGGCATCACACAAAATTATAATTATATAAATACATATATATTAAACGAAGGGGCTATTGGTACACGGCTACCATAATTGAGAGGTTGAGATTAAAAAGCGATTTAAAATATTTTTGTTGTGTTTGTAAGACCAAATGAGGTATCAAATGAAAGATAATTGAATGTACTATACGTTTGAAATCTTAATTCTTCATTTTAACTAAAATAAACTACCACAAATGACATCCGAATAGCATTGAGTTTAATGTGTCCCGGGTCCGAAAGGGGGCACTGCGTGTCCGTGTAAATTTTGACTAATGCTATTCGGATGTCATTTGTAGTAGTTTATTTTAGTTAAAATGAAAAATTAAGTTTAAAAACGTATAGTACATTCGATTATCTTTCATTTGACACCTCATTTGATCTTACAAACACAGCAATAAAACAGTGAAATATATTTTACAATTTATACACGAAAACACTATATCGGTATAAAGAAATGAACTTTATAACTATCAAAATGAAATATATTTTACAATTTATACACGAAAACACTATGTCGTTATAAAGTAATGAACTTTATAACTATCAAAAAAAAATAACCATTAGCCTGAAGCAATGCAATAATGTAACATTAACTGCCACGGCTCATTTAACAAAAAAAAAATGTTTTTGAAATTAAAAAGAAATATATAAAAATTACAATGGGGCTTACACCTTTTTATCACACGGCGACACATTTTACCGTGTAATCATTGTAAAATCCTATTTCAACACCCAAAATTCAACGATCATATTTAATTTAAACAAACAAACACAAAATTAAAATTCATTCATAAAATTGCAATAAACCAAATACAAATGTAAACAAAAAAATTTAAAAATAAATAATAATAAAGTCTAAGCTCAAACATTAAAGTTATAACAAACTCAATTTAACACAAACAAAAAAAAAATTAAAAAATAAATAAATTTAATAAATTAAGTTAAATTCAAATAAAAATCAACAACCAAAAAATGCAAGCTAACAATAAACAAACAAAAAAAAACTAACAATTTCAACATTCGAAAACTCAAATAAAAATCCATACCGTCAGTTGAATGCGAATAAAAGTAATCTCTAAACTGAATAGATTAATTATTTTTTTTTAAAAGCCCTACGTTGCGCCTAAGCCTTAATTGTGTCAGTTATATTATGGAGCCTGTCTTGCTCACCGAACACTGTATAACTAGACATTATTAAATAGAATCACACACAGACTCGGGTCTTTACGGCATGAACAGCCCTCCATTGTTACCTTCGCCGTGTGGCGAGGGGGGGGGGGGGGGGGGCAATCAGAGATGGAAACGCTTGTAGTAGCTTTTTAAAAAAAAAAGAAAATTATAATAATAATAATAAATAATAGATCCAAAAATTGGTGAGACACGAAGCAGACCAAAGTTCTTGCTACTTTTAAAATAACGTGAAAATGGTTTTATCGAGTTAAAAATATACTTATTGGGCATTGGCGTATTCAGATCGGTCTCGTTTCGGAAATAAAGACGACTCCAACGCCGGCATGTGACGTCACGATTTAAAACTGAAATAAACAAACACAAGGGCATTAAACAATGTTTGTTTGGGGTTTTTTTGCCAGACAGAAAAAAAATAGTTGGAAATGAAGTCGGTCAAGGTCATTTAGCATTCGAGGTTGATGAAATGATTCCTACTCTACACCTATATTTCAAACACACCCCCCCTCCCCCGGCTCCACGCCTATTTTTCAAACACCCAACTCCCCCGGCTCCACACATATATTTCAAACATACCCCCCTCCCCAGGCTCCACACCTATATTTCAAACACCCCCCTCCCCCGGCTCCACACATATATTTCAAACACCCCCCTCCCCCGGCTCCACACCTATATTTCAAACACCCCCTCCCCCGGCTCCACACCTATATTTCAAACACCCCCCTTCCCCCGGCTTCACACCTATATTTCAAACATCCCCCTCCCCCGGCTCCACACCTATATTTCAAACATCCCCCTACCCCGGCTCCACACCTATATTTCAAACACCCCCATCCCCCGGCTCCACACCTATATTTCAAACACCCCCCTCCCCTCCCCCCCCCCCCCCCCCCGGCCTTTTAACTCCACTGTCTCATAATTTTGACAAGCGTGCCATACAACGTTAATGAATTCAATTTTTTTATTTTTTTTTCTTTGGGCGCACAACAGTTTATTAATAAGAGGTGCCTTTTTAAATACAAAGTAGAAGATATTCTTTAGCGACCTCCCTTTAAAGCTAATTCTATTTTACCTCATGAAATTCTCTCTCGTTTATCTACGCAACACTGACTATACAACTAAAAACCCCTCCTAGCACACTGACTAAAAAACGAGGACCCTTGACACAATGACTATCATACTGGTATCTCTGACTCACTGACTATAAAACTAGAACCTCTGAAACACTGACCATAAAAATAGTATCTCTGGCACACTGACTTTCTGGAACCTCTGACACACTGACTATAAAACTGGTATCTCAGACACACTGACTTTCTGGAACCTCTGACACACTGACTATAAAACTGGTATCTCTGACACACTGACCTGACTATAAAACTGGTATCTCTGACACACTGACTTTCTGGAACCTCTGACACACTGACTATAAAACTGGTATCTCTAACACACTAACTATAAAACTGGTATCTCTAACACACTAACTATAAAACTGGTTACTCTGACACACTGACTATAAAACTGGTATCTCTGACACACTGACTATAAAACTGATTACTCTGACACACTGACTATAAAGCTGGTATCTCTGACACACTGACTATAAAACTGGTATCTCTGACACACTGACTATAAAACTGATTACTCTGACACACTGACTATAAAGCTGGTATCTCTGACACACTGACTATAAAGCTGGTATCTCTGACACACTGTGCCCCGGCCCGTCTTCTAACAGGCTTGGTTCGTCCCCCCAATCGCAGCTCACTCACAGACTTCAATCCCCCAGCTCCCCACCGCATACTGCAGTGTCCAGTTCCTCCCATCGCCTCCCCCCCTCCTCCGTACACACACAAGCTGTGGAGAGCCAGTTCGTATTCAACGTTGTGTCAACGACTGCATGTTCCGTGCATGTGTATAATCCCAAACAACTGGGTCACACGGGGTTGATAGCAGGCTGCAGATTAACGTACTCTTGCCGTGTAGCGCGGACTAACTGGCGCTCTATAGCCGGAGGCTGTTTGGCTGCTTGTATAGAAAGGCAACGCTCATGGTAGCCCTCACAATCACAATGTCTTGTAGCTGGAAGCTGTTGGGTGCTATATTTTTTTTTAGATGCGCTAATGGTAGCACTTAATGTCCTACAACTGGAAGCTGTTGGATGCTAGAGTTAGGATGTTTTAAGGGTAGCACTTAATGTCCCATAGCTGGGAGCTGTTGTGTGATACAGTTAGTATGTGCTAAGGCTAAGGGTATCTACTTAATGTCCTATAGCTGGGAGCTGTTGCTGTTGGGTGCTATAGTTAAGATGTGCTAAGGGTAGCACTTAATGTCCTATAGCTGGCAGCTGTTGTGTGCTAGCGTGGGATCCGGGCTGATGGTACCACTGTATGCAATATGCGATGTAGCTAAAAGCTGCTTCGGGGGCTATTATGGTGGGTAGGACTTGTGTGTATGTTGTACTTATGTAGGATATTTCACCAAGTAATTAAGTTAGCAGTTAGTGGAGGGTGTAAACTAGGTAATCATTCATATAAGGGATATATGCAAGGATAAAATAGGGTGTGGGGGATGAAATGAGATGCTATGTGAGTGAAGGAAAGAGGGGAAGTTATGGATAAAAAGAGAGATGCGAGTGTGTGGGGGGTGCGAGAGCAGTATGATGTATGTCTTTGTTGCGGCTACTAGTTTTCAAACATTTATAAAAATCCAATTTGATCAAAGGTCAATGGCGAGCATAGCCTTATGTAACACCGAAAGAAAAAATGACAACTGGAGTGTGATTTTCTTTTGTGCTGACCGGTGTGTATATGTATGTGTGTGTGTTTTTTTGTGTGCGCGGTTGTGTGTTTGTGTGTGTTTGCGTGTGTGCGCTATTGTAAGAAGGTGTGTGTTGTCTCCACTGGCGATCTCTGCCAGGCCGGATGTACACGTATAGTTTGAGCACCTTTGCCACTGCATACCATCTTATTCAGTGCGCCCGTGTCACGGCGGCCTAGTGGTGTTTCTCGGGGGGGGGGGGTTCTTGGGGCGCATTAACCCCGTTAGCCCTGGGAATATCTTATCGTAACGGTCGTACTGCCAGTAGGTGGGGTGGCGGGCCTGCACTCCGGGACCTCCCCCCACTGTTGACATAATGCACTAGCATGCAAGCCTCGCCGGTCTTGTTTGTTTCGTGGTGTGTTCGCCTGTTTGTCTACTGCAGGTTTTGGGCCCCAGGGTCAAATAAAGATGGGGGGGGGGGGAGATTCGCTGGTGTGTAGTAACTTGACTTCCTTTGAAATGCCATGGGGGGTTCCCAACCATGGGCGTGCCCCGCTGAAGGGAAACTTGCCAAATGTTAAATTACTTTTCAGATAAAATTCTTTGTTGCTTCACGTATTGACATACATGCAAATGTTTTTTTTTTTTTTTTTTTTTTTTTTTTTTTTTAAATTGTACACATTCATTTACAACACATAAACAAATTCATATTTGAACCAAGACAACATTTTATAATTGTATGGCATCTTTCCGTCTACGAGAGACAAAAGATTATCTTGTCTGGTTGCAGCACAACAATTACACTAAATACAACAATTACAATTCTATCACAAGACATCTAAAGTATTTCTATTGTGCAGAAATCAGTCATCAATCAACTCCCTTAGTGACAACATTGACTTGATTGGTGATATGTTCGATTTGGAAAGCACCTGGTTTAATAATTTATTGATGGAGAAGAAATAATTAACATATAAAGAAAAACAAAAAAGTGCCGCCAGGGGAGAGAAGCCCCTCCGCACCCCGGTCCTACGCCACTATAAATATATATGTATATATCGACACGTATATTATATGTATGTGATTATTTATTATATATATCATTCCAGGATCGGCCTAGTGAGCCATTTGGTGAAGTGTACATACTCCATCGTCTCGCGAAGACGGAAGGGTGGCATATATGTATATATGTATGTATGTATATATGTATGTATATATATGTATATATGTAATTTGTTGCGGCGTTTGAGAAAAACGTTTTGGTCTTCAAAAACCAAATCCTAATAGATCAAATCTCAGTCAGGCGAAGACTGAAATAAAAAATAAAAAGCAGTTCAATTAATTCTTCATTTATTCCAACTAGAGACGACATGCTGGAGAAGTTGAGAACCGCTTAGCTGATATTCGACTGATTGCGTTGCAGCTTAAGTTTGTGTTTACTTCAAAATCCGATGTAGCGAAGCAAAAAAAGATTGCAATAATTTGATCGCGGTTTCTAATCCGATTTCGGTAATCGTCCTCCCGGGAATAAAGGGATCCATCAAGCATCGCCAGATCCACTGGTCTCGGTAATTGATTACGACCAAATTAAAGCCTCCGGTTAAAAAAGCTCCATTTTAATTCAATGCGTTTATAAATAGCAACCTTTCACCCCCCTACCCACACCAAAGCCCTCGACCAAAGCGCTTCTATCTCACTCTCCACCACCAAAGTCCTCTCGCCCGCACCAAAGCCCCCCTCCCTTTTTTTTTTCTTAATACCGATTGTTGATACTGTAAGCGTTTCATTGTTTACGTGGGCTCAAAGGGATCGTCACTGCCATAGACACACGAGACCAGGACATAAATTGCGGCTCATCGCGGGGCTAAGGGGCCGCGCCAGAGATCAACATCACATCAAACCATGTGTCTGTGAATGCGTGGAAGTAACAGTAACATGGAGTTGTGGGATGACGTCAAGGAGGCGTGACGTCCTATATAGCTGGTCATACTCCAGTGGCCTTATGAGTGGTTCTGTTGGTAACGCAAGTTTGAGAACCATCACGAGTCTTGTGTTTCTTTATCTTGAACGTGATTTTTTTTAAAGCTGCAACGCTTTAAAGGGGCAATCAGTTAACACCACTGATGTCCTTGGCTCATCCCAAAGTCTCATCTCAGTCCTATCACAGTTAATCTAAAGAAGATCTTATTGATGAGATCAACTCAAAGTCTCATGACAGTCCTGCTACAGCTATTCTAAAGAAGATCTTATTGATGAGTTCAGTTCAAAGACTTATGACAGTCCTGCTACAGCTATTCTAAAGAAGAGATCATCTCAAAGTCTCATCACAGTCCTACTACAGTTAGTCTAAAGAAGATCTTATTGATGATATCATCTCAAAGTCTCATGACAGTCCTACTACACTTAGTCTAAAGAAGATCTTACTAATACGATCTGCTACTTCATATTTATTTAAATTGTTTTGTCCGGGATTATTTTTTAACAACTCGAAGTTGGCATATTTAATATTTTAATATACGCAATTTAAAATCGAACTTCAGTGCAGTGTGTAGAAATAAATCAAATCCATGTCATGCATGTCATACAGAAATGGAGCACAAAAAAAACCCCATAAATAAATAAAAGCTATGGGAGCGAATTTTAAGTATCTACCAGGGGAATTCGGACCCCACCGCCATCCTAAGCCCTACACCTCCCCCACACGAAACCCCACACCAAACCCCACCAGTGCAGGCGCTGAACCAAAGATAACACATTATGGCAACATCTATATACTTCAACACGTACAGATGGATCACATTTACTAGGCAACACTGCTCTGCTTCTGCAGGTATAATATGACAAACCACCACACCCCCATCCCCCCCAACCATCACACATGACAGTAGCTACCATTGTGTGTCGCATACACTTCAAACTACCGCCGGCCATTTACCACTACTTCTCCCATTATTACATTGCGACGCTATTAAAAAAAAAAAAAAAATCGGCTATAGATAAACGTGACTTAATTTACCGTCATCAGTCACCAGTCATCAGTCACCAGGCTCGTTCTCTAAGACAGGGAAACTAAGAAAAGGCCAACTTTTGTTTAAACAAAAACATCTTTTTTTTGTGTGTGAATACATGAGAAGTAAAGAATTGCATTGTTTAAAAGTAGGTCACCCCCCCCCCCCCCCAATACCCCACCCACCTATCGAAGCAGTCCTCATTTCCCCAATACCTTGTTTAAACGTCGGAGTTCATATCAAAAAGAAACAACGCCCATGAAGACCACAAAAAACAAAACAAAACAAGACGAATTCCACTTACATTTAAACACGGATTTAACTCGGCGAGGATCGATGCGACCCCCGAGGACGAAAGCGTGACAGCCGAGCTACGCCTGACGACCTGGAGATGGGTCGCTTGAGCTCCGTGAGGGTGTCTCTCGGTAAGTCTTGCGGGAGAAAATTACCAGAAAGGGAAATTGCTTTGAAATGAAAAGTAAAGAAGTAAAGCGGTGACTTTTAGCACAGATCATCAGAGAACAAACGCGGGAGGGGGGGATGCCAGTGTTCTGCCCGGATTACGGTTTATCCGGACTAATTGTGGTAGCAGCGTTACAGCCTTATCCAAGGAATATGAACGCATTGCTCGGGGTTGGCGGGAGGGGGGGGTTTGGGGTCGTGTGGGGGGGGGGGCTAAATTAGAGGAGATTATAGTGAGGGAGTTTTAAATAAACTATGACTGATGGTGTGGTGATGGGGTGAAATGTTAATCGATATAATTTTTTCCTCGATTCCCTGTTTGATTTTATTTCAGAACTCCGCCTCTGGAGTTAAGATTTTTTTAATTTAAATTTTAAAAACAAAATTTCAATTTAACTATGGGTAATGCATTTACAATGGCGTATTCACAGAAGGTGCCAATCGGATGTAAATTTGTTGAAAAGCTCGAATTAATAAATTATCGTTAGACAAAGTTACATTCGATTTAATAGACGCACAATGATCTTTTATTCGTCTTTAATTGTAATCGGTCTCCTTATAATCTCTATTCAGAATGCGTCTCTCTCTCTCTCTCTCTCTCTCTCTCTCTCTCTCTTGGTAATAATACCACTGCGTCTCTCTCTCTTGGTAATAATACACATTTAAAAATATTTTTTTATAAAAATATGAAAAAATCAACAACAAAAAATATAACTCCATTACCAGTAATCATGTGTAGATAGATTGTTCTTACACTAAACTCCAACGTCCTGCTGCAGTCATTTAAATCTGCAGAAATCCTTAACTGTCTTTGCAGCTACGATGCAACAGGTGTCTATAATCATAGGCAGTCCTTACACCCCACCCAAAATGACACTACACACAACTTGGATTATCCCCCCCCCCAACTCCACGTAAATGAAATCTACATTACGCTGAATTGCCCCCCCCCCCCACTCCACGTAAATGAAATCTACATTACGCTGAATTGCCCCCCCCCCCCCCCAACTCCACGTAAAAGAAATCTACAATACGCTGAATTGCCCTCCCCCCCACTCACACCCCACCCTACGGAATACAAAGAAATGAAAGCCACCCGATCGGACTGGCCCCTCCGCCCCCCCCCCCTTTTCCCTTACATACGTCAATAACCAGACCCGGGCCAGTTCGCTATACCTACATTCGTAGAAAAAAATAAAACACAATCTCATACCCTTTTACGAGGTGCCAAACATTTTACACCTCACTGTCAAAGTCCATCGTACTCCTTTACCAGATTCGTACATGCAACCTCTCAAAGTCCATCGTAAAAAAAAAAAAAAAGTTCCCCCCCCCAACAATATCTAACTCTCATCATCGCTCGCAGCTATTTGATCTATTATTAACTCAACACAATGTATCATTACGCCGCATCAGTAAATAAACCGACATCGTCCAATGCAGTCAAACGGCCATTCCGCGGTCCTATTTCCTTGACATATAGATCGTCACGCCAATAACAGCACATATATATCACTTGCTATAGCTGTAAGCGACTCTGGATTAATGCTGTTGCTCTCTTTATTTTCCGCCCAGGACCAAGTTGGTACTCACGGGGACAAGAAGACTTCTTGTTCAACCTTGCAGGGCGACGCCGTGAGCACACCTGATCCAGAGAGTCGTCCCTTGACGACACCGTATGGATCCCTTTAGTCCCGTTTCTCTTGGCATTTTACGGGTAACTGCCGACGTAGACAATGGCTGATAAAAAACGGTTAACAGCGCGTGTGAAATGTAATTTTATGTAACATTTCAGTCAAGTGTTCCGTCAGGAATCGAGCGCTTATTAACGAGTCGTGAGGGGGGTCGTTTAAAAAGAAAAAACAACTACTATATTCGGTATCGTCGGTATAAAGAATAAATAAATAATGAATGAATACAAAGTAATACAAAAAAATAAATTAATAATAAAATTAAATACAGTAAGGACTCAGGACACTAACTTCTTTTATTCGTTAATCGACTGTGTTATCAGATACTTGATGTATGGTACTAACTATCATTGTTGTTAGGTTATCATACATCCGGTGTATGCACCGTAGTTGGTGTTGTTGTTGTTCAGGGGGGAGGGGGGTGGACTGCGGTCGATGGTTGTCTGCAGATCAGAGTTTAGTTACCGCGATAAACTTCCTAAGAACGGTTTAGACTTACGACATAGAGTCGTTTGGGGTGGGGTGGGGGTGGGGGGGGAGTAAACGCTTGTGCTCTGCAGCAATCAATAGCCGGTGTTTTAAACCAACGAAAGTGGAAAAAAACGGGGGGGGGGGGGGTAAACGCCGCCGTAAGAGAGATGATGCGCCAACAAACAGGAAGTCCTGGTGGTTACTTCAATGGTAGGTAACTGATGACGTGTCAGAATTGCGTTTCATATATAAACACACACATATATATGCATATATATATATATATATATATATATATATATATATATATATATATATATATATAGCTAGTCCATCGTCTAGTGAAGGCGGAAGGATGCCATACTACTATTTTCGGTTATTTCTATTTTTGAGATGACTGCTGATTCCGGTTATATTCGAGAAATAAACAGGCGATTTCAGAACAGTGGAAAAATTTAGGAAATTTTCGGCAGGTTTGGTGCAAAAATGTACCAACACATTCTGCCGATACCCTTACGCATATTCACATGTACGCAAATCTCCTAAATCAATCATCCTTCCCCCCCCCCCCCCACACACACTCTTTCCCCTGAGTAACGTATACATGGATTACCACCAGCCTTTTTTTAAAAAAAAATAATTTAAAATTGCTTACTTTTATTTATTAATTAATTAATTTTTATTTTTTTATTTTTATGGTATAAATAAGATGATTTTTTTTTTGACTAAATGACCCACGGAAACTTGAATCTAAATCTTAGACAACTTGAAAATAGTCCCCATTTCGTACGCCACTTTCGAGTCTCCATTTCCCCCCTCTCCCCGTCTCTCTTTATTTACACACACGGCAAACCTTTTTTTTTTTTTTTAAAAGTCAGAATCTAGAACAAAATGACACAAACAGCAACCCGCCCCCTTTTCTTAGAACACGGAAAACCTTGTCACGCATCTCATGGTCACTTGCCAGTGACCTGGCTGCCATGCAGTGATACTGCAAACCTTTTTTTTTTTTTTTTAAAAGTCAGAATCTAGAACAAAATGACACAAACAGCAACCCGCCCCCTTTTCTTAGAACACGGAAAACCTTGTCACGCATCTCATGGTCACTTGCCAGTGACCTGGCTGCCATGCAGTGATACTGTAGCCGAACCCAGGTTTAATTACGGCAGAGACAGTAACTAATGCATTCATGGCTGTTAAAAATGCACTTCTGGAGCACCTGAGGCTTAGCGCAGGGCCTCTCAAAGTGAAGCCGCGGCCCCTGGTTTCGGAGATTATGGTATGATGATGCTGCCGAAGTGAGTTTGCGTATTTTGGATATTTAAACGGGGTTTGTTGACCGAAAGTTCGTTTCAAAGATCTCTGGGTGCAGCCAGCCAGTTATTTGGTTGGAAAAAAGCAAGCAACGGTTGCATGGCCAAGGATAGCACAAGCAATAAAGCTAGCACGACCGAGGGTATGTAGAACAAGGGATGTATAGCGTTTATTATTTCTCAGACCGGAAAACATCATAGCGTTACTATTGTTAGAACTTCGGACAATTATTTCTTATAACATGGCAGCTAATAGTGTGTTTCGTATAGCGTTTGAACGATCCTTGCGTCTAGACTAAGTTACATGTGCCGCATGCGCCGTAGGTCCCATTTCAAAAAAATAGCAGTAAAACAAATGTATAAAATATTTCATAAAAATATAGTTGGAAACAAGTTTTGATGTAGGTTAAGAGCCTCTTCGCTAACTTAGTAGTACTGAACAGTTTTGACATTTTGTCCAACCCAAGTACCCGGATGATTACAACCGTTCTATTAATAGATTTCCGCCATTTAAAGGGAAAAGCTCTATAACAAACGTAGAAGGTCACGATCTGGCCCGGGGGGGGGGGTTAGGGGCTGGTGCAGAACGACCAGTAGAGATAGAACGGCTAACAATGGTTGCACCTCTGGTATAAATAGGCACATTAGCAAGGTATACATGTTGCGCGTGCACTTAGAGACGCCTGCTCCAACCTTGCCGTTATGAATATCTTGCACGTTCAGACACTTGCTTATAAGACGTTTGGGGGTACGCATGATAACTGGATAACTCTCGACAGCCCCACGGACCGCGAGAGAACCCACGAAATCATTGTCTCCCGTACAAGCAGCATTGAGCAAAGCATCATGCGATTAAGTCTATGTGCAGATTGTCTGGCCGTCCGCAGCGCCAGCAGTGTTATGGTGTCCACGATGTAATGCCCACAGATTCTCCCGGTCATCTCTGTCCGTTACCGTGTCTCTGATGGATAGTGGAGGCGGGGCGCATTGTCTGGATTATCCCCTCGCAGTCTTGTATTACCATGAACGACTATAATTATGCATGTGTTTTGGTCTTAGATATCGAATACCAGTGTCGCCTTCGACCGTTATTTATACACACTCTATAACAACTGGTGTTATTAAAACTGTGTGTCGCACAAGGGCATCTCTTACTAGGAGTCGTATCTTCACAACTTCACATCCCTTAAATCGACTTCATATTGACGTAATCATTATCAATTATTGACCCCACTCCCCGCCATTCCCAACAATTCGCTAATTGGACTAATCAAGTTTGGCATCTATACCATAATCCCATTAATCATGTGCTGTGTAATGCCCGCCTTCTGATGCCCACCATCTAATGCCCACCTTCTGATGCCCAGCCTTATGATGCCCGCCTTAAGAGGCCCGCCTTCTGATGCCCGCCTTATGATGTCCGCCTTCTGATGCCCGCCTTATGATGCCCGCCTTATGATGCCCGCCTTATGATGCCCGCCTTCTGATGCCCGCCTTATGATGCCCGCCTTATGATGCCCGCCTTCTGATGCCCGCCTTCTGATGCCCGCCTTCTGATGCCCGCCTTCTGATGTCCACCTTCTGATGCCCGCCTTCTGATGCCCGCCTTCTGATGCCCGCCTTATGATGCCCGCCTTCTGATGCCCGCCTTCTGATGCACGCCATCTAATGTCCACCTTCTGATGCCCGCCTTATGATGCCCGCCTTCTGATGCCCACCTTCTGATGCCCACCTTATGATGTCCACCTTCTGATGCCCGCCTTATGATGCCCGACTTCTGATGCACTCATCTAATGCCCACATTGTGATGCCCGCCTTCTGATGCCCACCTTCTGATGCCCACCTTCTGATGCCCGCATTCTGATGCCCGCCTTCTGATGCACGCCATCTAATGCCCACCTTCTGATGCATGCCTTATGATGCCCACCTTCTGATGCCCGCCTTCTAATGCCCGCATTATGATGCCCGCCTTCTGATGCCCGCCTTATGATGCCCGCCTTATGATGCCCACCTTCTGATGCCCGCCTTATGATGCCCGCCTTATGATGCCCGCCTTCTGATGCCCGCCTTCTTATGCCCGCCTTCTGATGCCCGCCTTCTGATGCCCGCCTTCTGATGCCCGCCTTCTGATGCCCGCCTTCTGATGCCCGCCTTCTGATGCCCGCCTTCTGATGCCCGCCTTCTGATGCCCGCCTTCTGATGCCCGCCTTATGATGCACGCCATCTAATGCCCACCTTCTGATGCCCGCCTTATGATGCCCGCCTTCTGATGCCCACTTTCTGATGCCCACCTTATGATGTCCACCTTCTGATGCCCGCCTTATGATGCCCGCCTTCTGATGCACTCATCTAATGCCCACATTGTGATGCCCGCCTTCTGATGCCCGCCTTCTGATGCCCGCCTTCTGATGCCCGCCTTCTGATGCACGCCATCTAATGCCCACCTTCTGATGCATGCCTTATGATGCCCACCTTCTGATGCCCGCCTTCTAATGCCCGCCTTATGATGCCCGCCTTCTGATGCCCGCCTTATGATGCCCGCCTTATGATGCCCACCTTCTGATGCCCGCCTTATGATGCCCGCCTTCTGATGCACGCCATCTAATGCCCACCTTCTGATGCCCGCCTTATGATGCCCGCCTTATGATGCCCGCCTTATGATGCCCGCCTTATGATGCCCGCCTTCAGATGCTCTCTGTCAAAATCGCCCTGTGAGATCAGTCAGGGATCCATCGTCTCGTGGTGTGAGTTTTAATGGTCGAAACGAAAAGATTTTTTTATTTTCTTTGGTTTAATTAATCATCGAGATTAAGCCTCGGACTTGACCCACGCCCTAATTATTATTATTTTTTTGGTCATTCACCTCAGGTATGGAGCGTGACTCCTGGGGGGGGGGGGTGCCGTTAGCGTTGTCCTCACCCTAGAGCTATGATTTATTATAATGTTATGATAGACAGTTTAAATACCGACGCCTGTAGAAAGTATGTATGAAACGTCCTATACATATATCAATATGTGCAGAGGGATGACAAAATGGACCCGACATATCATATATCAATATGGGCAGAGGGATGACGAGAGGTACCCAACATATCATATATCAATATGGGCAGAGGGATGACGAGATGTACCCAACATATCATATATCAATATGGGCAGAGGGCTGACGAGATGGACCCAACATATCATATATCAATATGGGCAGAGGGTTGACGAGAGGGACCCAACATATCATATATCAATATGGGCAGAGGGCTGACGAGATGGATCCAACATATCATATATCAATATGGGCAGAGGGATGACGAGATGGACCCAACATATCACATATCAATATGGGCAGAGGGATGACGAGATGGACCCAACCTTTCATATATCAATATGGGCAGAGGGATGACGAGATGTATCTAACATATGTGTATTACCAACACACACATTCTGGTAGTGGCTTTAGGCCTGCGCCTTGAAAGCCAAGGGTAGTCACCTATCTCTTCTATGACAAGTCGAGTAATTAAATGGAATCTGAGTGGCAGATTGATATCTATCAATACACCAATGAGAGCTCACTCTAATTTTTTTAAATATTTTTTATCTATATGATTCGGAATTATTTCTTCTTTTTTTCTTTCTTTTTTTTAAATGGTTCTTTTATAGCAAGCTGCTTCATAGCTTATTGATAGGGCATCATAGCGTATTGATAGGGCATCATAGCGTATTGATAGGGCATCATAGCGTATTGATAGGGCATCATAGCGTATTGATAGGGCATCATAGCGTATTGATATTTCATCATATCTTATTGATAGGGCATCATAGCATATTTATATTTCATCATATCTTATTGATAGGGCATCATAGCGTATTGATATATCATCATATCTTATTGATAGGGCATCATATATAATTGATAAGGCATCATAACTTATTGATAGGGCATCATCGCTCATTGATAGGGCATCATAGCTCATTGATAGGGCATCATATAAGCTTATTGAAATGTCATTATAGCTTATTGATAGGGCATCATCGCTCATTGATATGGCATCATAGCTCATTGATGGGCCATCATGTCTTATTGATAGGGCATCATAGCTCATTGATAGGGCATTATATAAACTTATAGAAATGTCATTATAGCTTATTGATAGGGCATCATCGCTCATTGATATGGCATCATAGCTCATTGATATGGCATCATAGCTCATTGATATGGCATCATAGCTCATTGATAGGCCATCATGTCTTATTGATAGGGCATCATAGCTCATTGATATGGCATCATAGCTTATTGATAGGGTATCGTAGCTGAAACAAAAAATAAGCAGGAACTATTCTATAAGGTAGGTAGTTTTCTTTCCAGCGGCTTGCAGGATTGCGTCACAAAACAAGTCTTGAGTTAAAAGGTCCATAACTCCCAGAAAGCGCCTGGCCGCCCTCAGCTTGACTGATGCGTTTTTAATCCCCTGCCAGGCCCGGCACTAAACACTGCTACCAGTGAAGTTTTTGACAGAGTTAGCCGTGCGCCGCAGCCGTGTGAGGCTGTCAGAACGCTGCACACAATTCGGACTTATGTCATCGTCCTCGCCCGGATAAGCTGCCCGAATATACGGGGGACTTTTGCCCCAACACTTCCCCCTCGATCGGCCACTTCAGCTTCCAGCCACCGTGGGCTTAATGACCACTAAACGTTAATCTGATGGATTTAGTGACTGCTATGTCTACCTTAAAAGACGATGCTTACTTTCGTAATTATGCGTGTTTTATCGGGGAACTGAGTCCGGGGTTCTCAGCCTGTCAGGACAGTTGGGCTATCCGATAGTCGACTGGTGCTTCTAAGTCCGTTATGACAGATGGGTTATCAGATCCTCGATGGGTGGTTCTCTGACATGAAAGATGGGGTTGTCGGATACATAATGTAGGGTTCTAACTATCAATGTTTGTTGGGTTATCGTATAGTCGATGCATGCGTCTATAAGTCTGTCACGATATAGATGGGTTATCGGACACCCGATGGATGGTAATCAGTCTGTCATTGATAAACTGGTCATCGGACAGTTCCCTGTCATGACAGACGGGTCATCGGATGCTCGATGGGTGGCTCTCACGTTGTCTAAATGCAGGGTGATCTCGAAATATGTATATTTTAGTACGTCTGTCTAATGTTGCCACACCAATAACCCGAATAACCCGTACCAAAGTTAGAATGTTTCTATATTCTACATAAGCAGACATCGCATCACTTACAATGTTCAGAGGATCTCAAATCACAGTCAAGACCCGGAAACCTTAAGAGATCGTATGTAAGCAAAACGCATGGTTAGTGTCATGCTCTAAACAAAAATGTGGCTGCATATAGGAAGAAATTCTCAAATATATAGGAAGAAGTTCTCAAAGATATAGGAAGAAGTTCTCAAAGATATAGGAAGAAGTTCTCAAAGATACAGCAATGATGTTTCGAAATTCAATTTCGGACTTACTCGAACTCGAAGACATTTGGCATGTCCCTTGTAATGACATGTCCCTTGTAATGATATGTCACTTGTGATGACATGTCCCTTGAAATGAAATGTCCCTTCTATTATGCCCCTTGTAATGCTATTTTCCTTGTGATGACATTTCCCTTATAATGACATGTACTTTCTAATGACATGTCCCTTGTAATGACATATCCCTTATAATAATATCTGCCTTTAAATACATTTCCCTTGTATTGACGTGTACCTTTTAATGACATGTCCCTTTTAACGACATTTCCCTTCTTTATGTGTTATTCTCCGTTTAAGACCCGTACTGATGGAGTCCCGTAGGCGGTATGACATTGACACAATAAAAATTCCGACAACTCTTGCGATGTGGAACGCATATTGAATAATTAGAGTCCATGGCACCGAAACGTCGGTTGGTGAGTCAGTGACTTCGGCATCTGAGTCACTGATTTATCGTTTTGCATATCGACTATAGCTCTGTGAATTGTGCGCAATTTTGCGTCTCTTCTTTAAATCAATTCTTTATAAAAATATTAAAAAAATAAAAATTAAAAACAAACTTGCAGGCAAACACGTTTTAAGATTGTAAATAACACTTTTCTCTTTAAAACCACTTTTCTCTTTAAAACCACTTTTCTCTTTAAAACCAATTTTCTCTTTCAAACCACTTTTCTCTTTAAAACCTCTTTTCTCTTTAAAACCACTTTTCTCTTTACAAAATTAAACAAAAACAAAAAAAAAAAAGGATATGTGAAAAAAACAATACAACTTCATCGTATGGTGTTACAAGCCTTAAAATACACGTTGTTTGTTTCACACACTGAGAACACACTTTTTTAATGTTTTTTTTTTTTTTTTAATTATAATTAAAATTATCGCCTTACTCAAAAAAAAAAAAACTATTTTTTTTAGTTGTTGTTTTTTTTTTTAAATATGAAAAAAATAAAACACATTATTATATAATCTATTCCTGAAGGCAAAAATTAAGCCACATGCCAAGGGCTATAAATAAGCGCTGCCTCCGTGAGTTGCGTCCCTGTGTGTGTTGTGCTCACTGCCTACATGCAGTGATGGATCGTCTTCCATGATAACAAACTGACCACCCCACACCACCCCCACCCACTGCCTTTCTTATACCATCCCTGGTATTGTTCTGGTAATCGGAGCAGCAGGAACGCTGCTCGGATTCGAAGTGACATTTCACGAAGTCTGCCTCGGACTTCTGTATCCTCATAGGAAGTCTTTGTTTCTTTTTCGGATATAAAAATAATTTTTAAAAATAAAATAAAATTACGTCCCATAATCTTTTTTTTTTTTTTTTAAATAAATATTTTTTAACTGGTCCGGAGTCTGAGAAATGTGTACGATTCTTACTCCAGCCCAACAAAGAAAAAAGAAATACGTTAACTTCGATTTCGTCCGATCCTATATACCGCGCGGCCTTAAGCAGACAAGTCGAGGAGAGACAAAGAAGTCCTTCTAGTAGTTGAGCGTTGCAACCTGAGATAAGGGGTCTGAAATCTCCCCACACGAAGGTGTAAGATAGTGGATCGTCTCGTGGGCGTTATCTCGCCTATAAGATACAGCATCGGCGTCTCTCCCGAGCAACAACGGACCATTCTTTCTCTCCACCTCGCACCCGGGCGCATGTTGCTATTTCAGCATCATTTATGGCCTCAGAAAGCATTTCGGTTTGCCTCGGCCCCGGCTGTTAGATAATGAGGGGCTGGGTGTCAGGGACGCACCCTTGGCGCATATTTTGTCCTTTCTGCCCCCTCCCCTTTTTTTTTACCTTCTTCACAAGTGATTGAATTAGTTACTCATATTAAGAATTTTTTATATATATGTATATTAGAAAAGGTGATATATTTAAATAATTTCCTTAACGGATAAAAGCGCACATTAGCGTCCTAATTGTATATATATTTTTAAGGACAATAATATACATATGTCTATAAATTATATATATTTGGTGGATTTATACATTATAAAATGAGTCAATGTCTTGGTAAATCATAGACTTGGTTTTGTGGGGCCCTGTATCGACTTACTTATAAATAGATTGCTTGCAACATTAAACATTTGTTTGCTCTCTTTAATTGCATAATTTCGGTAGGGAGCAGATGAACCCACGACGGGCAACTGGACATTTGAAATTGAAGTAAAATTGAAACAGTTTTGTTTTGATTATTTAAACTGTTGCCTAACATTGAATTTGGATATATATATATGTATATATGTATGTGTGTGTGTGTGTATTGTACGATTGTGGGAAAATGGTAATGTCTGGAGGAATTCTGAAACCTGTAATACTACCTGGCCCTTGCCCTGGCCGAAAGTGCACTCCTCGAATCGATGGCAAGTCTCACTCGCCTCAAGACAGGTGGGGAAGATTTGGTACCTGTCAAGGTGTGAAATACCTGCACATCCAATAGCTCTGATTACCCCGGGATTTTTGGTGTAGGTCAATGAACATAAGCCTGGAACGGTAACAAGGAGTGCGCCGATAGGGTTTAATAGCTCATTGATAGGGCATCATAGCTCATTGATAGGGCATCATATCTCATTGATAGGGCATCATTGCTTATTGAAAGAGAATCATGGCTTATTGATAAGACTTCATAAGCTCATTGAAAGAGCATCGGAGCTCATTGATAAGGCTTCATAAGCTCATTGATAAAGCATCAGAGCTCATTGATAGTGTATCACAGCTCACTGACAGGGCATCATAGCTCATTGATAGGGCATCATAAGCTCACTGATAGGGCATCAGATCTCACTTATATGGTATCATAGCTCACTGATAGGTCATCATAGCTCTTTGATAGGGCATCATATCTCATTGATCGGGCATCGGAGCTCATTGATAGGGCATCGGAGCTCATTGATAGAGCATTGGAGCTCATTGATAGAGCATTGGAGCTCATTGATGGTTGAACAAGGATGATGTCGTAAATGTTCCTTAAAACAAATCCTCCTATCACTATCACAAGTGTAACCATGCTCCTAGCGTTTGTCCACATCCACCCCCCACCCCCACCCCGTAATCCATCTGGGAGAACCATTCTCCATTTACGGATCTCACATTCACGCCATTGTCTACACTTTCATTAAAAACTTTAAATGTTTGTTGCGTAAAAGTTTGTTCCGTCAATGTTTGTTCCGTAAATGTTTGTGAATTTTTTAATTGCGTCTTCCCTTTAAAATTAGTTTTTAAAACATTATTTAAATGAAAAAAAAAAAATATATATATATAAATATTATATATATATAATGACAAACTTAATGGGATTTAATCAAATGTAGTAATATGATCGATTTATATTCCAAACTTGTGTACGGACAAGTAAAAAAGCACCTATTTTAACTGGAAATATACCTATTATATAGACTGCAATGGCATGGCATCATAGAATGTGCTCATTGTAAACCACAAACTGTTAACTGTGACTTTACGTTGGGCTCACGTTATACCAAGAGTAAAACACTAATATGCGCACCTGAAGATCAGTCATTGTGTACAATGTTTTGATTGCACACATGTACATCTTGTATATACTCATTAGTATTTTGTGTTGTTTTCCGTGATGCCCACCTGAGACTTGTACGCTGTAAACACTTGTTTCAAAATATCACGTCATGGCATTTCACCTTTTCGTTTACGTCCACAAAAAACCCCCCAAAAAAACACATACTTTTTTTGTAGGAAGCTATCCAGTGATAAGAAGATACAGATCACATTGCTCGGAACTTGCCTGAACATCAATCAGATTCTTAGCCACTGGACATATTTGAAAATCTCTTCATTACGCCCGTGAAACTGCAGATACATAATTAGAACAACATGGCAGGAAGATTTAGATTTAAAAAAAAAAAATCAAAAACAAAAACAATATCAAGGTGGCTTCTTAAGAAAGAATGTTAAAAGGGATAAGGTCCATTTTTTGTGTGTGTGGCCGACCTTTAGATTTTTAAGCGAGCACACCTTACAGGAAAATACAGGTAACTGCTTGGTTATCGAATGATCGTTATGTGTGTCAAGTTTAAATGGCGTCTCACGGCTAATTAATTTGTAGCTGCAATCTTTGGGAATTGAATCTTAAACCACGGCGAGGCTCGCCATGGAATGATGTAATGAAGGTCTGACCTGCGACTGACGTGCCGATTGGTGTTACGAGTCTTCAAGGATTGAGCGTGAAGCGTTCAGACCTTTCCCTTTAATACATAAATTAGCGAATTGATGATTGAGCGTGGTGTGGTCAGACCTTTCCCTTTAATACAGATTAGCGAAGTGATGATTTAACGTGTTGTGGTCAGACCTTTCCCTTTAATACAGATTAGCGAAGTGATTATTGAACGTGTTGTGGTCAGACATTTCCCTTTAATACAGATTAGCAAAGTGATTATTGATTCCATGATTATCGGTAATATTCTTGAGGTCATATATCGGAGTCAGGGTCATATATCGGAGTTCGGAGTCATGGTCATATATCGGAGCCATGGTCATAGAAGTCACATCCTCGAGATACATTGCTGTTTTGGGTGTGGGGGTGGGGGCAACATATTAATACAAAACGCACGTGCTTATTCGGTAGGCTCCGGGGTGTGTGCGCCCCCACAAACAGTGTTTTACCCAATAACGCCTTGGAATACACGTCACATGTATTAAAAGCTTGACGCTTGGTTTACTTTGAGTGACCCACACTTTGAGTGACCCATACATTGAGTGACCAATACTTTGAGTGACCAATACTTTGAGTGACCCATACTTTGAGTGACCCATACCTTGAGTGACCCATACTTTGAGTGACCCATACTTTAAGTGACCCATAATTTGAGTGACCCATACTTTGAGTAACCCATACTTTGAGTGACCCATACTTTGCGTGACCCATACTTTGAGTGACCCATACTTTGAGTGACCCATACTTTGAGTGGCTCATACTTTGAGTGACCCATACTTTGAGTGGCCCATACTTGCAGTGACCCATACTTTGAGTGACCCATAATTTGAGTGACCCACACTTTGAGTGACCCATACTTTGAGTGACCCATACTTTGAGTGACCCAAACTTTGAGTGACCCATACTTTGAGTGACCCATACTTTGAGTGAACCATACTTTGAGTGACCCATACTTTGAGTGACCCATACTTTGAGTGACCCATACTTTGAGTGGCCCATACTTTGAGTGACCCATACTTTGAGTGACCCATACGCTCAGCAATGGAAGGCGCGCCGACCGAGAGCAGCAGTAGAAGATGTTTAGTGTAAGGAATGTGCTCCTTTTACTAACTCCCTGCTTTTTGTCCGCTCTTGTCTTGAGCGGCGTATCGGCGGTTATCTTTACCGATGACGTCAGTTGTGAATTCATATTTATTTTTTTCTTTCTTGTAATTTACCATTTTAATTTAAAATTTATTTTATTTTGTTCTTATTCTCGTGGACTGCCTATGCCACAGGCGGGGTCAAATGCATAATTAATGAAGCTATTTATTTATTTTATTCTTCTTCTTAAATATTATTATTACAGTGGTTTTATATAGTGCGGTACCCCAGCCTGGGGCTGGGCTCACCGCGCTGCACATATACATATTAGCAAACATAATCCTGACATTAACATATTACATGCATATATTTAATTTATAAAAAAAAAAAGGGCTGGGAATTAGACGGCATATGCGTCTTGAGTCTTGAGGACAGTTTTGAAGGCTGAGATGGTTGGTATAATGCGGATGTGTAGTGGGGGAGAATTCCATTATTTAGGGACTGAGAAAAAGAACATATTTATTTGTTAAGTTTTATTTTAATATATTTTTTTAAAGTGACATATCTGTGAAAGTAATTACAGTTTCCATTCCAAACCTAATATCACTGACACAAAAAAAAAAAAAAAAATGTCGTCTTAGAGTTGATTCCATTTTGGGTTATTTCAGACAGTCCGAGATTTTCAAACGAAACCGCGCGCGTGTCAGAGAAAGCGAAGTGGGGGTGGGGGTGGGCAATGAAAGAACGGGAGTTGAAAGAAACTTGTTTAGAGTAGTGATTCTGTGCCTCGAGATTTTGTGTGGAGAACTCCAGAAAGAAAGCTGCAGGTCATAGCACGAGCTGTGCACGCGCACGGTTTGAATGTGGATCACTTTATGTTTTGGACCAAAGTCTTCTGTAGTACCGCCCGGATGTCAGGGTGGTTGGGATATTGTAGGGGGGCGGGGCGGACGGACCGGGGGGGGGGGCTGAGATTGTTGGCAGAGTGGTAATATTTTTGGTGGTGTGGTATATTTGTAAAGGTTGTGGTACCGTTAGCATCTGTAATGGTATTGTTGGCTCAGTGTGGTGGTGGTATTGTTGGTCATGGTGGTGTTGGTATTGTTGGCACAGTGTGGTGGTATTGTTGGCTCAGTGTGGTGGCATTGTTGGCACGGTGTGGTGGTATATTGTTGGCCGTGTGCTGGTACTGTTGGCCGTTGGGTGGTATTGTTGGAAGGTTAATGGTGCCATATTTATATATGCCTGAAAGTGCATGATGGCTTTATGTCTGGTTCCGGCGGTTTCCTTTCATTTGGGGAATAACTTGAACAATATTTGATTGAGCAAATCATGTTGTGTTGGGTTTTGTTTTCTTTCTATTTTCCCGATGATATAAACGAAAATAGCTTATTTCTATTTTCTGAAGCGGCCTATGTATGTTTGACTGCGTCATGTTGTATGTTCGTTTCCAGATCTTTGTTGAACGCAAGTGATAACATTTGTAGTGCAACTGCCTAGAGTATCAACAAAACTACAATGACGGCCCGGGTCGGTTGGGGGGCGGCCGGGGGGGGGGGGGTGTTTCGGGGTCAACATCTCCTGTTTCGTGGGGGTCTCGGTTATGAAGCCCCACCCTGTCAGCTGTCAATCAAACTGCATATCGCTTACAACTTGTCAGTTTTCTTTTACCATAGAAAAACACATACGTGTCCGCTTGTGTAAACGCATAGTGCGTCGGGCACTACTAAAGCACTTTACTCGGAAAACCTTTACGCCAGCGGTTCTCAACCTGTGGGTCGCGACCCTGTTGCGGGTTCGAACGACCCTTTCACAGGGGTCGCCTAAGACCATCGGAAAACATATATACTCTACAGTTATGAAGCTGCAACGAAAATAATTGTGTGACTTGGGGTCGCCACAACATGCGGTACTGTATTAAAGGGTCGCGTCATGAGGAATGTTGAGAACCACTGCTTTAAACGGTGATGTTTTACTCAAAATACAAACTTTGCATGAAACTATCCTCAATTGTATTTTGTATTCGACCTTATTATTTGCCAGTATGGTTTATGCCGCTTGACTATCAGTCACTTTGATTCATTTCTTTTTCACTATTAGTCAATGCGATCTATTTCAGAGCCATTTTCCATTTCACTATTATTCAACTTGATCCATTTCCATTTTATTAATTAGGCCATGGGATCTATTTCAGAGCCATTTCCAGTTCACTATTAGTCAATATTATCCATTTCCATTTTACTATTAGTCACTATGATCCATGTCCATTTCACTACCAGACAATGTGATTTGTTCACTTTTTCAAATTTAATGGGGATTGTTCACCTTCACGCGTTGTTGTAGTCTTAGCATAGTCAACTACGAGGCTTTTTGCCTATGTCAAAGCCTAGTGACCTCTGACCTCCCTTCAGTTGCTTTTGTTGTGGGGGGGGGGGGGGTCTTGCGTCTCGGTACAAAGAGACCGAGTGTTGTTTGAACTTCAACTAAACAACTTTGAAAGTTCAATACACCGTATTAACTGTCATGTGAACCGACCCCCCCCCCCCCCCCCACACACACACCCTCTCCTCCCACGCTTGTATACCTGAACACCCCCCAGCCCTACCCCTTCACCCCACAACCACATCATCACACAATCACCACACACACACACACCACAATCACCACACACACACCTACTTTTCTAACTCCGTTTCCTTACCGCCGTTACTGAGCTGCTCCACTGGCGCAGACCAATGAAACATGCAGTGTATCCGATAAATATTTATTATAGAGCTGCGGATAAAGGTGCAAAGATGTCTTACCTGTGTTAACTTCAAACAATTCCACAACTGGGCCAACGTTTGAAAAGGGGGGGGGGGGGGTTTCTAGGCTGGGGTGGAACCACGGATTTGAGGTGCCTAAGATTATGTAAAGATGGGGTTGAACTGAGAACTGCGAGGATGGGGTGGAGGGAGTGAGTGAGACAATATGCATGAAATGAATGAAAACCACACGCCATGATTATCCTACATGTTAACAGGGGTATAAGGCCCCCCCCCCCCCAACTTTCCTTAATATTGTAGGGTTCTTATTAAACACATCGTTTTTGTTTTAACGTATACACTGTATCATTCTGTAAATCTCTTAAATCACCTGGAGAAGCATTGTGTAAGGATTCACCTTTCCCATCACCTCTCCCATTCACCTCTCCCATTCACCTCTCCCATTCACCTCTCCCATTCACCTCTCCCATTCACCTCTCCCATTCACCTCTCACATTCACCTCTCCCATTCACCTCTCCCATTCACCTCTCCCATTCACCTCTCACATTCACCTCTCCCATTCACCTCTCCCACTTACCTCTCCCATTCACCTCTCACATTCAACTCTCCCATTTACCTCTCCCATTCACCTCTCCCATTCACCTCTCCCATTCACCTCTCCCATTCACCTCTCCCATTCACCTCTCCCATTCACCTCTCCCATTCACCTCTCCCATTCACCGCTCCCATTCACCTCTCCCATTCACCTCTCCCATTCACCTCTCCCATTTACCTCTCCCATTCACCTCTCCCATTCACCTCTCCCATTTACCTCTCCCTTTCCGACGTAAGACGTCTTACAATTTAATTATTTTTTTGGCTTTCCTTTGTTTAAAAATGTTTATATATAAAAAAACAATCACAGTGGATACATAGTTCTCCATATTTCTCACTCCGGGAGCTTTGGAACCCGCGACCAAATCGCGCGATCTATCATTTTGTTTCCTAATTTCCTATTGTGCCAACCTGATTGCAGTCTCCCCCATTATTATCCTTTTGTTTGGAATCTTGGCTTTGAGTTTGACACTCTCACTTCTGTCCTTTTGATGTCGCCGTCAGCGATAAGATTGTGTGTGCGTGTGGTGGGTGGGGGGTACTGTTACCGTTACTTTAGTCCTTATCCAGAGGACTCTCATGTCATGGGTGATTGGGATGATACCATCTCACTGGAATGCCCCGCAGTGTTATCTCAGAACCCTTTGTGTAGGGATATCCAAGGTACTTTGATCATAGCCCTCATATTGGTATGCTTATTTTTTAAAATATTTCTGTCACTACGCATTAAGCCTGTGGTCATCAACCTTCATAATACTGCGACATCTTAATACAGTTCTTCATGTGGTGGCGACCCCCAACCACAAAATTATTTTCGTTGCCACTTCATAACTGTGGAGTACATATGTTTATCGATGGTCTTAGGCGACCCCTGGGAAACGGTGGTTCGACCCACAAATGGGTCGCAAACCAACAGGTTGAGAACAGCTGCATTAAGCCTATCCAGCTGAGCATAGATTGAAATTTATTCCACGGTTTGGCGTCAGCTTGTTCTATACACCGCATACCATATAACTTTGTTAACTTTCTATACCAAATGCCAGACCCGCTTGTAGCACACGCCGCGGACCAGTTTGCACCACATACCATATCAGTTGATACCACATGACATTGCCGGTTTATACCACATATCATTCCGATATATTACCACATATCTCACGCCAGTGTGTGCCATATACCAGATCAGTATAACTACAACTAGGGGCTTCGTTTGGGTGAGGGAGGGGGTGGGGTGTGATTAAGTTCAAACTCCACCAATATGATGTAAGTCTACAACCAACATTGTCAACACAAACATTGTCAAAACCAACATTGTCAAAACCAACATTGTCAAAACCAACATTGTCAAAACCAACATTGTCAAAACCAGCATGTCAAAACCTGCATTGTCAAAAACAACATTGTCAACACCAACATTGTCAAAACCAACATTGATAAAAACAACATTGTCAAAACCGACTTTGCCCAAACCAACATTGTTAAAACCAACATTGTCAAAACCAACATTGTCAAAACCAACATTGTGAAAAACAACATTGTCAAAACCAACATTGTCAAAACCAACATTGTCAAAACCAACATTGTGAAAAACAACATTGTCAAAACCAACATTGTCAAAACCAACATTGTGAAAAACAACATTGTCTAAACCAGCAGGGGAGGGGGTGGGGTGTGATTAAGTTCAAACTCCACCAACATGATGTAAGTCTGCAACCAACATTGTCAACACAAACATTGTCAACACCAACATTGTCAAAACCAACATTGCCAAAACAAACATTGTCAACACCAACATTTAAAAAAAAAAAAACATTGTGAAGAGATGACACCGGCGACAATGTCACTTGTCACCCGCGGCAGTACTACGCCAGTCCCAGTACTCCACCAAAAGGTGTCACGTTACACCCCCGCTCCCAGCGTCGTGACAACGTGAACGATTAGCCCCCCTTCAGCATTTCTGTCCGCCTCACCATCACACTGAAAGCCTTACTGCTGGGTGACGCCATGAGGTCCCCTGTTGGTCATTGGCTATTTTTTTGTTGTTGTTGGCCGCAGTGCAGTTTATCTTAATCGTGTGCATTCAGCGCTTAACTTTATTGGGCTTTCAAATGGTTCGGCCCTGAATATTGCATGAGGGAGAGAAGGACTAACGGTATCGCCGTTCACGGGTCTCCGTTGCTCTGTCTTTCTCCCGATGACTCTGGGACACTATGTCATCGCCGTCGCCGTGCCCGAAATGTTAGTTTAGTGCAATAAATTGAAATCAGCCGGAAAATTGTCAACTTCACCAAAAGAAAGCTGCTGGTGAACACTTAAACGGACATTTGGGATTGAGAATTGTGGGTGTGAGTGGCGCGCGGCGGGGCTGGAGGGAGGGAGGGAGGCGATGGGGTAACCGTATACACAAAATGTACGGTCACAGTCAGAGGCGTAGCGAAGGGGACTGGGGGGGACAGATGTGCTTTGGCGCAGAGACTGGTTAGGAGCGCAAAAATGTGCTTTTATATTATTTTATTATTTTTTTTTGGATGAAAATAAGGGGTTTGAGAGTTGAGAAAAGAAAGGTGAGGGGCTCTTTAAAATAAATCTTTCGCCGGGTGCCAAACACTCTAGCTACACCTCTAGTCACGGTCGTCTCGTGGGCCCTGCCATGCTTGTGACTGCCAGTTGGGGGGGCCGAGGGTGGCCTCGGATTTTTAAGGGGGTCCAAAGTTGAGATATGGAAACAAATCTGACAGCATTAAAAATGCATGGGTACTTAACAGAAAAGCAGCAAGGGAATGTGGGCCTCTAAATGTCACGTGACAGTTCTGGCTATGTAGCCATCCATATGTAATAGAAGATTCCAATATGATATTTAAATAACTAACGTATGAGTATGGATAAGTTCTGGTATGGTATGCCGCCGCCCCCAACACACACACACAAACACATACCCATGCACACTACACTGTCAAAAAGGCAGAAATAAATACAAGTGTAAAATCAGAAGGGGAGCAAAAATGACATTCCTTTTGCTTCTACTATAGACTAAATCTTGCTTCTACTATAGACTAAATCTTGCTTCTACTATAGACTAAATCTTGCTTCTACTATAGACTAAATCTTGCTTCTACTATAGACTAAATCTTGCTTCTACTATAGACTAAATCTTGCTTCTACTATAGACTAAATCTTGCTTCTACTATAGACTAAATTTTGCTTCTACTATAGACTAAATCTTGCTTCTACTATAGACTAAATCTTGCTTCTACTATAGACTAAATCTTGCTTCTACTATAGACTAAATCTTGCTTCTACTATAGACTAAATCTTGCTTCTACTATAGACTAAATCTTGCTTCTACTATATACTAAATTTTGCTTCTACTATAGACTAAATCTTGCTTCTACTATAGACTAAATCTTGCTTCTACTATAGACTAAATCTTGCTTCTACTATAGTTTAAATCTTGCTTCTACTATAGACTAAATCTTGCTTCTACTATAGACTAAATCTTGCTTCTACTATAGACTAAATCTTGCTTCTACTATAGACTAAATCTTGCTTCTACTATAGACTAAATCTTGCTTCTACTATAGACTAAATCTTGCTTCTACTATAGACTAAATCTTGCTTCTACTATAGACTAAATCTTGCTTCTACTATAGACTAAATCTTGCTTCTACTATAGACTAAATCTTGCTTCTACTATAGACTAAATCTTGCTTCTACTATAGACTAAATCTTGCTTCTACTATAGACTAAATCTTGCTTCTACTATAGACTAAATTTTGCTTCTACTATAGACTAAATCTTGCTTCTACTATAGACTAAATCTTGCTTCTACTATAGACTAAATCTTGCTTCTACTATAGACTAAATCTTGCTTCTACTATATAATAAATCTTGCTTCTACTATAGACTAAATTTTGCTTCTACTATAGACTAAATCTTGCTTCTACTATAGACTAAATCTTGCTTCTACTATAGACTAAATCTTGCTTCTACTATAGACTAAATCTTGCTTCTACTATAGACTAAATTTTGCTTGTACTATAGACTAAATCTTGCTTCTACTATAGACTAAATCTTGCTTCTACTATAGACTAAATCTTGCTTCTACTATAGACTAAATCTTGCTTCTACTATAGACTAAATCTTGCTTCTACTATAGACTAAATCTTGCTTCTACTATAGACTAAATCTTGCTTCTACTATAGATTAAATCTTGCTTCTACTATAGACTAAATCTTGCTTCTACTATAGACTAAATCTTGCTTCTACTATAGACTAAATCTTGCTTCTACTATAGACTAAATCTTGCTTCTACTATAGACTAAATTTTGCTTGTACTATAGACTAAATCTTGCTTCTACTATAGACTAAATCTTGCTTCTACTATAGACTAAATCTTGCTTCTACTATAGACTAAATCTTGCTTCTACTATAGACTAAATCTTGCTTCTACTATAGACTAAATCTTGCTTCTACTATAGACTAAATCTTGCTTCTACTATAGACTAAATCTTGCTTCTACTATAGACTAAATCTTGCTTCTACTATAGACTAAATCTTGCTTCTACTATAGACTAAATCTTGCTTCTACTATAGACTAAATCTTGCTTCTACTATAGATTAAATCTTGCTTCTACTATAGACTAAATCTTGCTTCTACTATAGACTTTGAAGAATTTTAAATCTTTTTTTTTTTTTTTTTTTTTTTGACTTTTAAATCAAATTTTATTTATTTAACTGTTTTCATGTTCGACAAGAACTTGGTGTCACTACAGTATCGGTTCCGTCCGTGAGATTCCGTTTAGAAAAAAAAACAGCCAATGTGTCAAAGAGGAGGAGGAAATAATTCCTCCCTCTTCAACTTTTCCGCCCTGGACATGATTTACCCTTCATGCTTGGGGATTAACTCCCCCATTTTCCCCCTTTACAGCCCCAACAAACCAGTTTGTTTCCAGTGTACACAAGTTTAATTCGGATATGAAGAATTAAAGGCAAATGCACATCTACATGGGAGTAGTTGTAATGCTAGCGGTGACGGAGAGTGTGTTTGATATCAAATAAGACCGAACCAAAAATTTCCTTTTTATGGATTTAGGTGCAACCATTCCATGCCAGCTGTAACAAACACCGCGAGGCGGAAAGTGGATGTGTCATGTGTCATTAGTGGAAACTACTGCCTGAATTCTGTGTCGTGAGACTTAAAAATCGGTAGGTCGTGGTGACCGAAGTCAGCATGGGGTCTCTTGACGGCAGGCCAGCGCGTTCATGACTTATTCCACCACACGGTCACATAAATGTTACATGCCGGGGACAAGGATTGGCAAGCAGTGATAGGCGGATCTGGAAGTGGGCACCTTTGGGGCGGGGGGGGGGGGGAGGATATGTATCAATTATTTATATTTCGGTAATTCCTTCGCTGTTCTGGTGCCTCCCTGATATGGTATTTTATTTAATTTTATAAATGCGATGCTTATTTTGTGGAGTGGTTGGGGGATTATCTCAACAATCAACGCCACTGGGTGTCATGGGGTGCCATGTGGGTGACACAGGGGCGCCCTGCATGTGATACAGTTTTTTTTAAAGTAAGTCACGCGAAATTAACCCGTCAAAGCTGATGGAATAAATATACGCTTTGATGACACATTTCATAATTGCATAATGGTTCAGCGCGTATATTAAATACTATACTAATGGCTGACCTCTGGTTGGGGGAAAAAAAAAAGGGGGGGGGTCCGGGGGCTAGGTACGATTATCGAAATCGCTTTAGAGGGTTTGAGGGTGACAAGGCAGTAATAGCGAATTTAAATAGTTGTGATCTGACATTAATATAGACGACCTCTTAGTTATCTGTCTAAACAATTAATGTGATGCCTCTGTGTTGTTGTTGTTTCCCAACTGCACGATTGGGCGACTGCTGGAAGGTGTTTAGTGCATTGCATTGTATTGGAAAAGGGCGGGGGGAAGAAGGGGCGGAACTATTTTTATTTTTTTTTCTAAATTTTATGGTGCAGAATTTTTAAACAAATAGAGAGGGATTTTTTCCGGACAAAAAATGGGATTGGGTTGGGGGGCCCTTGGGCAAATACAATCTTGGCCCCCACCTCCGGTGGCAGTAACTTTAGCTCCGCCAATGCATCTACCGTGTGTTCAGCTGGTGCACACTGTATTTCTGGTATCTGGTTCTGATATTATAATGAGAGAAGCCGATCGTATTGGACAATATCAGCCTTAAGTTGATTAATCATCCTCTTGAGCCACTGACCACATCGGCCTGATAGTATGATAGAAGCCGATCGTATTGGACAATATCAGCCGTAAGTTGATTAATCATCCTCTTGAGCCACTGACCACATCGCCCTGCAAGTTCGTTCTAGTGTCTACGTAATGTTGGCGTGGGTCACGTAGCACTAAACTTAAAAGTAACACATACATGTAACACTAAACATACATGTAATGATAAACATGCAACACTAAACGTACCTGGGCCCCATACAGGCTTTACATAAATGGACCCCATACACGTCACACTAAACATACTAATGAATAAGTCATTAATTTAAAATGGGATGTTAACAGCACATTGCATCAGTGCGCAGCCTAACATGCACACTTAACGCACAGGTAAGTCATAATTACCCAGCGGACAACACACAGGATGTCAAGTGCTAAAATTAAAACCAACTTGACATTGAACAACAGCGGCGCACACACAAATGGTTCAGGCGGCGACAAAGGAGGAGCTCCAGTGCACCGTTACTTGATGGTGTCTAATAGTGCATGCAATCCTCTTTACTTCAGTTACTTGGTTACATGATCAATATGTTAATTCATACCGATTAGCTTGTTGGACTAATTTATTTGATTTAAAAAAAAAAAAAATGTGTTACTACAATAAAATATATAGTTTCAAATGAACACAGGCAAAATTTGACATAATTTATTACTATTGGCTCACCGGCACAAGCCCCCCCCCCCCCCCCCTCGACCCATAATTTACCTTATCTTGACAATGGCCCCCACCCCTAAAAAACACACATACAATTTATTCCAGCCTCAAAAGTGCCTTCCCCTACGTTCATTATACTATTACAGCCCCATCCCACAACATAAACGCGATTTCCCCCTCGCACACATATCCCCCCTCCACCACAAAAATACAAGTGTCTAACTGCTGTACAAGCCTGGCGAGCACCCCCATCCCCCAACCAAAATTATTCCCCAAAGCTCAAATCGCAGCACTGGTCACACTAGCTTTCTGGCGTCATGCCTTAAGGGCCCCCCCCCCCCCAATAAATGAAATCCCATGACCATGAATTACTGTTATGGCAAAGACATGCATTTAACTGGCGTGTCTATATTTCTGACGAAACTACGTCCCAGCTTGAACTATACTCCTATTACTGGAAACCTTGCGATGACGAAGTGGCTATTGGTACAATGGTTCCATAATTGAGAGGTTCGTATTAAAAAAAAATATTTAAAATATTATTGTTGAGTTAGTAAGACCAAATGAGGTATCAAATGAAAGATAATTGAATTTACAATACATTTGTAATCTTAGTTCTTCAGTTTTACTAAAATAAACTACCACATATGACATCCGAATAGCATTGAGCCTGATGGTACCGGGAAGTCATTTTTAGAAGTTTATTTTAGTTAAAATGAAGAATTAAGTTTACAAGCGTATAGTTCATTCAATTATCTTTCATTTGATACCTCATTTGGTCTTACAAACCCAACAATAATACTTTAAATCGTTTTTTTTTAAATCCCAACCTCTCAATTCTGGTACCCGTGTACCAATAGGTGCAGCCTGGCGATTATTTCCCCAACAAAAGTCTATAACGATTACAGAAGGAAAAAAAAAAAAAATGTTGTCTGATTACCAGTATAAGAATTTTGTTAAATCATATATGGGACTTGCACGTTGTGGTGTGTGTTGCACTTTGTGGTGTGTGTTGGACGTTGTGGTGTGTGTTGGACATTGGGGTGTGTGTTGGACGTTGGGGTGTGTGTTGGACATTGGGGTGTGTGTTGGACATTGGGGTGTGTGTTGGACATTGGGATGTGTGTTGGACATTGGGGTGTGTGTTGGACATTGGGGTGTGTGCTGGACATTGGGGTGTGTGTTGGACGTTGGGGTGTGCGTTGGACGTTGGGGTGTGCGTTGGACATTGGGGTGTGTGTTGGACATTGGGGTGTGTGTTGGACGTTGGGGTGTGTGTTGGACATTGGGGTGTGTGTTGGACGTTGGGGTGTGTGTTGGACATTGGGGTGTGTGTTGCACATTGGGGTGTGTGTTGCACATTGGGGTGTGTGTTGCACAATGGGGTGTGTGTCAATATTAATACGTATATAGCTTAGGACTTACTGCACAATTTTGGGGGTTATTGTAGAACGTGCATAGTGATATCTGCTGGGCACGCGTGTTGGTCTTAACAGTGGTTCTCACTCAACCTTCCTAATGCCGCGACCATTTAATACAGCTCCTCGTGTTGTGGTGACCCTCGACTATAAAATCATTTTTGCTGCTACTTCATAATTATGTGTTCTCTGATGGTCTTTCTGACGAACTTTTGACACAGGGATATCCACCGGAGACATGTATTGGGCTCCCTTTGGAAACAAGGATTATCATCTTAGTGAAATATGATAGCATTTTCTTCTTTTCCTTTCAGAAACATTTGGTGCGCTCACCTTATTTGGATGTACAAAGAAACAGGGTTAAGGTAAGTCAGGCAACAATGTTTCTAGAAGGTGGGTTGTAGTAAGTTTTTTCTGGTCACATGTTGAGATAATAAATGATACGAGAGAGAGAGAACGGTAGATAAAGATGGTAAAATGTTTATAAATATATATATATATATATATATATATATATATATATATATATGTGTGTGTGTGTGTGTGTATGTGTGTATAAGCCTGGGTTCTATAGTGTAACTTCATCCTGTGTATAAAGTAACGTGCACTTACGCCTGTGCAGGATGAAAACGTTTTTTAGGACGAGCACTGTAGCCATGGTAGACAAACACAAACATTGTACTTAGAGGCTACTCATTGTTTGTAGACGGTCTACTTGAACGGTCCCGCTAACATCAAGTGCATGTACTGCAATGGATCGCGCCGTGTGGTGCCGTGGACGTTTTTTTGGGGGGGGGGTGGGTGGGGGGGGACTTCCTGTGAGTAAGATACCAGCACGATTTTCTACAATCTCTTGACCTTGCTGCACCCCCACCTCAAAATGTGTATAATATATATGTATTTTCCGGCGTATGAGACGACTGGGTGTGTAAGACGCACCCCGACATTAAAAAAAAAGAAATATTTTCATGTGTTAAAAAGTCGTCTTATACGCCGGAAAATTCGGTACACATATACATAGTAATCGTGGTAAATGTCTCGAAATTCGGGTGTTCGAACTGACTTGGGAAGTACCAGAGCAGTCGTGTGAGCCCTGCTACCCCTTCGGCCGATAAAGGGGTGCGGGGGGGGGGCGCTCGGACATTTAAGGGGAATACAGTTGCACTGTGGATTTTTTAAATAAAAAAAAAAAAACCAAAACAAACAACAACACTAATTTTGAATGCTGCAAGGGCATGAAGTCGAAGAGTGTCAGTGGACCCCAAAAGACGCGCGACAAGGGCATGAAGTCGAAGAGTGTCAGTGGACCCCAAAAGACGCGCGACAAGGGCATGAAGTCGAAGAGTGTCAGTGGACACCAAAAGACGCGCGACAAGGGCATGAAGTCGAAGAGTGTCAGTGGACACCAAAAGACGCGCGACAAGGGCATGAAGTCGAAGAGTGTCAGTGGACACCAAAAGACGCGCGACAAGGGCATGAAGTCGAAGAGTATCAGTGGACCCCAAAAGACGCGCGACAAGGGCATGAAGTCGAAGAGTGTCAGTGGACCCCAAAAGACGCGCGACAAGGGCATGAAGTCGAAGAGTGTCAGTGGACACCAAAAGACGCGCGACAAGGGCATGAAGTCGAAGAGTGTCAGTGGACACCAAAAGACGCGCGACAAGGGCATGAAGTCGAAGAGTGTCAGTGGACACCAAAAGACGCGCGACAAGGGCATGAAGTCGAAGAGTATCAGTGGACCCCAAAAGACGCGCGACAAGGGCATGAAGTCGAAGAGTATCAGTGGACCCCAAAAGACGCGCGACAAGGGCATGAAGTCGAAGAGTATCAGTGGACCCCAAAAGACGCGCGACAAGGGCATGAAGTCGAAGAGTATCAGTGGACCCCAAAAGACGCGCGACAAGGGCATGAAGTCGAAGAGTATCAGTGGACCCCAAAAGACGCGCGACAAGGGCATGAAGTCGAAGAGTGTCAGTGGACCCCAAAAGACGCGCGACAAGGGCATGAAGTCGAAGAGTATCAGTGGACCCCAAAAGACGCGCGACAAGGGCATGAAGTCGAAGAGTGTCAGTGGACACCAAAAGACGCGCGACAAGGGCATGAAGTCGAAGAGTGTCAGTGGACACCAAAAGACGCGCGACAAGGGCATGAAGTCGAAGAGTATCAGTGGACCCCAAAAGACGCGCGACAAGGGCATGAAGTCGAAGAGTGTCAGTGGACACCAAAAGACGCGCGACAAGGGCATGAAGTCGAAGAGTATCAGTGGACCCCAAAAGACGCGCGACAAGGGCATGAAGTCGAAGAGTATCAGTGGACCCCAAAAGACGCGCGACAAGGGCATGAAGTCGAAGAGTGTCAGTGGACCCCAAAAGACGCGCGACAAGGGCATGAAGTCGAAGAGTGTCAGTGGACACCAAAAGACGCGCGACAAGGGCATGAAGTCGAAGAGTATCAGTGGACCCCAAAAGACGCGCGACAAGGGCATGAAGTCGAAGAGTGTCAGTGGACACCAAAAGACGCGCGACAAGGGCATGAAGTCGAAGAGTGTCAGTGGACACCAAAAGACGCGCGACAAGGGCATGAAGTCGAAGAGTGTCAGTGGACCCTAAAAGACGCGCGACAAGGGCATGAAGTCGAAGAGTGTCAGTGGACACCAAAAGACGCGCGACAAGGGCATGAGGTCGAAGAGTATCAGTGGTCCCCAAAAGACGCGCGACGGCTCTGGGAACCGATGTATCCGGATGTGTGTTCCACATCACATTTGTTCAAAAGTAAGTTCCGGTAATCGGCAAGTGCACATTGCACGGTAATGCACGTGGTTGGATTTAGTGAATGCGAGTTTGCATTTGTGGAACCGTAAAATAAGGTGCTCTGATAGAGATTTGGTGCATAATCTCTCTACGGAATGTTTCTAAAACAAAAAAAAATGGTTATAATATAGATGCTTCTGCAATCAAGAGTAGCAAGTGATCATGGATCGTGCGTCATGGGGTCGAGCCTTGGCCAGTTGATGTGGTGGTGTTGGTGTGAACGCCAAGCCAAAATAAGCTGTTCTGGTTTAGCCTTGGCGACACCTGCATCGGGGCTACAAGGCGTATATAGAGTTGTAGCCACAAATCCACCATTGTGGGGTGGGGGTGTGAGATTCGGGGGAGGGGTGGGGTAGTGTATTCCATATCTGTTTAGATGTATTAGGTCAAGGTCATTTATAAACTTTTATTCTGAAAGCTTAAGGAATGTCCACATTTTTTCCAGCCTGCTATTATTCTTAAAGTACAATTAATCAATTAAGCTCATATTGCACTGGCGTCTTTCTGAATAGACACACATTTTTGTGGGGAATTCCCAAAACAATAAAATACCATATTCCAAACCACCCCTCATTCACCCCCACCCCCCCCAACCCACACACTTTAAAGAATAAAAAAAAAATCACTTCCGCTACACAGGGGTGTCAGCCTTACAACCAGAATGCATGCAAAATTTGCCGGGTCACGGGTACGACGTAGAGGCGGAGTCTCCGAGCATCGTTAATTCAACATCCACGTCTTATTTACGACTGACTTGTCGTGCGGCATCGGGTAATAGGGAAAACAAACTCTCGCTTCATCAAAACGCTCTTCGGGGGGATGAGAACAATAGCAAGGGGAGACAACGGCGTACACAGTCTCCAACTCAGGGGGGCGGGGGGGGGGGGATAACAGTGAGATGGTAAATTGGAAGAGGAGAAGTTTTGGTCCCGGAGAGGTTGGCTAATTTACATAAGTGCATGGTCCCGGCGGGGTCGGGGGGGGGGGTCGGGCCGGGGAGATTTAGTTAGCAATAAATCTTAACAAACCGTTAACAAATGGCGGGGACTTTTGGGATTTGGGAAGTTTTGGGTGGTCTTTTTGATTTGTGCGTGTGTGGCTTTATATATATATATATATATATATATATATATATATATATATATATATATATATATATATATATATATATATATATATATATGCTGCGGTCTGCTCTTAGCCTGTAAACAAATGATGGTGCTGAGTTTGATTTGTAAATAAAGGGCTTTGTGCTGTGAATTAGTTGACACATTTTGTTGTGTTTTCGATCACCCGTAATGTGGTCTAATGACTGTCTAAACTAAACAAATAAGCGTTTACATGGCATGAATTTGTCAACCAAAAAAAAAAAAAAAAAAAAAAAAAAAGTGGGTTCTGCTTATTGAGTATAGTGCGATCATTAAGGTCACTGATGCTCAACCTGGTTTACAGTGGAGCCTATGCAAAAACAAATTTGTGGGGGGTTGCATGATAACCCGAAAAGTATTTAACGTAATTAAAACAGATCAGGTTCGTTTGTTTGTTTGCTTTTAGGGGGGGGGGAGGTGAAGAGAAGGTGGTGTGGAGATAAATAAAATGCATCTAGAAGGCCACGAGTAAATAATGATGGCCCTTAAACGCTGACTTAGATGCTCACAATTAATGTGCATGATGGTCGATATTTGTTTTGTTTTTTTTATTCGTTTTCGTTTTGCGTGCGTACGTGTGTGCGTATGTGTGTGTTTGCGTACACATTTGTGTGTGTGTGTGTGTTTTTTTTTTTTTAAAACAAAACAACACTATCAACAAAAATATACATGATTTTTTGTTATGAAAAAAAAAAATGGATCATTTATGATATGAAAACATATCTTGTATAAACGCAAATGAACAGTTTTGTTAGTATGTCAAGTCGGCGATGACTTCAAACTATAACGAATTTAAACCCGTATAGCCTTTTAAAACAACAACAACAACGACAACAGCACATACATAACAACAATGATAACACAGCAGGCGTGAAACTATTGGATGTCGTGCCACCTGACCAACACGTCACCTCGGCAGAGTGCCCGGAGTATGTGCGAGATCGCCCGGGCCCGATTAAAGCTCCTCTTGTTTGTCCAATGGTCTCGCGTTAAAAGCTTCATGTCCGAACCTCCTATCTGGCCCATCTTGAACTTCAGAGGCAGCCGGCTAAATGATGGCGTCTTCTCCTTGTTGGGCTGGATCTGGTGCGATAAGTCGGGTAACACAATCGCCGTGCGTGCAGCGCGGTGCGCAGCCGACTTGCACGGACACTTTTTGTGCTAATGGGCGCATCCGATTAGCGCAGTTTCCTCTAAATTTCAATCAGCGTTATAACTTCCGTTCAACTTGGGTTTGCGGCGTGCAGTCAAAGCTATCATAAATACGTATATGTATGAAGCCTCATACAATATTATATTAAAGAAAGAAGTATAATTCCCATCAAAGTAGTGCAATGTTCCACACATATTCAATATATTATATTCAGTCAATCAAAAAATTTTTGATAACCTGCTATAGCCAAACCAAACCATGGTGGCCGCAATGCGTGAACTTCTTATCTATAACATAAGTTACTTGACAAAACATCCACTCAAGTAACTCACTTTATAATATTTCCAAATTGTGGTTCCCCCTGAACCGACCCTGAACTGTATCCCACCCCATTTTACAGTTCAAATGTATGACACCAACCAGTTCCGTAAAAGAAAAGAAAATATTACGCACCAAACGCGCCTATCGGGATTTTCAAAAGAATCTCATTTAGCGCAGTTATCGGGAATTTTATTTATTGAAATCGGCGCCACCTGGTGGCGTTGGTAAGATAGTTGCGTAGAGAATTGTGAATCATGATTGTTTGCACTGAATGACATTACTTCAGAAACACCCTTCCAATATCAACTAGCAACAGAGACACTGTGCACACACATGAACCAAATGCATGCGTACGGACCAACTAGAGTCGGAAGAATGAAAACCATCCCTGGACGATGACGGCTTATATGAGATGTTACCTGTAGACATACCTGTTTACTCTTACGATTTTGGCGTACAATGTACGATTTTGAGATGTATACATTATATATAATTTATGTTTTTTTTTGTGTTTTTTTTACTATTTCGATAATGTGTTGAATGATTTTGTGATGATATTGTTCGATTTTAAGAGTTTGAGGGTAAACAGGTCTGCCTATAGATCTAAAATATCGTCTCAACATTGTCACTTTCAGTAGAATTGAACCCAGGGTGGCGGACACAAGTGTATTTTTAATAATCCGACACTGATGCAACATGTCAATATAATACCTTTCTATCTTCCCTCCTCCCACTCTCTCTCTCTCTCTCTCTCTATTTCTTTCCTCTCCGATTCATTCAATCTATATTTTCCATCTTGTTCTGTCTTACAGTCATAACAGCATCGATCACCTCTCGCTCCCTGTCTATGAGTTATATTTCTCTCACTTTCTCTCACTTTCTCTGATTGAATATTATGATTTCTCCCTCTGTCTCTCTCACACACACATCCAATCCTCTCACTTTCTCTCCTCTGCTCAGAAAGGATGATGATAAATCAGTCTCTTCCCCCTCTCTCTCTCTCTCCACTTTCTCTCTCTCTCTCACACACACACACACTCACAACCACATCCAACTCTCTCACTCTCCTCTCCTTTGAATGGATGATCATATAGCAGTCTCTCTTTACATATATCCCTCTCTCTCACATACAAACATACCCATTTATACCTCTCTCTCACTCATCTCTCATCTGAATGGATGATCATATATCAGTCTCTTTTCTCTTCTCTCTCTCTCTCGTTCGCACACCCACACACATCCAACTTTCTCTCCTCTGAATGGATGATCAGATAGCAGTGTGTGACAGTGACAGAGTAAAAGTGGTTTTGTGAATGTGTTCCTTTAATATGCGTGACTATCACAAGACGCATCGTATTTGTACTGGCCACCACCGTTGCTATCTTCGCTTCCAAGGGAAGTCACTCACTTCTAGCTCATTACGGCAGGGGTTACGCCATCTCCCTCATTCCAGCGAGATAAGTTAAATACAACAAACGATTTAAATGCACTTAATGTGTTTGCCTTTGTTAAAGGAAGTCACTCGACATGCTACAATTGTGTAACTGCAAGGCAGTGGTCTCATCTCTTATTGACCGTATCCGGAAATTTGTTTGATATAAATTCAGTCGACGGAAAATTGCCCCAAACACCAATGCCTTAATCAACAATGTCCCAATCACCAATGACTCAAACACCAAGACCCCAATCACCGATGCCCAAATCACCAATGCCCCAATCACCAATGCCTTAATCACCAATGCCTTAATCACCAATGCCCCAATCACCAATGCCTTAATCATCAATGCCCCAATCATCAATGCCTTAATCACCAATGCCCCAATCACCAATGCCTTAATCACCAATGCCCCAATCACCAATGCCTTAATCACCAATGCCTCATTAAAGTGTTGGCTTCGTCTCGCCTATTTAATTTACCGTCTAGCTTTAAAACTCCAGCCACAGATGAAAAGATTAAAGAAGCAAGGTTATTTGAAATCGTTTCCTAGCACACGGTTCTCTCGCTGTCAAATTGGTTTCACGACCACTACTTGTTTGATGTAGATTTCTTGATTATTTAAAAAAAAAAAAAAAAAAAAAAAAAAATTAAAAAAAGAGATCGTGTATGTGTGTGAGAGAGAGAGATAGAGAGAGAGAGATGCGGGGCTTTTACAGATTAAATGATTAAATGATTAACGTCTTCTCTGGCAGAAGTTGACATTTTTTAAGGAAGAAACCAGCACAATCTCGTTGAGACTTTCTATTATCAGAAGGGAGAAGTGTAGTTCTCTCGAGTAGCGGTGATCTAGACGTCCTCCGTGGGTCGGGGAGAGTCGCTGCTACTTAAGTGCAGAAGTTTTGATTCCTAAGATCTACTGCTACCATTCAGTAAACAGTGGGGAATTTTTGCGTTGTTTTGAAATGGACTTATTAGTTTCATCTTGAAAAAAAAAAAAATCCCCTTTGAAACTCGGCCACCAATGGCAGTTTGATGGGCAGGCAATCCAGTGACAGTCTGATGGGCAGGCAATCCAGTGGCAGTTTGATGGGCAGGCAATCCAGTGGCAGTCTGATGGGCAGGCAATCCAGTGGCAGTTTGATGGGCAGGCAATCCAGTGGCAGTTTGATGGGCAGGCAATCCAGTGGCAGTCTGATGGGCAGGCAATCCAGTGGCAGTCTGATGGGCAGGCAATCCAGTGGCAGTCTGATGGGCAGGCAATCCAGTGGCAGTTTGATGGGCAGGCAATCCAGTGGCAGTCTGATGGGCAGGCAATCCAGTGGCAGTTTGATGGGCAGGCAATCCAGTGGCAGTCTGATGGGCAGGCAATCCAGTGGCAGTCTGATGGGCAGGCAATCCAGTGGCAGTCTGAGGGGCAGGCAATCCAGTGGCAGTCTGATGGGCAGGCAATCCATTGACAGTCTGATAGGCAGGCAATCCAATGGGTTTGAAGTCTGAAAGAAGTTGCCATCAATTGTTAAAACCTCTCACCTTCAGTCGTCACATGTCCTCCCCCCCCCCCCTCTTTTTCAGTCCCCTCCCGTCACACCCTCTAAGAAGTCTATTGTCTATAGCAAGTAGTCGCCGTTAAAGCGGAGTGATATTCCGCACGAGCTAAAGTAGTCCTCTTCGAGCTGTACTGGCGGAGTAATCAGTGATTAGTTCTGTCACTGCGCAGGTTTCTCTTTGATGTCTTGGGCTCACCGTTGAAAATACCTGCTCCATCTTTGATGTCACACCTTTGATTATTCTGCACCGTGGACAGTTAGCCAAGTGACGACATCTGAAATTTCAAATAATGTGGGGGGGGGGGGGGGGGGACACACTTATTCAAAAACTGCCCGGACAAAAAAAGAGGAAACGTCTTTGTAAAATGAAGCTAAAAAAAAAATAAAAAATAAATATATAAAAAGGTTATACAAATATTTTTTTAATAAAGAAAGAAAACGATTCAAAAGATACAATTTTCTTGATCGTTTATTACTATTTTTATATTTGACAATGGGAGAAACGTTGACCTGTTTTTGTGTCGGTTTTTTTTTCGTTCCAGATGACACATGTAGAAGTAGTTAAAGAAAGAAAAAAAAAATCATTATTGTTTACCCTACTTGCGTGCAAGAAGATCTTGTAAGTGCAATTATAACTTTAATGTGTCACTCACGCCGGCAAACCACACTGGTGCTAAGTAGTGAATGCGCTCAGTCAAATATAACTTTTTCAATGGATTTCGTTTGATCGTAAACACTAGTTTCCTTTTTCCATTAGTCTAATAAAAAATAAATATTTTAAAACAAAATCAATAAATATGTGTATGTTGATTGATTGAATACTTATATAGTGCCTGTATCCATGCTATTTTGGCATGCTCCCTGCTTTTCAGCGATGACATCAGGGGCGTCGCAGAAGTTGTCGGAATGATTCAATGATTAATGTATTGATGTTCGCCGCCTATGGGGGACGCCATCTCCGGGTTTGAATTCAGAGTTGCCTTCTCTTAGATGAGTTTCCGTCCAAGGTTAACGAGTCTCATCCACCCTGTTATTTTTTTAAATCTTAAAAAAAACCTCGCGGTTTCCGTATTAAAATAATGATATAATTTAAAAACTCAGTAGATACCATGCGATTAGGAAAGAAAAGAAAAAGTCAATTCCATAGGTGTATCCTATAAATACAACAAGTGTTTACATTTACTTTAGACTTTCCTTCTATCCATTCGCACCTCGTCCCCGGATGTTGACGAGTTTGTGCTTCCTTTAAGGGCATATAACTCTTTCCGAGTACAAACATGTTTGTCCCATTAAGATTACAGGCAAATTGACTCATTCAGTCCCCCTTGGTCTTTCATGGCTCTGATCTCAGTGTCTACAGTAAAATCCCTGCAGTGCCACCGACATCCTCAAAGTAAACCTTAACTTTATTTAATTTTTTTTTTTTAAAATGATCTGTGATTCTCAAACTGTACATACTCGTCTGATACGAATCCCATTGTTGCCATATATTGTGAAAGGAAAATATGTGATGGTCAAATCGCAGCACCCACAAACATCGTTTAAAAAAAATGAATTGTTTTGTTCATAGTATTTTTTTTTAATTGGCCAATAAACCCCATGTCTCACCACCCCCCCCCCCCCTTCCCAAACCCCAAACGGCCAGGAAGCATAGCGTTAAGACCCAGACGTCTTGGTTCAGGAACAGCACATTACCACCGTGCCCCCCTTGAGTTCCGCCATATTTAAAACGGGGATCTCCGTGGCGTCATGTCATAAAAATAGTTTTTGTCATAGGTCATGATACTCATTATAACGGCAGTCATCCGAAGTTTCATACCACTATTTAAGTCTGAGCTATTTACAATAATTGCATGTTGTACCCCATGGCTTTCTCGCCATTGTTTAAAGCTATAGTAAACCTTTGATTTACAGCATTTGTGAGACCGATATGTTGAATAGGTTAGAGAACCCTATACATTGATGATAAGCTCACACTGAATGTCAATGTGGGGCAAACATTGACTGTCACTGTGGGGCAAACATTGACTGTCACTGTGGGGCAAACATTGACTGTCACTGTGGAGCAAACATTGACTGTCACTGTGGGACAAACATTGACTGTCACTGTGGGGCAACATTGACAGCACTGCTTCACTGCGCCATCACCAGCACCTTATCATTGACGTCTTCGTTGAGTTTGCGTTGGTGAACCGCATCTCGAGCTCCTCCTGGTGTCTACTTTGGGGGGCATTCAGAGGCGGACATCTGTTTTGAAAAGCTTCGGTTTTATTTTATTCCCGGCAATACAAACAAACACGTGACTTTGACAACTCTTAAATTGCGTTCAGCTCTGGAGCTTAATGTGTTTGTGGAGTGCAATGGAATCGTTGGGGCTTAACTGTAAAGCATACACACTCTCTCCGTGTATACGTATTGGGCAAATAACTATGTATGCTTGTTGTTGTTGTTTTCAAACCATTCTTTTTTAATCTAGTCTTCAAATATATATTCACCCCCCCACACACACACACACAGAGAGACACACACACACTCACTCGCACGCACACATATACACACACGCATACACATGCACACACACACACACGACGCGTGCGCACGGTCATCTAAAAACCCGTCACCACCACCTACCTTAACAACCAAGTTCTACTATATAATTATAATGTAGCAGGGATTCTCAAAATTTAGCAAAGCAGTACCATTTCAATTCTCCGCTAAATAGGTGTGTACTCCCACCAGCGCTAATGTGTAATTAGGGCTGGATATCTGTACATGTATTATTTATTGATTTATTGAAACACTTTCCTTCATATGTGTGTACCAACTGATGCAGCCGTCTGAGAATCGCTGATACTCAATAAACCAAAGCGTTTGTACATATCGTCAGTAGTACGGGTTGCCGCCAACAACCACCAAAATAAATGCATAAATAAAATTACCGACTAATCGTCGACAACAAAACAAACAACATCCTGTAAGTTGTCGTCCCGTTCTTTGATAGATCACGTGATATTTCCTGAGCATCTGTCGATGTAATCCTGTAGTTTTCGGAGTAGAAATACTCACCGACAATCCGGCCAGACTGACGAGAGCTGGTCACAACGGGGGGACCACGCAAACAGCATATGACCATTCCAGGACCTACATTGAGATAATTGTAGGAAACCAGGTCTGACAACTCTTTTTTTTTTGTTTGTTATATGATCAAGGCTGCACATACCTGTTTAAATAATCGGCCATTGAAACAAAAAATATTCACAGAAATAAAATAAATAGGTTCAATGTATTAGCCTCACATTGAGTAAGGAAATAAGGGGCCCCGGAATTGGGAGTAGTATATAAACATATATATATTTTTGAATTAACAAAAAAAAAAAATGAGCAATATTTTATTTTTATTTTTCAATATGGGGACTTAAATTTTTTAGGGCCTAGGGCCCCTAAAATTGTAAATCCGGCCCTGTGTATATATCTATGTATGCATCTATAGTTTTAACTAGGCGCGCATAATACCATTCAGCGTGCGCATTTCTGATCGTTAGAGTCTCAAGATCATATTCCTATTTCTAAATTGGAATCTTAAAAAAAAAAAGAAAGTGATTGTTGGATTTCTTCTACTGCACGGAAATCGAATTAATTTTAAATGCGATGAATTGAAATATCCATTTAATAAGTGACGTCAAGTTCGCGCTAATCCGACTCCATTTTTTTTCGGCGGGTGCATTCTTCTATGTCTAAAATAAACCTAAGTACGTTCTAATTCTAGAAATCTGATTATGATGTAATGTTTAAAGGGGTTTAGAACCTGAACACGTGGTAGTATGTATGCTTAATGGTTTGACTATAATAAGTGAGTGAAGCGGTGCCATGGCTATGTTTTTTTATTGACACACCAAAGCAGCAATACCATTGTCAAAATCAGTGTTACCCAGAGTGTGGTGCGCGTACCCCTGGGCGTGGGGGTGCGGGAAGAGTTTGATGGGGGTACGGTAAGAGTGTGATGGGGGTACGGGAAGAGTTTGATGGGGGTAAGGGAAGAGTTTGATGGGGTACGGGAAGAGTTTGATGGGGGTACGGTAAGAGTTTGATGGGGGTACTGGAAGAGTTTGATGGGGGTACGGTAAGAGTTTGATGAGGGTAAGGGAAGAGTTTGATGGGGTACGGGAAGAGTTTGATGGAGGGTACGGGAAGAGTTTGATGGAGGGTACGTTTTCAAAGGAAAATTGTATTATTAGTATTAATTTGTTTAATTATTATTATTGCATAATAAATCAATTTTTTTTTTTTCTTTTAACGAGGGGTACTCAGTGTAACGAAAATTGTAGACAGGGAACCACGGATGTCGTAGTTTTGGAAACACTGTTGTAAGCGTTTAAAGCCTTACTGTATATAACGCGCCCTGTGTAGCGATAACGTGGGCGTTTAAAACTTGACTAAAGCACACCCGTAAAGAATTCGAACTTTGTTCCTTACCGTAGGCAGATATTCGAAAATACCTCTTCCGTTTACAAGCCATAAAACTGTAAGATGATGTAAAAGGATTACTGTGTGCCTCTGAGATTAGAAAATAATTACTGGAAATGCTATTTAGTTTGGCATTTTAAAAAGTATAATTATTGTTATTTAAAAACACATTGCCTCCTTTCACGTGCAATCTATAGCAACACAGTCGTTTTCACCCTGGCCCTGATTTTATAGCAACTAAACTTTACGTTTCCCACGTGTGCCTAGTTGGTCACACACATCAACTAAATCTACCTCTTTTCGGTGTGTGACTCGTTAGTCACATGTGTGTCTCGTTAGTCAAATGACATCGAAATTTTTCTTGTCCCTTTCCCGGGTGCAATATGCCCCATCCCCCTTCACACCATCACACATTCTCCGACTATGAAATGTGTTATATAAGAGAATTTTACCTGACACTCAGAACCTATAACGATTTCTTATAACAACTGAAAATAGCAATTTAATATAACGATTTGATATTAAATAATAAATGATGTGACAATTGACAACTTTTGTAAAATTGTATGATGTGAGAATAATATCTGGTGGCTGAGGTTTCCAACCGTATCATTACCACGCGTCTATAGAGACAAAACACGCGATTATGAGGCTCGAGTCTAAAAAATGTTATGCGTGTAACAATAGTTATTACATGATAAAATGGAAGTCACAATTATTTGTACAAAACAAATAACATGAACCGTTAATTAGCGAGAAACAATTCCCCCCCCCCCCCCCACGGGAAGCGGTACATAAGCACGGGTCAATCGATGACGTAGCCAGAGTTGCAATGTGAGACCCGCTGATAAGGGTATACAGAAACAACTGCCTAGCGAGAAACCCGATACTGTAACTCACCTGTTATACACATCTTTATCGTGAGAAGCGAGGGGACGGTGATTGGGGCGGCGGTGGGTGGGATGTGGGGGGGGGGGGGAGAAACCAGCCGCTGGCCAAGATATTTGTTTACACTGGAAAGTTTAATGTGTGCGGATGTTATGAAAACCGCGGTGCTGTACAATCGGGTGAATACGAACGAATGAGGTACTCTATGGTGGCTCTTAATGATGAGTAGATGGGAAGGTGTAGTTGTTAGTGAACTGTTACATGGTGTGAGCAGTGATAGTGATGGGCGCCCTGGGGGTAGGGGGGGGCGTCAGTGGCCATCACTGGGAAAAGCTGGGTGGGTTCAAAAGTAATATCAAGTTATTATCACCCCACTGTATGCGGTCGTTACGCCACTGTTAAGGGAAGAGATAAGGGGGGTGTGGGTGGGGGCGTTTGGGTTGGTCCACCCCGGATGGTAATGTTTTTGGGTTGGTCCACCCCGGAGGGTAATGTTTTTGGGTTGGTCCACCCCGGATGGTAATGTTTTTGGGCTGGTCCACCCCGGAGGGTAATGTTTTTGGGTTGGTCCACCCCGGATGGTAATGTTTTTGGGTTGGTCCACCCCGGATGGTAATGTTTTTGGGTTGGTACACCCCGGAGGGTAATGTTTTTGGGTTGGTCCACCCCGGATGGTAATGTTTTTGGGTTGGTCCACCCCGGAGGGTAATGTTTTTGGGTTGGTCCACCCCGGATGGTAATGTTTTTGGGTTGGTCCACCCCGGAGGGTAATGTTTTTGGGTTGGTCCACCCCGGATGGTAATGTTTTTGGGTTGGTCCACCCCGGATGGTAATGTTTTTGGGTTGGTCCACCCCGGAGGGTAATGTTTTTGGGTTGGTCCACCCCGGATGGTAATGTTTTTGGGTTGGTCCACCCCGGATGGTAATGTTTTTGGGTTGGTCCACCCCGGAGGGTAATGTTTTTGGGTTGGTCCACCCCGGAGGGTAATGTTTTTGGGTTGGCACTTTCGGTCACTGTGTGCCCGTATGTTTAGCCGTTGGATCATGTGTATTATGTGGATCATGTGTATTCTGTGGATCATGTGCATTCTGTGGATCATGTGTATTCTGTGGATCATGTGTATTCCGTGGATCATGTGTATTCTGTGGATCATGTGTATTCTGTATGTACAGCGGTTTCGTTTGCGAATGACGGCAAAGTCCACGACTGCCCGGGCGCCACAAAGTCTAGCTACTCCCCTGAATGTAACTATCTCCCTCCAGTGTAACTATATCCCCCGAGTGTAACTATCTCAATCTTACCCAAGTGTAACTATCTCCCCCGAGTGTAACTATCTCCCTCCAGTGTAACTATACCCCCCGAGTGTAACTATCTCAATCTTCCCCGAGTGTAACTATCTCCCCCGAGTGTAACTATCTCCCTCCAGTGTAACTATCTCCCCCGAGTGTAACTATCTCCCCCGAGTGTAACTATCTGCCCTGAGTGTAACTATCTCCCTCCAGTGTAAATATCTCCCCTCAGTGTAACTATCTCCCCTGAATGTAACTATCTCCCCTGAGTGTAATTTCATTATATTCTTGACTTTTGACTTCAGGTTTTATTCTCCGTCAGCTTTGAGGGGGAGGGGGGGGGTGTCATGTGAAGTGGCTTGTCTTGGATATTGTCTTAAAGAGATAAGGTATGGATCACTATACTATATGTGTAGCATTTGATGCTAGCTTTGAGAACCGTTGATCGGCGTGGTCGTAGCGTAGAGTTGTTTGTAAAAAAAAAAAAAAAAAATTTAATGATGAACTGTTGTCACGTGACATCAATTAGACTTATGATGTATAAAATACAACATCTGGATGTCATGATCTTGATATGTCAGAGTTGTGCAATAAAACATCTTGGTGTCAGTGCACTATTTATAAAGTCCGCAGATGTCAGGACACCCCCAGGGATACTTTGAATGTCAGGGCACCTCTTGGGAACCCCCGAAGGTCAAGGCATCTCGATTTTTCTGGGGTCCAGGGTTAGCAACTGACAAAAAGAAATGTTTACCACACACAAACAAAACAAAAACAAAATAACCGTTCTCTCATTTTGTACAAGTTCGCTTAACACTGGGTCACAAATGCTAGCTTTGACAGCTATGATGTGTACAACGTCCCCACAACCTTCTGTCTGACCTGGTCCCGTGGCGGGGTGACCGCGCTCTCATAGCGTAAACCCAATAACTAAATGAGTGATCGGCAGAGGGGGGTGGGGGCACTGTGCAGGGCGGAACACAGACACGAACCTGAAAGGGGGGGGGGGCCCTGGTAGCTGACCACCGGCTCGTAAACCGCAGGCCAACACAAACTGATGACATGTCCGGAAACACGGCGATTCTCGGGCAAGGTCTCCGCCGAGAAAGAATATAATAGGAGATTAGTTTTATGGTGGAACATTATTGTGACGTCATCAGATGAGGGGGGGAGGGGGGGGATTCATTGAAATTGTAGATCGCAGCAACGTTTTCTGGATGTGTTCATAATAGAGAGTTCGCGAGAACTTGCTTAGACTAGTTCATAACTTGCTTGGAATTGTTCATAACCGCATTAGTCTTAGATTTGTTCATAACTTGCTCAAACTTGTTCATAACTTGCTTAGACTTATTATAAATTATGGGTAGATTTAGTGAACATCCAAAATCTCATATATTTTTAAACACCGTTTCGTTATATAATGGACGGGTTAAAAAATATAAAGTCCACGCATAACCACATTCTTTGAATATTTTGATGTCTTATTGACTTTCCTCGAACTTTGACATTGACACTTCGGCATCGTCAAACTGTATTTTTTGTTTGTTGAGCCGCTGGGTTATAACATAAAAATACAATTAACGACCGAAGTTGTAATACATCATGCTACGTGGCCTACGGTTGACTCCGTAGAAAAAGATGCAACATTACGCCTTTGTGCCAAGTATGTTACAGTACAGCTGCTGAAATAAATTACAATGTAAGCAAATATCACCCCCTCCCCCCCCCCCCCCATCGCCCCACTTAAATTGAGTTGCACACCATTTTCAGACGCCTTAATGCCATTATACTATGGTTAAGTTATTAACGTCATCAAATGTAATGTAATTGAAAAGACCGGTTGTCGTCCATTCCCGGAATTGTAATTGGTTGAAAAAGGAAGAACAAAAGTTTTGTGTGGAAAAATGGGGGGGGGGGTGAATTTTGAGTGAAATCAACATTTGCATTTGTCTGTACTTATTAAGATTCGGTCAAAGTTGGTCCTGTACATCCACATGTGGATATTTCGGGGATTTTTTTGTACCGGTATGTATTATTGGTGGTGGTCGTTGGGGGGGGGGGGGGGGAGGGGGTGATTTTCCACAAATAAAGTCTATGCTAGAGATTACTTTGATTACACCTCACTATCACTAGACTTCCATAAGTCACAAGAAGGTCTGACAGCACGACTCTTTAAACGTTTGGTGAGAACGTATTAACTCCACCTTCTTGGCATTTGAGGGCCACCATTGGTCCACCTAGTACCCTCAAACCGCACAGCAGCGCGTCCGCACATCCGCTCCGAGGTCAGTTGACCCATTCACCCACAACAGTCACTCAGAATCGTACATTTTTTCTCCATCGTCCGGTCAAAAGTACCTCCCACCCTTCCGTCCAATAGCTACAGTCCTAACATCCCACCACTCGTGCTTGTCCAGCTAATCAGTGTCAACTGTCTCACCCATCCTTTAATCAAAACTGCCCCACCCTTGCTACCAACCACCAACCGTCCATCTCCCCCCCCCCCACTTCCCACCAGACCCCCTCGGTACTAATACCCTGTCCGTTGGTCCAGTCTGACACTGGTAAATGGTACGGACGGCCAGCCAATCGACTTCCTGCTGCTACGAGTCTCCCATCTGCCGTTGGTCGCGTGACTCTAGGTCCGGCCCCGCCCTCCGCCACCATCAATTCAGTTGGTAACCCATCATTTTTGTTATTTTTTTTTTTTTTGCGTGTAAAGTATCTTCCGCCAATCTGTTTTCATAGTCAGCGGCCTGCTGGACGGCGACTCTCGTGGCAGTAGCATCAATCTACCAGCTGTCTGAGACCGCCGGGGAACATCTGCTCGCTGGCCATAATTGGACGGTTTGGGAAAGGGGGGGGGGGCGGGGGGCGGTATCATTTTGTAGTTCAATTTAAAAAAAAAAAATTAAATTAAAATAAAACAATAAATACTACAACTAACATTACATTTTTAGTAAGGCTATCCTTATACTATGTTAGGCTTTGAGATTGCTTGAATGGTAGTCAGGAACCATGTATTACAACAAAACACTACCCGGTATACAGTTTTATAATGGGGAAATTAGCACACATTCATATACATACAAAAAAAAAAAAAAAAAAAAAAAAAAAAAAAAAAAAAAAACATTTTTAGATATAGACTAATTATAGATATGGCCCACCAAACATTGGAGACAGCAATGCGTGAACTTAAAGAAACATATCATTTAACGTATAGGTACCGGCAATTACCGATAACTACGCTTAATGATACTTCTTTTTTTTTTTTTTTTAATTAGCGCTAAGCGTAGTAGTTATCGGGGATTTTTTGGCTCCTAAACATTCTAGTCCCACCGTCCGCACCCACACTTTTTTTTTCTTCCCCTGCAGACGCAGAGGTTGCATGGCCAAGCGACGGCTCTGCTTGATGTCATAAATACGATTGAATAGTACCTTTCTCTTTGCACTTGTGTGCCACTGCTTAGATGACGCGTCAAACTTCTGTTGTCAATTGTTACAAATTATGAGAACCCTTTTTTGTTTTGTTTTTGTTTTTGTTTTTTTTTCGAGTTAAGCATCAATACAATGAAATGATTGCCCCTCGACATCTCGTGCCCATCAACGCAATTTAGGTGTACTACGTCACGTCATGCGTCGCATTTCTTGTCGTGTACGTCATGAAACGTATTTCCTGTTATCTCGCAGACACCCATCAACCAATAGGGAAACACTGATAGCTAACCCTCGTATATTACATGCATAATTTACACAAGACCTTGTATCAGCTTATATACATAGATAACAATGGGGGCACAGGGTATTCCTGAAAGGTGCAATTTGATAAAAATCCATCATTTTTTAGCGTGACATCTTAGAACTTTTCTCTAATGGTCTTTAAATATTTACCATCAATTTTCAGATTCGGCCCGACACTTAACAGCGGTTAAAGACGCAGGTCCATTAAAGGATTTGTAATACCCGGGTAAGCTTATACCTTATATAATTAAATAGTTGTTCAATTTATTGGTTTAAAGGCCGAACGTGTATGATGATAAAACTTGTAATGTATGAATCTGCTGCCATCTTTTTTTTTTTTTAATTCTTTTTTTTAAATTTTATTTAGGAAAATATTTTTTTTTTTAAATAATTCATATGTTATACACGTTCTGTGCTGTTGCTGTTGTTCTTGTTGAATATTACCAACAAATTAACTTTCATTTAGGCCTGCGGGCAGATGTAAACAGTTTCGTTGAAGAAGGAATAATAATATATATGTTTATGGAATTCATACATTTGTGATATTCATTTTGATTTATTATTATTATTATTTTTTAAATTAAGGAAACTTAGGCTTTTTCAATTCCTTCAATTTTTTAACTTCATCAATATCATGCTCATAAACATTGTTATTGACGAATTAACAAGGGTGTGCGTGTATCACTGGTTTGTATTATAATTATGTTGTAGGCCAACTGCAGACCTGTTTACTTTTATAATTTTGGGGACCATTTAGATGCCTTTTGCGATTGTCCGTCGGGACCCGTTGGAAGAACTATTTTATGAGCCCCGGTTTAAAAAAAAATATATATATAATAACTTCCCCCACCAATGGGGGCGAGGGAAGTGTGTCGGGTCGGCGGGTGAAATAACTAATGTGTTGGTACTAGGCTTAATGTTTATACTAATAGTTATACAGCAATATCTCGCCGGCTATTTATGAAAACACAAGGCCTTAGTATGACGATGACCGTGAACCATTGTGGTGGTATTTTTACAGACTTAATAACTTACATTTAGGTGACACTTGGCTCTATGAGCAGAGGCGTAACTGGGTTTTGTGCGCCCTTGGCTAATTTATTTTTTAAATAATAAAAACTAAAAAAATTAGAGATTTAGCGGCGCCCTTTTGAACAGGCGCAGGCCGGCGCCCTTGGCAACTGCCCCAATGCCAAGCCGTTGTTACGCAGTTCTAGAATGTAATTATATTATAAAAGCAAAGGGCACTCAAGGGTCTATTTTGCTAAACCCCCCCCCCCCCCAATCCCTTTTCCCGGCCCAAATTTTCTCTTACCATACTCTCCATACTAATTTAAACATTTTAAAGAAATTAAAATTACTTGCCAATTAGAAGGGTAAAAGCGAAAGCATTCATTAGCTGTTTGTTTATTAATATTCGCGATGATCTCATTTTTTGTAAAAAAATGATACAAATATTGATACTTTCCCCCATACATATTTGATGTATCCAGAATGTATGCGTAAACGGATTTCAAAATACTTAAATATTTCAGTTTCGGTCGAATTCAGAAAATCATTTTCGGTCGGTCTCCAATTAACACTGCATCATCATCAGAGGCGCTGCAGCACATGTAAGGCCCTGGGCTGCTCCACCACATCCCTCCATTCGGATTGATCCATGGATTTCCGCCTCCACGCGCATTAGCCCTGGTGCCCTCCTATTGGTAACTCCGGACCTTCGTTTGGGTGGAGGGGGGTGGGGTGATTAGCCCTTCAGACATTTGTCAATATCTACACACACTTCTTGGTCATTAGCCCCGTGCTCCCCTCTCGTCAGTAGCTCCACACCTTGGGATGTTAGTCCCCCCGCCCATACCCCTAGTCAGTAACTCCACTGGTATCGAAAACTAAAGTGCCAAATGAGTTTCCATTATTTATGCCATTACTCTCAACTCATATAGTTTTTTTGAATATAATGACATCACATGGACATGACGCTTTCCTGAAGGCATTCATTGACATCCCCCTCTCTCCTTTAGTGGCCAAAAAAATGTTTGCCATAAATATATACTTTGAAAATATAATATGCTGATAAGTGAACATGACATATTAACAATTCTGATAAGTTAAAATGACACAAGATAAGGTTCTTTATTGAATAAAAAACAACAACAACATTAAATGGAATAAATGCTTTTTTAAAATATAAATTGCATTGTACATATTAATTTTCAGCACATAAATACATACACATTTAAACCAAGACACCATGTTACAATTATAACAAGACATCTAAAGTATTTCTCTGGTGTAGAAATCAGTCATAAATGAACTCCTTTAGTGATCATAATGGGCTATTAGAGAGTAACCTCAGCCCGCATTAGATGATATAACACTATATAGATGAACATAATGATTTCATTGGTCATCATATAGATTGAAACATTTCTAAAAAAAAATATCTAAAAATAATGACATATCAGGGAACAAATAAATGTAGGCTAATATTTAGGGGAAAAAAACATATTTTTAGCTAAATGACCTCCACACTAGTTAGACCAGCGGTTCTCAACCCGTGGGTCGTGACCCATTTAGGGGTCGCCTAGGACCATTTAAAACACATATGCTCTACAGAAGGAGAACCGAAAATAACTTTGTGGCTGGGGGGTCACCACAACAAGATGATCTGTATAAAAGGGTCGCGGCCATAGGAAGGTTGAGAACCATTGAGTTAGACCAACATATTGTTATTGAGTTAGTCCGACATATTGTTATTGAGTTAGTCCGACATATTGTTATTGAGTTAGACCGACATATTGTTATTGAGTTAGTCCGACATATTGTTATTAGTTCAAAATTTTGATATATTAATTCCAAAACAAAAACAAAACAACAACATAGTATTGCACCCTGACCAATTTCCCTCTAGACTTATTATGAGCTCAGATTAAAACAATGACGGAGCTCTCTAACGCGCCCCCCCCCCCCCGCAATCCCACACAGAAACACCTACGACTCCCTCGTGCAACATTGTATCACTACACCACCCCCCCCCCCCTTTTTTTCCCCTCACCCCCGTTTCTTCTCGAACCCACTTTTCTTTTCTCTCGTTTAAACGGATTGCCGTTACGCAGAAGTGGCCCGAGAACATTTGAATATGCACCCAAACAAGACCATCACGTCAGACGAGACTATCGACTACCGGCCTATATTGACTGCCGCTGAGTTGGGCTCTACTGCGTCTACAGCCTTGATTTATACTGACGAATCTGGACTGGATAGGGAAAAAAACACACACCACACACAAGAAAATACCCCCCCCCCCCCCCAAAAAAAAAAAAAAAAAAAAACGGTTGTTATTGGACTCGGCACAGTCGTAAAACTAATCTAATTTTGATACAATTCTGTCAATGATCGTTGTTTGATCTACACGTAACACGACTGTGGGTCGGGGTTACATTCCTGTCAATGATTGTTTCAACTTGCGGGATTGTTCGAGCGGGGAGTTTTTAATCGGGACATTTTTTTTTTTCCCCCACTACTTTGACATCGGTTTAAATAAAAATAAGTCTCAATTAATAATTCCTACTCCAGTACAGTTAGTGATGTGAAAACTTTGGAACTTATTTAAAAATAGATGATCAGGTATTTTGTCTTGACATAAATGAGCTATTTTGTTCCAAATTAAAATACATGTTTTCATAATTGACATAGAATAAAGGAGACATCTGGTTTAATATAAAGGAGACATTTCCCCCCTCCCCCACTATAATGAAGGGATATTGTAAAGTCACGCCTGTCCGTTCCTATGATATATTCGCCGTCACAGAAGTGTATAAGCGAAGATATATGACGTCGACAATACGATACACTGAGAAGTTACTGGTTGTGACGAGTCCAATAACTCAGTCTGAATAGGGGTATGGGGGGGGGGGGGAGGAGGGTATGGAGTTGATAACCTATACTGTTTTGCACTCTCTCGACCCTTTGTTCCGGTACGGTACCCCTAATAACTCCTGCCGACGTGGCCGCGTCCCAGGTGTGTGCACAGCCCGTGGACAATGTGTAGACATCGATGTCTGCAGCAGCGTGGATTTAACACTAAAGATCGGGACCTGCAGCATGTAACACATCCCCCCAGGCCCACCTTTGGTCCTTAGTTAGTCAACCTTGCACAAGTAGATCACGTGACCCTTTCGAACCTGGCGCGGCGGACTAATTTTTACCATATGAGGGATTCCCAATTTCTGGCCGGGTTAAGGGGTGGGGGGAGGGGGCATTGGCCGATCAAGTCTGGGATTAAAAGATTTAATAACGGGATAAGGATTACATGAGATTTGATTTTGTTACACATCGATTCAACTTTCTTTTAAAGAGAGATGGTGAAAAATGGAGTGTGTTGTTGTTGTGGTGGTTGATTTTGGGTTGGGGGGGGGGGGGCACAAACACGTGTGTTTTGTTAGTAGTGTCCCCGACCGAATCTACAAAACGCTGCCTAACGAATTGACAATACTGTCAACAGCTAGCTGACCGCACGCAAAGTGAGCGTGAATTTTTTGGGGAACGCCGTCCTGGACCGGTGAGACAGGATTGAGCTTACAATCTGGTAAGATAATATAGGTCACTGGCAATGATGGTGAATGCGGTCATTACAGTACTACTGGTGAGGTGGTAATATTGGTATAGGAGATACTAAGGGTACCTGTAATAATATTGGTAACTATGGTAATATAATGAGGAGGATTCAAATGCGGATTAAACAAATAATTAATATGTTTTTTCTTGTTTTTTTTTAAATTATCTATGTACTTTTATGTATTTAAATTGCGTATATAATCACTGTAGTGTCATTAGGGCTTGTATGTTAGGACCTTTAAATTTTGCAGTTCTTTTAAAAGCATGATGCCGGTCCGCGTGTCAGCCAGTTTGAGCGCCCCTGGCGGGTTGCGTAAGTCCATCCGCACGGATCTGTGCGACAGCCCAGCCGTGTGTATATTGTATGACGTCCATGATAATCCTCGTCTGTTGTCTACATGCATGCCCCGTATAAGCCCGACTGTCGGGCAGGTTCTTAAAATTAGTGTTCACATTATCTTTCAATCCAGGCAACAAATCTCAGGTCTTGAAACATATGGGATATGACCTTTGTTTGGAATGACTCAACTGGCCTGTAATCTACTCATGCCGCGAATTTTTTTTTTTTTTTTTTTTTAAGTAAATATACAATGTTTGAGAACGTCCCCACCACCTTTTTTTTTTTTCAACCCACCCTCCCTCCACCCACCGTCTCTCACTATTATCAGTATCCTCCAAGCAGAGGCGTAGCTAGGATGTTTGGGCAAGATTCGTTTTAAATAGCCTCCCTTTCTATTTTGTTTTCAACTCTCAAACCCATTATTTTCATCAATAAAATAATATCAAAGCACATTTTGGCGCCCATGGACATCTGCCCCATGTGCCCCCCTTAGCTATGCCTCGTATCCCAGCACCCAAATGCAGCCCACTACCGCCCCACCTCCCGACCCCAAATACCGTTCCTGAAAAATATAAAGAAAATGAATCTCTAAGAAACTAAGGTGGTTAAAATACATAGTACTGGAACTTGTTGCAGGGGTTCTCATTCCCGTGTCCGTTTTGAGGGGGTGAAGTGGGGGCTGCAAGGACATTTCCGTAAATCATCACTCATACTGTACGGAGTTATGGTGAAGTTGGTCACACATGGCCTTGCATATTGAGGCTGTGAATGGTTGCCTAGTAGTTGCCCTGTTGTCTCCCCCGGAAAGGAATACGAAACCAATTTTTTCGAAGGAATGTTGTCAGAACTAAAAGGTTAAGTTCGGATGGAATTTAGTTCGGACGGAAAGTTTATTATTATTATTTTTTTTTTTATTATTTTAAAATTAGTAAATAAATATACTAGACTAATACCATCTCCGACTAACAAATTCCATTTCGAACAGATTTGCGTTCGACTACCTCCCGTTCGAATCTAACATTCCTTTATACAAGTTGGTTTCGTACCTATTTTTTTGGCTTACAGCCGTATTGACAAGAATCGAGAGGCATAAATCATATGAGGCATCTAGCCACGTATTACTTCTTGCCTTGTGAAGTAGCCGATTAGAGCTATTCACCTACAGGTATAGTATGTGCTGCCGAGAAAGAAAAAAAAAAGTCATGTGTATGACTGCAGGGAAGACAGACACAGTCCTACGTCATAGCGCCTTGTGTCTGCAGCCCGCCTCCTGGTCGTGCCGCCCCAATAAATCCGGTGTCTAATTTTAAACATTAACACCCTCCCTTCCCTTTCCCCACCATAATTCATCTGACGCTAAAGTCGAAGACACTTAAAACTTAGGTAACTTTTTGAAGGAAAAAAAAAAAAAAACTAAGTATCCCAGCATGCCTCATATGAAGGTCATGTCATAGAAGCCATTTTGGATACTTATGAGGGAGGGGGATGGCGCTTACGGTAAAGAAGTTTAGTGCCAAGCACTCATCTCACCTGTACGAAACCTACGGGGGGGGGGGCACTGGGAGGGGGGCCTGGGGGATGGATATGTGATGTCACAACAATTTTACCTCGGCTTTTCACATTATGGCCAAAATTTAATTCATAGTTGAAGTGCGTGTGCTGCATGTGTGGACCTTGTGTGGACGTTACCACATGATTGGACACACTCGCCTTGTGCTGTTGCAATATTAATATACGATATTTAAGGCTGACAAGGTCGATTTCAACTGGCGAACTATAATAATATTTATTTAAAAGTATATTTATATATGTTAAGGGTATCATGCACTGGGGGTTGGAAGACCTGAGGCAATAGACGCAAATGAGTCAAGAGTTGTCGCTTCAACTGTTCCTTTTGAAAGCTTGTTCCAGTCCCAGATTTTCTTTGGCAGGAATGAGCAGTTCCTATACTGGCTTCTCGCTGGTATGAGCCGGAACTGCCTGTCATGGCCTCGTCGCTGTCTATGGGGAGAGGGGCGAGTTTCTGTTTAATGCCAGAGCAGTGGACTAGTCCATTATTTATCTTGTAAATCATGGAGAGCCTGGATAGTCGTCGTCGTTCCTCCAACAGTGACCAGCCCAGTGTTTCCGGCATGCTGCCAACAATAGAGGTATTCCTGTAGCGATTCAGGACAAAGCGTGCTGTCCGTCGCTGTACTGCCTTCAACCTGTCGATGATCTTCTGGGTGAATGGGTCCCAGACCGAAGGTGCATAATCTAAAAGAGGTCGAACAAACGCATTATAGGCTATTTCTTTCACACTGGAGTTTCTTGATCTTTAGATTACGCCTTAAGAACCCCAGGGTCTTGTTTGCCTGGTTGCACGCATGTATAGATAATATGCTCGTCCCAGCGGACCTCTCTTTGAATGGTAACACCCAGGTACCTTACGGAGGAAACTGACTCACGTAAATGGCCATGCAATTCATAGGGGTAGTGTAGAGGAGTACAACTTCTAGATACTGACAGTGTCTGGCACTTGGCCGGATGAAATTCCATGTCCCAGCTCGCCTCCCACTCAGCCAACAGTTTGAGATCCTGTTGTAGCTGGTCCTGGTCAGATCTCTGGCGATAGTCCTATACACCACTGTGTCATCTGCTAACAGTCTTGTGTGGGATGTCAGTTTCACAGGTAGGTCATTGATGTATGTTAGGAACAAATAAACTAACCAGTACATGTCGTATACGAAATTTGCTTCCGAGTAAACATGACATTGGCATCCCATTAGATGTCACTACTCCAAGTCATTTCGTTCCCCATACACATGGCAATGTCATCCTGTCAGATGTCACTGATCCGTGTAACACACCTGGTGTGACATGGTAACGTAAGTTAAAGCGAATTTCTCAAAATAACTCAGGTGGCAAATACAATCTTTGAAGGGACACATTTAAAACTAGATTTAACATTTAGTGACCTTGTCGGATGGACACATTGTGATATATTTAGCATCACGTGTCCTTGATGGATTTAACCTTTTGGTGGGAAACATTGTGAAATATGTAGCATTGCGTGACCTTGGTAGTGGGACACGCTGTCAACAAACAGTACACTACGACACTTGTTGCCTTCACAATTGTTGCTTTCTAAAGGAACGAACGGGAGCACCTCCACAATGGATCATACATTTATTTTTTTTTTACTCCATAGCGCTCAGCGACACAATTACAACACATGTGTCCAACGTGATATTTAGTGTGCACCAACACAGCAGTATCTCTGGATAACACAGGACAATAGACAAAACGAATATACCAAAATTAATCTTCACAAGCCTCCTCACCACTGCCGGCGTCAAGGGCCCCAGGATATTACCGTAAAACGGGATATTAATTGTATGAATATTTTGTGCACTATAAGTAGCGAGAGTCTATTCCTGGAGCAACAATTTATATCCAACACCGTGATGTATTTTAAGCTGCTTTAAATAGCTGTACCTTCATGTCACATCCAAGCAAATGGCTGTACCTTCATGTCACATTATACAAGCAAATGGCTGTACCTTCCTGTCTCATCCAAGCAAACGATTGTACCTTCCTGTCGCATACAATCATGTGGTTGTACCTCCCTGCAGCATACAAGCAAATGATTGTAACTTCCTGTCTCATCCAAGCAAACGATTGTACCTTCCTGTCGCATACAATCATGTGGTTGTACCTCCCTGCAGCATACAAACAAATGATTGTACCTTCCTGTTGCATACAAGCAAATGGATGTACAATCCTGTAGCATAAAAGCACATGGTTGTACCTTCCTGTAGCACAAAAGCACATGGTTGTACCTTCCTGTAGCATAAAAGCACATGGTTGTACCTTCCTGTAGCATAAAAGCACATGGTTGTACCTTCCTGTAGCATAAAAGCACATGGTTGTACATTCCTGTAGCATAAAAGCACATGGTTGTACCTTCCTGTAGCATAAAAGCACATGGTTGTACCTTCCTGTAGCATAAAAGCACATGGTTGTACCTTCCTGTAGCATAAAAGCACATGGTTGTACCTTCCTGTAGCATAAAAGCACATGGTTATACCTTCATGTAGCATAAAAACACATGGTTGTACCTTCCTGTAGCATAAAAGCACATGGTTGTACCTTCCTGTAGCATAAAAGCACATGGTTGTACCTTCCTGTAGCATAAAAGCACATGGTTGTACCTTCCTGTAGCATAAAAGCACATGGTTGTACCTTCCTGTAGCATAAAAGCACATGGTTGTACCTTCCTGTAGCATAAAAGCACATGGTTGTACCTTCCTGTAGCATAAAAGCACATGGTTGTACTTTTCTGTAGTATTATTTAAAAAAAAAAAAAGACCCCCAATTGGCCATCTAGTCAGATTTAAACGTGTTTAATCATAAGTGTGTTGGGAAAAAGATCATGCGGATGAACCCGCTATATCCGGTACTAAGGATTGATTCCGTGTGACACGGCGTGTACAATGAGGCTATGGGCGTGTCCAATGATGCTGTGGGCGTGTCCAATGAGGCTGTGGGCGTGTCCAATGAGGATATGGGTGTGTCCAATCAGGCTGTAGGCGTGTCCAATGATGTTTTGGGCGTGTCCAACAGCTAAACATATGCTGTATTCAACGCTAGAAAGGTAGGCTACATCATAGTATGGTGGTCATACAAATTATTAAAATGGTACCTATCTTTTCCCAAACATATGTAAAGTGGTATGCATCTCTACGAAGCTCTTAACTTATTGTTGGATCAACTACACACACACACACACTAACAAACACACACACACCCATGCACACATACACATACACACACATATACACACACGCACACACGCACATTCACAAACAAACACACACACACGAACACACACACGCACACCGCATATGTCATCATTGATGGTAGATGACTCGTGTCAAGTCGTCCTAAGAGGTGATGTCAACGCTCCCACCACCCCCAACACCCACCTCCCATTATTTTTTAAAACAATTTTTTTTCTTGTATTCCCGTGACTCACCTCGTAGGTGTCTTGGGTAAAACTGCGGGGGCGTGGTCAATAGTAGATGAATCACCCGAGAGGACAGAGTTTCAGACGTCAAAGGTCCGACCTTGTCGTAAAACAACTTAGTGTTGCCTCATTTCCGGTGACGTTCCATAAAAAAAAAAAAAGTAACCATCAACCTAATTATTCCCTTCAAAGTGTGTCTCCCTGTCGGCATTCTGCGTGGTCGTGGCACAGTCACTTCATCGTAGAGCTAAAAACGTCCTGGGCGCCTATATGCTGACCCATTTGAGAACGTATCCGGAAAGTTGTTTGAAAGAAATTTCTTCGATGGAAATTTGATCCAACGGAAATGTTTTCGAATTCTTTTTTTTTTTTTTTAAACCAAGGGCCATATACCTCACTCTCACCCCCCCCCCCCCTTTTTTTTTTTTTTTTGGCTCCTCAAATGCCGAAAATACCCGTGTTCAGCGGCATCGTTTTTGAAATGTAACTGTAACATTTTGGGGTCTCACGGTATAGGTCACTTGTTATATTGACCATTTTGGAGAAATGAGGAAAGACAAAATAAATAAATACAATAAAAAAAAGTAATCCAACTGGTGTTATCAACATACACATACATACGATCAATGAGTAACTCGTTCATGTATTGCATACACTGTAACAATTATTGTTTCATCGTAACTAAGCGAGACGTGTGGAGGACGGTTCGTGTGAAGTCCTTCTATATCCCATGCATTTCCACCACGTTGAACTTGGTACACGTCTACTGGTGTTGAAAAAAAGGCAATGGGGAAGGTGGAAGGAGGGGGGGGGGGGGCGCTGACATGCAGTAAAAAAAAAGTGTGTGTGTGTGGGAGGGGGGAGATACATCTGCTCCAGCTGTAAAAAAAAAAGGTCGTGACTTTTAATGTCACAATGGTTACGCATGGTTGAGTGTAATTACCCGATGGGTTTAGTGTATTTGGTACGCTACACAGTATGGAAATGGTCCCATGCAGGGACATTGTGACTGTCTACGTTATAGACATGGTGGTGACTGCCTACGGTGTAGACATGGTGACCGTATGCATAAGTAAAATGATTGGTGACCGTCTGTATGTTACAAATGGACCGTGACTGTCTGCGTGGGTTATAGACTTCATGGTCACTGTCTGCAAACGTTATAGACAGTGATCGTATTTATGGTACAAAGAGATGTTGACTACAATTGTACTCCACTATCCAAATACAACTTAAGAGAGTCGTTAAGAGCAGGTATGATTAAAATAATAATGTAACATTTTTCACTAGTGACTTAATTACATTGTTGAAACGTGATCGCTTTTGTCTTCTGGCATTACACTTACCGTCTAGCCCATGGGTTCTTAAACCTTTTTTAAAGCGTCCCCACTCCCTTTGGTTTGAAAACATTCCCTCACCACTCCCCACAATACACAAATGCTCATAAAAAATGCAGACAAAACATTCATTTGAGGGGGGGGGGGGTATTCCTGCACCCCTGACTCTACATTATGCATAACCCGGGGGTGAGGGGTTGCAGTAAATCGTTGCTGAGAGCCCCTGGTCAAGCAGACGTCTGTTCTGTTGGTGTGGTCTTCGGTTAGTGGTACGTCCAACATTGGGAGTCGAGAGTGTACTATAGAATTCTTGCTCTGTTCAGGTTAAACTACGTTGTTTTAAGTGACGTAATTTATTTAAAGCATGCTTGCATATACGCATCTCCTTCATCACGTTGACTTCCCGTGGAGATAATTAGAAATTGATATTTTGTAACATTGTGTCACAAACACACACGTGCGTGCGCACAGACAAACAAAGAAAGAAAAACAAGCATTGTTCTTTCCTATGATGCTTATATTTAAGAATATGGATGCACTACTGCCTGGTTGTGCCACTGTCTGGCTGTGCCTCTGTCTGGTCGTACCATTGTCTGGTTATGTGCCACTGTCTGGTCGTGCCACTGTCTGGTTGTGTGCCACTGTCTGGTCGTGTCACTGTCTGTTTGCGCCACAGTCTGGTCGTGCCACTGTCTGGTCGTGTGACTGTCTGGTTGCGCCACAGTCTGGTCGTGCCACAGTCTGGTCGTGCCACTGTATGGTTATGTGCCACTGTCTGGTCGTGCCACAGTCTGGTCGTGCCACTGTCTGGTTGTGTGCCACTGTCTGGTCGTGCCACAGTCTGGTCGTGCCACTGTCTGGTTGTGGGCCACTGTCTGGTCGTGCCACCGTCTGGTCTTGCCAATGTCTGGTTGTGTGCCACTGTCTGGTCGTGCCAATGTCTGGTCGTGTGCCACTGTCTGGTCGTGCCACCGTCTGGTTGTGTGCCACTGTCTAGATGTTAAAATAATGCGTACGGTTCATGTCATCTGTGCTATACATTGAGCGGGTATCGAATCCCACTATTTGAAATGAAGGCCCAAATACCAGACTAGTAGTACACTAGAACATGCCTTTATTTAAAGATCAAATACCACAGTTGTGTTGTCCTCCAATGTGCTGTCCAGCAGTTACGTCATTTGGGTAAGGCAGGGTGGGGCATTTGCCCATATCCCCTGAATTTGTAGGTTTAAATTAAATTGCTATATACTTAGGCGCTTCCAGTAATAAACAACTTAGCAAACCCTACCAAACATCTCATGAAAAAACCTGAATGACACCCCTGCTGTTGAGTGTATTGTCATATAATGTGTTGTCATATAATGTGTTGTCATATAATGTGTTGTCATATAATGTGTTGTCATATAATGTGTTGTCATATAATGTGTTGTCATATAATATGTTGTCATATAATGTGTTGTCAAATATGCTGTCCCTTATGTTGACCAATGTATGTGTCCAGTGTACACATACAATACAATCAAGAGAATAAAAGGTTTAACCTCTTCACTCCAGTCTCAACACACGGCTGTTCACCAACGACTTGGGAACCGTTGCGCAACATCAAATGAAAAGTCGAAACGATTGTAAATTATGATGGCGATACATGCGCGGTATAGACCTGCGCCTGCCCATGTGTTCAATCCACGCAGGTCTTACGATGTTTAAATAACCGCCGTGGCCAGACGTGGGCATGTGTCCCAGGTGGCCTCTGTCATTGTACTTCGTATTGACAATAAACTCTTGGTATGTACCACACAAGTATAATAGCTTGTGAACTTTCGTTCGACACCACAGCAATTGTTGATCCACGGACGGTACTGTTCGTACCGTTGATGTATAGAACGTACAACGTCTACTGCTGATACATGAACAGCATGTTCAACAGCTACTTTTGATATATGACTTTGGGCACTGTCAATCAATGTCGATATGTGAACAGTACTGAAGCTATTTTTTTATATATATGGACAGTAATAAACTCATGTTGAAATATGGACACTGCATACTAAAGCTACATGTTAAAAATAGTAATATTACTGAAGCTACTGTTGATACATGGACAATGCCACCAGTACACCAGCTACTGTGGATTCGGACAGTACCAGTGGTATGTTGAAATATTGAAAGTACTGAAGCTACTGTTGAAAAAATGGGCAGTACCACAGCTACTGTTGATATATGGACAGTGACACAGCTACCGTTGATGTCTGGAGCACTCTAAAATAGTGCGTAGACACATCGAGAGTGCCAAAGCTCTGTTGGTATATGGACAGTACAGATGCTACTGTTTTTATTTTGGACAGTGCTACAGCTAACGGGCTATAAGCATGGCGACTACACGTCTGTATGGAATGTACGGACAGTTCTGAAGCTAAAAAAAACTACCTTTTAATAGCAGTTCCGTTTAAACGAGGCACGCCATCTGTTCTGCATACTACCGCCCGTCTTGTGGCCAGGAACTGTTACATAAAATTCACCAAAAGACGGCGGTCGAAAAAAAAAAAGGAGACAAAAAAAAAAAAAAGACTTGCCAGTACAGTCGCCCCCCTCCCCGACTCTTCCCCCCCACTGCAGTGTGCAGCAGTGCATATTGTGTAGTGTATTCTGTTGTTACACGGAGGACTTCTGGCAGGTATTATGAAGTGTGTGTGTGTGCTGTTAGTCTAGTGGTGACTTCATCGTGACTAGCTGGTTATACATGTTTCTCTCTGGGACTTTGGCGCAAGGTATGTTACGTTGGCGCAAGGTATGTTACGTTGGCGCAAGGTATGTTACGTTGGCGCAAGGTATGATTCGTGGGGGGGGGGGGTGGTAAGTATTTTCTTCATAGGTTTGGGAGGGTGTGGGGGAAAGGGCATGGGGGGGGGGTGGCGTTTTCGTGTGGTCAGATATGTTTGGGGTGGCGTGGGGTTCATTTTTAGTGAGTGGTCAGGGGTGTTGTGTAAATTAGGAATAGGTTATAGTAGGTGGCCAACAGTATGTTTAAAAACAAGAGATTTCTATTGTGTGTAATTGAGTCCAGCGTTTCCCAGACAATCAACCTTGACCTACGTGTGGACACGTTTCCCATTGGCACCTGGGACTGGCGCCAGATTAACTTAAACTAGTTACTGTTATTTGACCGTAACTATTAATGTTTGTACGGATCGGTGAAGGTACGGCTCGCGGATTGGTCCGGGTCCGCTGACCACTGCCGGACCGCGGAATAACATGTATTTGGGGAGAACACTGTGCTTTAAATGAGCCGTACTATGCCATAAAACATCACTCCTTTAGTGAAGGTATTCACTTTAATCGAGAGTGATCATTTGATTTCGTAACAGAGTACACTTTCATTAAGAGTATATATATATATATATATACTAGCCGATATACCCGGCATGGCCCGGGATTCCATTAGGACCCCGATACCTGTATCCTACAGATCCCGTTAGTATATTGTTCTCTATGGGATCCCGTTCCATCTAGGGACCTACCTTTCCAATGGTATCCCATTTCCCTATATAATCCCGATTTAATCGTGACCTAGATGTATCTTTTTAAAAATATCGAACTTTCTGCAAAATTCTAGATTGGATATTATTAGCTTTACATTCCCCGATATTTCTGTACAGACAGTGAAGTGTATTGCTACTTATTAAGGCCTAAATCCATCAATTCACATAGATCGTATAGTGTTCTCTAAGCATACTAATATTATATAGCTCATATAAGGAAAAATGAAATGGGGCCCCCGGCCCCAGAAGAATGGAATTATGAGTTCAGTACCCTTCGGTATTTGAATATGGATAATAAAGTGTATGTGTACTAAGTTTGATCAAGATCCATCTACTCATGTAGGAGTATTTGTTGTTAATTTTATTTATATAGCTCAAATAGGAAAAAACGACAGTTTGGGCCCCCGGCCCTAAATGGAATATCATAAAAAGGTCATAACCACTTAAGAGTTCCTTCCGGGTAATGATGGATACATGTACCGAATTCGGTCAAAAGCCATACATTAATCTAGCAGTATTAAGCCTATAGACCAATAGAACTTTCTGGAACATTCTAGATTTAATGTATTATCCTCCACGAACTGTGTAACACTGTATTTCCTATAAAGTAATTATTCTTCGAATACGAAAAATTATACAAATAAATGTATTTCTATAACTAAAGATCATTTTAATTAAAAGAGGGGCCCCGGGGGCCCATTCCATAATTGTGCCGAATTAGTTTTGCCTTGAAAATCATTCAGGTAAGTTATGATGTTAAAATTTTAACTGTGTCCCATTAAAATCTACTGAATAATGCCATAGATATAGCATTTTAAAGTTATCGAACTTTCTGGAAAATTCTAGATTGGATATTATTAGTTTTAAATCCACCGATGTTTCAGTGTGGACTCAAAAGAGTAATGAACAAAGCTAAGCCTAGATCCATCAATTCACATAGAAACTATAGTGTTGTCTAAGCCTATCGATATGTGTATAGCTTAAATAAGGAAAAATGAAATTGGCCCCCGGCCCCAGAGCGATGGATATTATGAGTTCAGTACCCTTTAGTGTTTGTATGGATAATCAAGTGTATATGTACTAAGTTTGATCAAGATCCATCCATTCATGTAGGAGTATTAAGCCTATCGATATTTATATAGCTCATATAAGGAAAAATGAAATGGGGCCCCCGGCCCCAGAAGAATGGAATTATGAGTTCAGTACCCTTCGATATTTGAATATGGATAATCAAGTGTACGTGTACTAAATTTGATCGATATCCATCCATTCACGTAGGAGTATTTGTTTGTAATTTTTTTATATAGCTCATATAAGAAAAAAAAAAGAATTCGGGGCCCCGGCCCCAAACGAAATGTTATTAAAAGTTCTCAACCCCTTAAGAGTTCCTTCTGGATAATGATGGATACATGTGCCAAGTTTGGTCAAGATCCATCAATCCATGTAAAAGCCTTTGTGGAACAAACAAACAAACAAACAGACAAACGTTCACTTTTATATATATATACAATTCGATTGTGCCCGTACTCTCTAGCACCCTTGAACTGGACCCACTCGACGTTAGACTTTGTGTTGGCCACGGCTAAGAATGAAATGTTTGGGTCATTCATTAGTGTCATCCTTTGGACAGTGAAGTTTAGTATTTAACGTTTAAAAAAAAAAAAAAAATAAAGAATAAGAAAAAATTATTTATTTTTTTTAACATACAAACATGTCGTAGTAAATAGTTAAAAGAAGTATTTTTTTTTTTTTAAAGATAATCTCAAACAATAGGCAATAAAGTATTCTTTCTGGGGGATGAAATCTTGAATTAGCTCGAGACAGGAAGCTGTGTACAATAAATGGCGCCAAGTTGGTTAAAAAGACAAACGAAATCCAAAAATAGAAGGATTGAGCTGCTTGGAAGGGGGGGGGGGGGGTGGGGGGGGGTGTTGAGGCTAAACTTGAAAAAGTTTCTCGTAAAATATTATTTTTGAAATATCAGCTGGCACCAAACTCTAATTAGTAAAGCTCAGTGGGCATTTGTACCAGGAGGAGCTTAGCGGAATGAATGTGGTGAGTTTAATCTGTCTCACCCGACAAACTTGTCTTGCCAGTTAACGCGTGTCAGGTGAACCCTGTGAAAGGGTCGCTCGACTCCCCAAAGGTTTATTAAAATCGGTAAATTCCCATTTGAGCATTACATGACAAAAGTCAAGGACTGCTTTAAAAAAAAAAAAAATAGAAAATTAGAAATTATTATTATTTTTTTTTTTTAAATGTTAAAACAAACGTAAAAGTATATGACATTATGTTAAATTCAACAAAATAACTTGAAAACAAAGTACTTAAAAAAAAAAAAAAATTCTAAATGCCTCCGAGGGCCGCATAATATAGTTGCCGCGGTTCGTAGTTAGCCCACCTATGCAATAGAGCTAAAATACTACTCGGATAGATCTATAGTAGTACACATAGACCTATAGTAATACATGGAAATACTTTAATATACTACTCGGATTGACCTATAATACTAATACGTTAATAGTAAATGAGCTCATGGACACCACATTGACGAACCACTATACACATACCACATTGACTACCACATAGACACACACCACATTGACGAAACCATAGACACACACCACATTGACTACTCCATAGACACACACTACATTGACGAACCACTATACACACACCACATTGACTACCACATAGACACACACCACATTGACGAAACCATAGACACACACCACATTGACTACCCCATAGACACACACCACATTGACTACCCCATAGACACACACCACATTGACTACCCCATAGACACACACCACATTGACTGCCCCATAGACACACACCACATTGACTGCTCGATAGACACATACAACATTGACTACCCCATAGACACACATCACATTGACTACCCCATAGACACACACCACATTGACTACCCCATAGACACACACCACATTGACTACCCCATATACACACACCACATTGACTACCCCATAGACATATACCACATTGACTACCCCATAGACACATACCACATTGACTACCCCATAGACACATACCACATTGACTACCCATAGACACACACCACATTGACTACCCCATAGACACACACCACATTGACTACCCCATAGACACACACCACATTGACTACCCCATAGACACACACCACATTGACTACCCCATAAACACACACCACATTGACGAACCAATATACACACACCACATTGACTACCCCATAGACACATACCACATTGACTACCCCATAGACACATACCACATTGACTGCCCCAAAGACACACACCACATTGACGAACCACTATACACATACCACATTGTCTACCCCATAGACACACACCACATTGACGAACCCATAGACACACACCATATTGACGAACCACTATACACATACCACATTGATTACCCCATAGACGCACACCACATTGACGAACCACTATACACATACCACATTGACTACCCCATAGACACACACCACATTGACGAACCCATAGACACATAACACATTACCGACCCCATAGATACATAACACATTAATAAACCCATAGACATATTTCACATTGACGACACCATATACACATACCACATTATCGACCCCCATAGACACACCCGCCATTACGGCGACCTCATTGACACACACATCACTAAGGCGACCCCATAGACACGCATACACACATACACACCACTAAGGCGACATCATTGACACACACACAAACATCACTAAGGTGACCCCATAGACACGCATACACACACACTACTGCAGCGACCCCATAGACACACATACACACACACCACTAAGGCGATCCCATAGACACACACCCACACACAAACTACTGCGGCGACCCCATAGACAAACATACACACACATACCACGAAGGCGACCCCATATACACACACACTACTGCAGCGACCCCATAGGCACACACACACACACACCACTAAGGCGACCCAATAGACACACACACACACACTACTGCAGCGACCCCATACACACACACACATCAACCAAATGCTAGAGCTGAAGCCAGTTTTTATTCGTTAAAAAAAAAAAAAATTCTTTGAATATGACATGTGGCATTAGTCACTTCCCATGCAACCATTCAAACTGGAGAGGGCACCCTTGTGCAATGGAAGACAAAAAGGAGCGCATGGGGCGTTGCTGAGATCGGTACTTTCAAATACCCGAGGGGGTGGAGCACGTGACGAAATGAGCAGAAGTCGAGAGCGCAGATGAGGCGTTGGTTGTCACGGTCCATGGAGTTACAGTCTTTGAGACACGCGCGACCGGCGTCTGGTTTGCGTTTAATCTATCGGCGGTGATGAGCAAATATGGTATACTTGTTTTGTGTGTTTCCTTCTATCTTTACGAGCTGAGATCACCGCTCAACTTCAGTGTATTTGTGACTCGAATTGTCCGTAAATCATCACTTCGGATCTGCCCGTGTTTTGTACTGCGGTATTTGCTTGCCGGTAGGTTCAGGTTTTTTAAGTGTCCTGGGTACGTCATTAAGTTCAGCTTCCATTTTTTTGAGGCGGCTGCGTGTAACTGCTCACCATTCATAGAGTGTATCAACAAGAAGGTCATGGGACACATTACGCAATGCTGCACAAGGGATGTGGGGGACATGTGAGTTATGTTATTGTTATTATTATCTTTTTTTTTTTTTTTTTTTTAATAACTGGACATCTCGAGCTTTCCTTCTAGGAGGTGATATTGTGCATGGCTGGCAACGTTTTGGTGTTACAATGGTGTTTTTGTCCGTGTGTTACTATGTGTCGATGTGGCATTGAATATGTGTCGATGTGGCATTGAATACGTGTCGATGTGGCATTGAATATGTGTCGATGTGGCATTGAATATGTGTCGATGTGGCATTGAATATGTGTCGATGTGGCATTGAATACGTGTCGATGCGACACTGCTTATGTGTCGATGCGACAGTGCATACGTGTCGATGCGACAGTGCATATGTGTCGATGCGACAATTCATACGTGTCGATGCGACAATTCATACGTGTCGATGCGACAGTGCATATGTGCCGATGCGACAGTGCATATGTGTCGATGCGACAGTGCATACGTGTCGATGCGACAGTGCATATGTGCCGATGTGACAGTACCTATGCGTCGATGCCCCGTTGAATAGACTTTACGATATTACTGAAGTCCATTGAGTTCTCTCCGTGTACTTAGAGCAAGAAAATTTCTCTCTAGGATTAATACTCAAATTTATGTATTTATTATTTTTTTTTTTTTTGCTTTTTGATTTATATCTTTTGGATTGAAAGGGTGTGACGTCACAGTTTACCACATTTTCATTAACTTCTCTTGTTATTCGTTTCATGACTTGCAGCTGCTTGCTATAAAAAGCAATATTTTTTTTTTATTGCCCCTTGTCCCTCTCCCCAACCCCCCTCCTTAACTCCCCTCTCCACAACCGTCACGTTTTAAAATACCTTTAACAGCATCAACGCAAAACTACACAGGTGTGTTGCTGAGTACTTGGTGCTGGTATGGCTTATAGTCTCAACGCATCGATGAGACGCTTGCAGAATCTGATGTATTTGTGCGGAAAAACAATAGTACATCTCATGGGCGGATCCGGGATACTTGGAATCGGGGGGTGGCGAGATTTAGACTGGACATCTTCAACAGCACATCGCGTGATTAAAAAGTGAAATGTTCATTGAAGGAAAAAACAAATGCTGATAACAGTTGCCATGGTAACCAGTAAGCGTCATGGCGGTACACTAAATGACAGTGGGTAAAGAAAATGACAGGCGACCCAACAAATGACACCTAGTAAAGTGTTGTATTCTGTAACAAATAAGTTGTATACATTCGTGTACAGTGTCCGGGGAAAAAAAATGGTGACCCTTTTAATGATGATTGGTCAATGGAGAGCGCGTCTCTAAGGCCTGTGTTAAAGCTACTTATGGACTCTTCGAAAACAAATTAGGTTTATTACAATGTAATATTATGTTGAAATTAAAATGAGTTTTTTTTTTTTTTTTTTTTTTTTTTTTTATATAAATATTCGCCATTAGTTCTCATCATGATAAAAATGGTTCCCTTTTTTGCGGACACTGTGAATATCCGAATAGCGGAGCTCACGGAATCAGCACGGTTATCTGCGTTCGCCACCACTTATCTCACCATGGTAGTGACCCCCTCATCACACCCACGACTCGTGCCGCCCAAAATCCCACCACTGTCTCCCCACATCTAACTCCCCACCACCAACCCCCACTCGACCCACCTGTCGCTGACCCCACTAACACCACCCTCCCCAGTCCTGCAATCGTCGTTTGTTTGTGTATGATGAGGTCCGTCCCCGGGGTTATTGTTGATGCTATCACGGTCCGGGTAACACCTCGGGAAGCCCCGGCACCGGAGAGATGAGATGTTTGTCAGTTGTTGGGTGGTGATGACCCCTTGTCAATACTACACTAGTGTTGACAGGGATCAAATCAACGATAGGTCCTAGGTGATTTAAATCCCCGCGCCCAGCAGCGCTTCTCAACCCGTTGATCCCAAAATCATTGTATTTCTTGAATGTATATTTAATAAATTTGTTGTAAGTCCATTGACGTTTTCAAAACCAATGACATTTTCAACCTAAATGACCTTTTCAACCACGATGACGTTTTAAATCCTAATGACGTGTTCAAGTTTAGTGACAATTTTTTTTAGAAATTCCAATTTGAAATACATTTGAGTTTCTAACCCATTTGAAACCTTTTTGAATGGTAGAAACCATCGATACAAAGCTCACTAGCTGGCTTGCGTTGTTAAGTTTTAGTCCGCTGTGTCGACATGTCGGTAACTGGTCATCGTCCCGACTGCAGTTGTTGTTGGCTACGGTATGCGGCGATTAGTTTAAAAAAAAGTAACTGACAATGACCAAGTTAGTGTAAAATGTAACTGACAATGACCAAGTTAGTGTAAAATGTAACTGATAATGACCAAGTTAGTGTAAAAAGTAACTGACAATGACCAAGTTAGTGTAAAAAGTAACTGACAATGACCAAGCTAGTGTAAAATGTAACTGACAATGACCAAGTTAGTGTAAAAAGTAACTGACAATGACCAAGTTAGTGTAAAAAGTAACTGACAATGACCAAGTTAGTGTAAAAAGTAACTGACAATGACCAAGCTAGTGCAAGATGTAACTGACAATGACCAAGTTAGTGTAAAAAGTAACTGACAATGACCAAGCTAGTGTAAAATGTAACTGACAATGACCAAGTTAGTGTAAAAAGTAACTGACAATGACCAAGTTAGTGTAAAAAGTAACTGACAATGACCAAGTTAGTGTAAAAAGTAACTGACAATGACCAAGCTAGTGCAAGATGTAACTGACAATGACCAAGTTAGTGTAAAATGTAACTGACAATGACCAAGTTAGTGTAAAAAGTAACTGACAATGACCAAGCTAGTGTAAAATGTAACTGACAATGACCAAGTTAGTGTAAAAAGTAACTGACAATGACCAAGTTAGTGTAAAAAGTAACTGACAATGACCAAGTTAGTGTAAAAAGTAACTGACAATGACCAAGCTAGTGCAAGATGTAACTGACAATGACCAAGTTAGTGTAAAAAGTAACTGACAATGACCAAGCTAGTGTAAAATGTAACTGACAATGACCAAGTTAGTGTAAAAAGTAACTGACAATGACCAAGTTAGTGTAAAAAGTAACTGACAATGACCAAGTTAGTGTAAAAAGTAACTGACAATGACCAAGCTAGTGCAAGATGTAACTGACAATGACCAAGTTAGTGTAAAAAGTAACTGACAATGACCAAGCTAGTGCAAGATGTAACTGACAATGACCAAGTTAGTGCAAGATGTAACTGACAATGACCAAGTTAGTGTAAAAAGTAACTGACAATGACCAAGTTAGTGTAAAAAGTAACTGACAATGACCAAGTTAGTGTAAAAAGTAACTGACAATGACCAAGCTAGTGCAAGATGTAACTGACAATGACCAAGTTAGTGCAAGATGTAACTGACAATGACCAAGTTAGTGTAAAAAGTAACTGACAATGACCAAGCTAGTGCAAGATGTAACTGACAATGACCAAGTTAGTGTAAAACTTGGTAACTGGTAAGGACCAATCATGCCGTGACATTGGTCTGACACGTCTAACTTAGAAGCTATAATTGCCTTGACCCCGACCTAGTGTTAAGGAAACTGGTTCATTACTACTTGATTATTTTTAGTGTCGTGTGTCAAATAATGATTTTTTTTTCCCCCACTTGTTAATTTTTTTTTTTTAAATTTATCATTATTATTATTATTTTTTTTTTTTTTAAAAAGCAGAACTCAGTACAATCTATACTCTAGTCGCAACGTTTTGCATTACTGTGAGAACCGCTGTTGTCGTGATTTACCGCGTTACTCTCGAACCCCCCAAGAGTTAATCAAACAAGCAATATGGCCGCCCCGACCTGTCACTAGATGCAGCAGAGATAATGTGAACATATCGACACCAAAGTGCTCTTGGATTGGTGTACTATATGAGTTTTGATTTGTTGACTATACGCGTTTTGATTGGCTGCCTCTGTGAAACAAATTCTCCAATCAATGACGCAATACTATATATTATTGTTTTTCTTTGTTTGTTTCTCGTTGTTACTCGCAAACACCTTAGGGTTCTTCTTACTCGAGTCAAAAGTAGTGCATTTAGCTTTTTAGATGATGCAGGATGTGTGGATTTAATACAAATGTAATCCACCAAGGGCTTTTTTTGTGATGGTGATGTTAATCTGTGAAACTTGATAAAGGAAACATTTGTTTGGAACCGCCTAAGACATATACGAATTAGCTTACATCCGTGATTATTTCATTAATAAACACAACAAATGTTATCATTATCTTTATTCATATTTTTTAATAAGATTTATTATAAATAAATGACGTCACTCAGCGCTAAACGAACAAAGAGGCTACGTTTGAAACGGAAGTGTAGCTAATCGCATTCGTACGGTGTCAGCCATTTGACCGGTTCATCTCTTGATGCCGACTGACGGCGTCGAAACAGTCAGCGTGTTGCCAAACCCGATAAATAAATACGGTGGTTTACAATAAAGGAATGCTCTCTTTGACGTTCAATCGGATCCGGAGGCGTGCGGCGGAGCTATTTGAACTCACGCTAACACACGCTGGGTGGTTGGGGGGGGGGGGTGATGGGCGATGAGCTTAACCATTACCTATCATCTAAATAATAGACATGTTGTCTTACAATACCATGTGATTGATTGTCTTAGGAATAATAACAGTTGATTGTCTCACTCCACAGACAGACTGAGCACGGTGTTGGACTGTCAGAGAAATTGATTGGCGTCGACTCTTCCCTCAAGCGGGTGGATAACTAAACACTGTCACAGTAAGTACGTTATGTTCACGTTAAATAACGTGCAGGCATCCAAATACCGAGCCGGACATCAAGGGCTGTGTCAATTAAAAAAAAATAAAAAAAATCGCTACGTGTTCCTGGTAGTGAAATTGAGTTATAACCGACTTGAGGTTCTGAAATATATGAAGTGAATAAACTTGAGGGAAAAAAAAAATAGTTTAATATTTTAAAATATAGGCATGTATATATGTGTGTGTGTTTGTGTGTTAATAAGAGATTAATTGCAAAGACCAAATATCTTGACAAAACGCGTGTTTTGAAGCTGTTTATTTCATTGCGAAGCTAATTTATATCACTAAACGAATTAACTACACAATTCAAGAGTCGAACCATCACCTCCCACACCTTTTTTCCCCTCCCCTCAATCCCATATCTCCCACATTTATTCCATCATCCCCCCCTCCCCACGTGTCCCACTCCCGTCCTAACACCCCCCCCCCCCCCGGGCCGCATCTCCAAATAAAAACAGCTGCTGGCTAGGCAAGGACATTACTTTATCGGATTGTAACCACCCCCCCCCCCCATTTTTTCCCCTATACAGTTATCACCCAAACACAACGCTCATTAAAACGCAGAAGTTGATCACCACCACCGCGGGGTTCCAACCAATAACACTGTTTGAAACAATCATTGACTCTTCTGCTCTTCATTGTTTAATTGCGCCCGCGTGAAGGGATATAAAATAAACCACTTGCTCAAAGGTAACAATTACCACCTCCCAACCCCTGGGGCCACCCACCCCCTCCTTTTCTTTTTTTTTTTCCATTAGTTTCTCTTAACAGATAAATATTATTGATGGGGTGCAGCGTTTGATTTGGTTGAGCACACCCACCGCAGACGACTCGCGCGTTTCTTTAGGTCCAAATTACAGTAGTTAGTAGCGGAGGCGATCATCGGTGCGAATTGTGTGGCAAGTACTCGTTAGGCAGGGGCGATGGTTTCTCTGGGGTAACGCGTAAGAACGTAGTGCTACAAATGACAGACATATCGGTACAAATGACAGGGCGTCTGGATGTCAATGACATACTTCTTGGGTTAACGTTCACACACTCCCCCCCCCCCGACGCCACCACCACCGCTCGGTGGGGCAACACGGGGTTGTGGGGGAGGACGGTAGGGGAGGATAAGTATACACGATGTGTGGATTGTCATGAGTGGTGCTTCGGTTGGGGTGGGCAGTGGGTGATTTGGGGGGGGGGTGGATTTATACGAAATCATCATAGACTTTTAAGCCTGACGCAAAAACTAAAAATAAAAGTGGAAGATAATCCATTCTATGGGAACAGATAATATTAGAGGGAATGTTTCATCAATTTCGCTTTCGGGATCTATAGACTGATGTAGAGTTTGAGGCTCAGCTAGTCGTACACGTCTAGGCAATTTGGTGATCAAATCTTGTAGAATGCTGGCATCCGTCCGTCACAAGGGGACGATGGTGTGGAATTCGCAGGGCGAAATCCACAAGGCCTGGGATTATTCTTCTCAGGATTATTAGCTGGTTCCCAACAGCAAACCGTCTCTCTCCACGCCGCTGGATGACCCCAAGGGAACATAATGTGGATGAGACTGCTTGGCACCAGTGGCGTCGCAGGAGTTGTCGGAATGTTTTCATTGCACCAATGTCATCCGCCTACGGGACTCCATCACCGGGTTTGAATTCAGAGTTTCCTTCTCTTGGGCGAGTTGCCGTCCAAGGTTAACGATCCTCATCCACCTCATTGATGGATATAATCTATATTGAAGAGATAATCCTTTATAGTCTGCAACCTCAAGCTTTACATTTACATACACTAGAAATAGCTCGCTAAACAATGGTGGCAGCATTGCGTGGGCTTAAGTTAAGTTACTTGAAGCATTCCAGGTACACTTTATACGATTCCCAAATAGTGATACATTCTGGGGAATGTTTACTCTGTGCGCCTGTAATATTGAACCCATCGTTACGGAGATACATGTCGTACATCTACTAACACACCTATATAATTAGTATGTGTGACACTTATTTTACCACCATGACTAAAATATACTATATAGCAAACGATAAGAGAAATAAGTCTATGTGCAAATAGAAAATTGAAAGTCAAGACGGGTTTTTTTTTTTTAATCTTTGACTTTATTCTCCCTCGGATCGTGGTCGAAATTCGAAATCAATTTTCTCCATAGTTTAAAATGTATTGTAAGAATTCATGTATTGGGGTGCATGCCTTATAAGCGAAAGGCATGCAGTGCTGACTTATTTGTGTATGCGAAAACACGGTGATACGACCAATGGTCAGATACATGAAATTACAATGACACGGGTACACGTTATCGGAATGGTATCTGTTAATTTCAGTCAGTTTGCCGATGGTTGCAATGGCTGTGCATGCAATAGGCTTCAGCACTGCGGGCGGTACTTTGGTGTTGGCATTGGGCGGTACTTTCGTGTTGACATTTGGCGGTACTTTCGTGTTGACATTTGGCGGTACTTTCGTGTTGACATTGGTCGGTACTTTTGTGTTGACATTGGGCGGTACTTTCGTGTTGACATTGGGCGGTACTTTCGTGTTGACATTGGGTGGTACTTTCGTGTTGACATTGGTCGGTACTTTCGTGTTGACATTGTGCGGTACTTTCGTGTTGACATTGGGTGGTACTTTCGTGTTGACATTTGGCGGTACTTTCGTGTTGCCATTTGGTGTTACTTTCGTGTTGACATTGGGCGGTACTTTCGTGTTGACATTGGGTGGTACTTTCGTGTTGACATTGGGCGGTACTTTCATGTTGACATTGGGTGGTACTTTCGTGTTGACATTGGGTGGTACTTTCGTGTTGACATTGGGTGGTACTTTCGTGTTGACATTGGGCGGTACTTTAATTTCGGCTTTGGATCGCGCTTTATTGCTGGCTTTGGGGGGTACTTCAATTTTGATATTGGACGGTACGTTAATGTCGGCATCGGTTGGTACTTTAATGCTTTGTCATTGGATGGTAGTGTAACGTGATACCTTGTTGCAGCAGTAATTATCACCTGGCTGAACAATAATTTTAACTGTTGATGGAGCAGTGATGTTAGTGCTTGATGGTACAGTAATTGTATGCCATAATGCTACAACAGTTTTTGCACTTGACGGTATAGTAATTTTAACACGTGTAAGTACAATAATGTGATCAATTGGTAGTACAGTAAATTTATCAATGTGTAGTACAGTAACTCTAGGTGTCGAAATTTCGTGTATCGCAATTTTAAATGAAACACATTTTCCCAATATAATTAATCATTTATAGAAGTATGAAAAGTGAAAGATTGTCTTAATGCAATGTGAAAGATATCTTTATGTCAGGTGAGAGATTGTCTTACATCAGGTGAAAGGCTATATTTATTTTCAATAGGGAAATATTATCTGAATGCCCATCGACACCTGAGCATGGTGCATGCCCAAATAAAGAAAATGCCCTTTTCTAGTTTTGTTTCGGTTATACTGTGCACATATTATAATAGTAACACGGCCACCATGCTACTTCGCCATGCTACTTCACCATGCTACTTTGTCATGCTTACTGGATCATTCTACCCAGGGCCGGATTAAGCCATTTTAGTGCCCAAGGCACAAACCCACATGGGTGTCCCTTTCTGATCGGGGCCCCTGATCTTTTACTGACTAAATTTTTTTCTTGAGGACTCGTGGTGCCCCCCAAACGCTTGGTGTCCAAGGCACGTGCCTTCTTTGCCTAATGGTTAATCCGGCCCTTATTCTACCATACTGATACGAACGAACTTCAAAGTTGTGTTGACGTGTTTTTGTTTTGTCTACGTCAGCATTGTGTCAGTGTTAAAACCTGCCCCGTCGTCGTCGCTGTCCAAGAACCAATGTTCGGAGTGGTGGTTCTACACTGACCCCCCCACCTCCACCACACCTCCCTCTACACCCGCTGCCGCGAGCAGGTGATTGGGGATGTTAAAACCCTAATCGCAAACCTAACCATAACCCTAAACCTAATACTAAACTTAATCCTAAACCAACCCTAACTCTAAACCTAAGACTAAATTTAAGCATAAACCTAACCCTAACAGTAACCATAAACATAATACTAAACCTAATTCTTACCCTAAACCTAACCCTAAACATATTACTAAACTTAATCCTAAACCCAACCCTAATCATAAACATAATACTAAACTTAATCCTAAACATAACCCTAACGTCGTCGTCAGTATCGACAAACCAGTGTTTGAAGGGGTTGATCAACATTAACCCCCCCCCCAAATATTCCACACCCACTGGTGTGAGGATGTGGCTGGGGATGTTAACCCTAACCACACACTCCGTAACTTCCCCGTTGGTCGCCGCAGAGAATATGTCTCGTAAGCACTTTGTTCGATAATGGTTACATTGCTTAATGCACCCACGGGTGGGGGGATGTTAACCTTAAACCTTACCCTTACCACGCACCCTGCCACTTCCAGGTTGGCCGCCTCAGAGAAGATGTCTCCGAAGCAACGTGTTCGATGATGGCGACATCGACTAATGGACCCAATGATGGGGGATGTCGCTTTCGGACTGTAGTCGTGTGTGGGACGGCCCGGTGCGTTAAATGAAGCACGGCGCGATGCAGCGACGTCGGTTGACTTAAAAGACGTTTGTTACTTGCGTCGTAGGTGACTTAGATGCTTCATCAACCGTGACTAACACCTTCCTCCTCGAGCGTGTGTACTTAATTCGACACCATGGGTCAATATTGAATATTTTTAACGTTCATCAGCTTGCGCGCCTACACGCACTTCGATAATGTATATTGGGGGGGGGGGGGGGGGATGTAGATTCGGTAAATGAACACTTGATAACATGTAATATATTCATACATATAATGTGTGCAGTGATGTGGTGGTGCACACATTTAAAATATGTGCACTTTACTCGTGTACAAATCGCTAATGTTTCGTAACTTCACTCGGCTGACGTACACATCCAAGTCAAGTGCACCCGTAGTTACTGACCTTCATGTGCGTGTATTAAAAAATAAAGGACTACGTGGTATTGAAAAGCAATGTCACTGTGACATGTAGCCATCTTAGTCCTAACCGTGTTCGGTTCCCGGTTAATCATGACCGCCCCCAGCCCCCACCACAAACACACTCACACACACACCTCACTCGGTACTTTCTCCACACACACACACACACTCACAGAGCATTGCAACACAATTAAACACACACACACACACACACATTTCCAGAGACCGCCACTAATGCATATTTACTCAAAGGACCCTCGCTGTTGGCTCGCTCAATACAGATCACTAGTAGAAAAGCCCGTAATGCATGTCGCAGCTGTCACGGTTTGAGGTATAGGTGTACACGAGAACTAACGTGGTAGTCGCCCGTAGGTAGGTAGCTGGCTGGCTGTACGCCGGACGGGGTTGACCTGGAGGTCGAAATCGTTCGTCTATGCAGTGCAGCGGTTCTTACGTCGTTCAACATCTGAGTGCCAAAGTCAATACTCGCTTTAGGCTACGTCTTTCTCTCCCCTATTACAGATTTATTTTATGATGATGCAGTTTACCCACCACCCCCTTCCCCCCCCAATACTTAAAGAAGAAACAACACTTTAAATTTAAAAAAAAAATGTTGATGTGCTGTAGCGTTACAAAAGAAATAGCAGATCCATTCATTTGATGCCTGGTGCTTGCGTTTCTTATATATATTTATCTACGTATATATATGTGTGTGTGTGTGTGATTTATTTTTATTAACACATGTCATAAAAAAATGTGTAGATAACTTAATGATGTGTTCACTTCCAAAACAGTATGTATTTATTTTATACATTGTGTTAATTTTATACCGTTTAAAGATAAAGTGGAGTTAATCCAAGACATAAAGTGGAGTTAATCCAAGACATAGTGTGGAGTTAATCCAAGAGCGTGGATTCTAAAAGATTGAGTGTCGCATGCTCGTAGGTCTTGTTAAGGCTAAGGGCTTTTAAATCGTCCGGTATTTTAATTTGGTCGAGTAAAGAGTCAGCATGTGTATTATATAGTTTAAACGTGACAAGAGGAGATTCTTGATGTGTTCCTCCATAATAGAGGGTACAGTGTGGTTAAATAATGGTGCATTTAATGTTCTTGATAGCATTTGTCACGAGCCACCAGTCATCAGACCATTGACTATAAGGTTTGGAACGCCTGGAATAGTGTGCGGGCTTAATCTGTAACACGGTCCATGCATCCGTACGGTGAGTTAATTTAATAGGGGACAATATAACATGTGTGCATTTCTCTGGGTGCCCAACTGTGGTGTAAAGTGGAACCTATCAAGTGCATCCACCCTCAACAAAAAAGCAGCCTATATAATCGACTAACAAACACCAACAAAACACCACTTCTATCGTTGTTTACCTGCAACCATGGCAACGTGGTCCATTCCTCGTCGTGGATCGCCACACTATTGACAGTGTTCAGGACGGTACCTTCTCTGAAGACTGTACTCACAGTTAAAACATCTTGACACCAAGACAAAAGGTTTAAACTGTTGACTCGTCGCTTCACGGAAAGGACACGCATAAAGAAGGCGGCAGGGGGGGTGGGGCTTTGGGTTTCTGACAACGGGCCTTGCATGAAAATGAAACAGTTTAGAGATGTTGCTGCGTACCGATATCCGTATAAAGAAATAAATCTCTTATTTAAGGATGTGGCTCGTTCTAAAACAGTACACAACAAAAGACGATACCATAAGTTAAATCGAATAAAAAAGAAAACGATACCCAAACCAGGGCCAATTACAATTAATGCATTTTATTAAGTCATTAATTAATTACTACAAAAAATCAAAAGGAAATAGAAATTAAAGCTGTTGACTTACAGTATAATGATTGGCTTGTACAGGTACAATGTTGAAGATGGCACAATGTTGTAAAAGGTACAATGATGAAAAGTAAATCTACACACACACACAGCAAATGTTAGTAAAGAATCTCTGTCTGGTATAGCAAAGCTCTATCTTAATAGCAATACTATCTCTCTCCCGTCCTTCCTGTCGCTCAATATATATATATATATATATATATATATATATATATATATATTTGTATAGCCTGTTTCAAAGACATTTCTTGAACGGGCTTACACATTGTTTTCCTCTTTTCTGATTTCTCTAGATTATTCTACAGAATTCTAATAATACGGGATATATATTTTATTTAGTCGTAAACAATGACTTTTTTTTTATTTAGCCACACCCTAAAATGCGGTTCAGAGCTTGGGGTCAGCTAGAGTTCATTCACGGGGAAAGATGGCGTCTACATAACACATGTTTTTATATTATGTTTTCGGCTAAATTGTTACATTTAAGAAGAAACAAAACGTTTATCAGATCCTCTTACACTCGAAGTCATCGTGAGAACATCGTCAGCGATGACGCGTGTAAGATCTATAATATAGGTCCGTGTCAGACGCATCACGAAAAGAAACACACGCGGGAGCTGAGATAAGACAGTTGTGTAATGTGAGACAAAGGACGGCATGTCCTTCATTGTGGCATTGTCAGCGCCAAGGAGTGCAACATTCGATTCTTCGATTACAAACAAAAAATGAAATAAATCAAATAAAAATCGATTTCAATTACGTGACCTCGATTACCGCCATCTGTTTTATCGCGTAACCGGGTGTACGTTGATCGCGCGGCAAATGGTCTGATCTTAAAATTAAATAATATGTGAATATTTCTTTTTTGTTTGTATTTTTTTTAAAAATAATACAATTCAAATATATATGTGTAAGCCATTGATTATACATACTGATAGTATCACGTTGCTATTGTAAGTGTCCGATGCTTTAGAAACAGTTAAGTATGGACAAAAAAATGTATCGACCTTCGCCATTGCACTTCGCGCTTCGACTTTCGACTTTCTCGGCTTCACTCTATCGCGTTCATAAAAAAAAAAAAAAAAATATATGTGATATTTGTAATGTCTTGTATGTCTTATTTTCTCTTGTTTTGCCCCACATAATGGGTGATGCACACCACAATGGTGAGCAAAGGCGTGCTATTTCATGCCCACGGGGTCTGGCAATGTTAAAACCAAATTTAGAGTGTCGTGAACAGGTTTTCTATGTTCTACTTACGATACTATTCGATTTATAAAACAAAGAATCCTACTTCGCAGAAAGTTACTTCTCGCGGTAGAGTCTGGAACCGAGTAAACGCGATAAAAATATATACAGGTGTGTTTATATTGACGCAGTCTTTCAGGAAAGTCACATGGCGTCCTGCGTCAGCAAACTTTCACGGCCGGCGATGTCGTTTTAGTTGTTGTTGTTGTTTTGTTGTTGTTTTTTTTTTTTAAAATCAATATCGTCATCCACGTTGAGTTCCTTAAACATGCCGAGACAAAGACGTATCATTTGTTGTGCCTTACTGAACTATGCGCCTACTTCCGAGACGAAATCACCGGCATTCGCAGATGGTTTGAAAAAAATTGTTTCTTTACACGTCATTGGTGTGAACTAACTTAAGACAGGGGCAAGGGTCGGAATGAAAAAAAAAAGAAAATAATCATACGTATAATTATTATTTTTATTTATTTGAGTGAAGAGAAATGTATCTATTTTGCCTGCACGCGCTATGGAAATATTTATGAGGTCACATTTATAAATTCAGAGAGCCACACGTGTACGTTTCAATTGCCCAATTGAAACATTCAAACGCTTGATAGAGCCACAGTTGACCAGGGACCGAATGCGAAAAGAGAATCTTACATGTTCTTCAAATTTGTACCGTAGATCTTATCGTCTCCCGACCCTAGCCCTGCCCACCCCAGCCGAACCACTGCCAGAAACACTACCAGACAGCTCTCGAAAAAAAAAAGTATTTGTATATATATATATTAGTATTATTATTATCTACGCGTACTAAATAAATAGATCACATACACCCACTTCCCATCCCCGACAGAACGAAATGGGTTGTGTTGTGACGGTAAGATAAGTGTTCACCTATTGGCAGATAAAAATTGAAGCCGCGGGGCAAAAAAACCGGCATCGCAGACATTTAGGCAGCAATTAATCCATTCCTCTTAAATATCAGGTTCAAGGTCGCGGGTCATGAATGTTTATTGGGAAAAAGGTTAATTAATTGGGAAATTCCCGATGTCGGCGCTGAATAGAGGCGGGGCTTAGACTTTGATGGGGAAATCGACGATGAGAATAAAACATAATGGAAGTGAGCGTTTAGATTGGGGGGAGCGGGGTGCGCTCAGCGGGTCGTGGTGTTGTGCATAGTATTGAATGGAAACATTTTTATTCAGGCACATTACACATTACCTACATGTCATATGATTTAATAAAAAAAAAATATATGTCTCGTTTGGGGTGATAGATATATAAATATATTATCTAACGAATAAGGTACGCCGCTAAACTCAGGATAAACACAGGACAAAACACGGGGCTACATACATGACTACATGTATCTCCTTCAATAGAGATCTCTACTTTATAGAGTTATACCTGAGTTGACCTAAGTAGTAATCTATTTTACGTGCAATTGTAAGGCACAGTCAGTTATTTGCAGTACTTTTCACATTGTACTTTTCACAGCAGTACTTTTCACATCAGTACTTTTCACAGCAGTACTTTTCACAGCAGTGCTTTTCACAGCAGTACTTCTCACCAACTCTGGTCAATATCTCTTATTTCCATATCGAACCAATTAATCCCATAATCCCCGTGTTTATCCTGCGGTTACCTTATGATGTGTACTGACGTCACCGTGTTTTGTATGTAGCCAGTCGCAGTGTGTATTGTTTGTGCATAAATACCACAAGGGCGAACCCCTCTCACCATCTCCCCCGCCCATTTTCGTCCCCCCTTCTTTCTAGGACGTATATAAACGACTTTGAACACATATCCTATCAGTGCTCAGTACCCAAGCCAGTGGTTCTCTACCTTCCTAATGCCGCGACCCTTTAATACAGTTCCTCATGTTGTGGCGACCCCCAACCACAAAATTATGTTCGCTGCTTCTTCATCACTGTAGATTATATGTGTTTTCCGATGGTCTTAGACGACCCCTTTGAAATGGGCATTCGACCCCCAATGGTGTCGCGACCCACAGGTTGCCAACCGCTGACCCAAGGGTTGGTCACCAGTTGAGGTCAGCATGACCTGGGCGTAATGGTCGTGTGAATCAGGATACGTGTAGTGACTCTAGTGTGTACCGCGACACAGTAGTGGCACAGTGGCACAATGGCTCAGTACAGGAAAAGTTGCTCATGGGTTTGTACCATGACGTAGGAGTGAGATTCAGACTCATGAGATTGCAGGAATATGGTTTACTATCAGTTCTACACATGTATATTTAATACACACGACACAGTGTACCAGCAAAAAAACAAAACAACTCCTGTGTATGTACATAATCTAAGAAATGAAAAGAAAGCGTTTAAAAGTATAAGATTGTGCTGCAAATTAAGTATTTTGATAAGAGTATCAATGTATTAACAATTTTCAAAGTAATTTGTAAACATTTTTTTTTCTCCTCCATATGTTAGTTACATGGTGTAGATGTACCTTACCCACTGCATGCTGTGTTTGTGGCATTGGTTAGGTGTTTAATGCTGTTACCACTGGAAACTGTGTATTGCAACCTATAGACCTTTAGGCCAACCTGTGGTCAATTTAAGTATTACAGCCGGTAGACCTTTAGGCCAGCCTGTCCCAAACTTGAGTATTGCAATCTATAAACCTTTAGGAAAACTGCCGCCAACTTGTGTATTACAACCACAACGAATTTTCGGCCAACCTGTCGCCAGCTTGTGTATTACAACCTAAAGACATTTAGGCCAAACTGCCGCCAAGCCTATGTTATGAACTAACTACAGTTCTTCATTCACAGTGGCTATAGGTACACGGGTACCAGATTTGCTCCAGTTTTACTAAAACTAACTACCCCAAATGACATCCGAATAGCATTTAGCCTAATGGTACCCGGGTACGAATGGCGGCGCTGCGTGTCCGGGTCCATTTTAACTAATGCTATTAGGATGTCATTTGTAGTAGTTTATTTCAGTTAAAATGAAGAATTAAGTCTACAAACGTATAGTCCATTCAATTATCTTTCATGAGATACCTCACTTGGTCTTACAAACCCAACAATAATATTTTTAATCGTTTTTTAATCCCAACCTCTCAATTCTGGTACCCGTGTACCAATAGGTGCAGCCTTCTTCATTGGCCCTATTGTTGCCGTACACGGGACCGATTTCTCCCTCAATGCCCTATGATTGCAGTTACCCCAGCCTAAAGATACCGCCCTTGATCCTGCGAAGACTCTATCGATCGGCTAATGTCAGGTCGATACTGGTGGTATCGGTGAATTTATCAAACCTGGCACAGCAACGTCGGACATGTCAGGTCGATACAGTTGGTATTGGTGAATTTATCAAACCCGAGACAGTACCTGCAGACTGTTCGGATCGACATTGTTGGTGTCGGTGAATTTATTGAACATGGCACAGTCACTGCAGACGTGTCAGATCGATAATGGTGGTGTCAGATAATTTACTTTTTTTTTTTTTAAACCTGGCAAAGTCACTTCAGAAATGTCAGATCGATATTGTTGGTATCGATGACTTTACCGAACCTGTCTCAGTCAGTCACTGCAGTCACGATCTCCGGCACATTAATGGAGAAAAGGCTGACTTTAAACTGACTTCACGGAGCATTGACCCTTGCGTTGTGGTACACTGGAGCTATTACCCGGGTGACCCCTGAGCTGATCAGTTTAAAAGGAGTTAAGATGTCACAAATTATATGTATATTACCAAAGCACTAGTCAATCAAAAAGCAGAAGCAGAACTTAAGAGATAACATTTCGCATGTGTTATTATATTTATATAATCAAAGCAACAAACAAACCCCCCCCCCCCCAAAAAAAAACAAAAAACAACAAATTAAAAAAAAAATCAAAACCAAAACCCAAAACTTTGTGACGCCAAAAAAAAATAAAAAATATTTAAATAATTAGAATTATAATGTTTAGCCAATCTATTGCACGCAAAGCTCCACTCAGCACGTTATATAGTCTATGATGGGTTAGATAGTCGTTCCACCTCACTGACTTCTCTGTGGGCTAAGCATTTCCTCTAAAAACGTCATATCGAATTAGATGGACATTTTAATGTTGACCATTGATTGAGATGTATATATTTCAAGATTGTAAAAGAAGATAGATGAGAAGACGTACACGAAGATATATTAGAATGTAGTTTAGATTACATATTAGAAGATAATTTAGAAGATACTTGAGAACCGTTGGGGGTTCGAACGACCCTTTCCCAGGCTTCGCCTAAGACCATCAGCAAACACATATACTCTACAGTTATGAAGTAGCAATGAAAATAATTTCGTGTTTTGGGGTCGCCACGACATGAGGAACTGTATTAGGAAGGTTGAGAACCACTGCCTTAGGAGATATTTTAGAATACATTTTTTAGAAGATATAGTAAAATGTATATCAGAAGATATATTAGAATACATATTAGAATATATATTAAAACAACATATTAGAAGACATTTTAGAAGATGTATTAAAAGAAAATTTTAGAAGATTTATCAGAAGATACATTAAAAAAAAAGACATCAGAAGATATTATATCATAAGATCACCCGGTGAGGAGTCATCGTATGCCCGCAAGGTGTTTTACTTAAGCCCTACACCTGGCTTCTAGACCGATGACTTAAGTTGCTCCTTACACAGAAGTTTTGTTCTGGAACTGTTTGAGGTTCAGTAGAGGTTATTGACCTCTTGACTCTTGTCGGAATGTTCCATTCAGCTGTAAATATATTACCTTCACCGTCAACAAACGTCTGAGCTGTGCTCAGCGATTCTTGTTATATGTATATATACGGTTATATATATATATATTAAATGTGTTTTTTTTTTGAAAGCATGTGTCATTTATATTGAAATGACAATCGTGGAAGCTGTATATTAAACATGTGTTATAATAAAAAAAAAATAATAAAAAAAAATAAATAAAAATAAAAACAAGATTACGTTATCTCAAGCACGGTGTGACTGCACACCAAAATGTCCATTGAGTTATACAGACTTTACCTGTTTGTCTACGCACCTAAATTCGATGTTCTATTTCTATTACTATTATTATTATTATTATAAGGAAATGAAAGTTTGTTTTTTTAACAATGTCTGGCTAATGTCTGTAATTATTTCCCATATACCACTACCTCACAACCGGGTTCAGACATTCACATTCGCCGGGTATATGAATACTGTCAAACAACAAATTCATGATGTATGTATTTTATCGATCGGATTCTCTGGTGGTGGTGGTGGTAGGGGGGATTAGAATATCGATCTGTTGGTATCGACCTGTTCGGATCAGTGTCAATAGTACCCCCTTTGGGCGAGGTCGAGGTGACCGTAGACAGGAGTTAATCAAAAAGCAGGTAACAATGTTGCAGTATTGGTGCCAACAGTAGTGTGTGTGTGTGTGTGTGTGTGTGTGTGTGGGAGGGGGGGGTTGTGGCCACGTGATATGCCAGGTGAAACGCCGGTGGATAACTTTTGTGTACGGACGGACGGAGTTTGAAACTGTTGGATACCTGGCGGAAAAGTAGGTCTGTCACTCGCGAGTGTGTGTGTGTGGGGGGAGGGGGGGGCTGGGCGGGTGCGAGACGGTGTGCGAGTTTAGTGAAGGTAAGGCAAACTTTAGTTCGCACTGACCTTTGTAACTGGATTACATGACATTTGGTGGTGAATTCACGAGCTGTCAGATGGTAATTTGGTGAAAGGGTGATATGCAAGGTGACTTAAGATAGGATAAGATGACTTAATATAAGATTATTCATTGATCCAAACGGATTTTTTTTTAAATTTTTTTTTTTTATTTATTTATTTTTTTTTTTAAAATTCGATTTACATCGCAGATAAATAAATACATGTTTAAAACTAAGGCAACATTTTACAACTACACCAATTGGAACACAAGACAACTTTAGTATTTCCCTGGTGTAGAGATAAATAAGCAGTTAGCATAAATAAACTACTTTAGTGACAAATAATGAATTCATTAGTGATTATTACGACCCCCCCTCTCCCCCGAACCAATCTGTCTCATTATAATATATTATACCAAATTATTGTCTTGTTATTAACTTTTAATTTTTATCCCTCCGGAGTCGCAACTGATCGCCCACGTGATTGTTGACCAGGACACACGCCTGTACCTCTTGCAGCTGCTTGTCCTATTCATTAGCATAATCAATTTATATATGTGATTTTTTAAAAACAAAATCAAGTGGGCGGTGAATCTGACCGTGGTAAGCTTAAGTCGTCACATCCGGTGCAAGCCTTTTCAAGGCCATGTCTTCGTTGTCTTTTCTTGCTTAAAGAAGTTCCTGATGGCTCTTTGAAAATTTGTTGTTTTTTTTAAACCTTAAATTTGCATGTCCATTTTTAAAGTATTATTATTATTTTTTTTTTAGATGACATCTTTTCAGGACGGAATATTTTTTTTTTTTTGTCGCAAGTATTTTCACGCGACCGACAAAGGTGGTCTCAGTGTTTCCTGTGGCGGTCTCAGTGTTTCCTGTGGTGGTCTCAGTGTTTCCTGTGGTGGTCTCAGTGTTTCCTGTGGTGGTCTCAGTGTTTCCTGTGGTGGTCTCAGTGTTTCCTGTGGTGGTCTCAGTGTTTCCTGTGGTGGTCTCAGTGTTTCCTGTGGTGGTCTCAGTGTTTCCTGTGGTGGTCTCAGTGTTTCCTGTGGTGGTCTCAGTGTTTCTTGTGGTGGTCTCAGTGTTTCTTGTGGTGGTCTCAGTGTTTCCTGTGGTGGTCTCAGTGTTTCCTGTGGTGGTCTCAGTGTTTCCTGTGGTGGTCTCAGTGTTTCCTGTGGTGGTCTCAGTGTTTCCTGTGGTGGTCTCAGTGTTTCCTGTGGTGGTCTCAGTGTTTCCTGTGGTGGATAATAATGCATGCGGTTTTCCGAAAATGCCGCCTTTGAATTTCAGGAAAGACATCGTGCTCCCACCGTGGCTCCCTTTTGTTTTGGTTCATACAATTTATGTAAAGCCTTATTCCACGTTCGCTGAACAGAGTGCTTTCAAAATATACATTTGAAATACATATATATCTCTACAGTTTTGTTCACACAAGTTTAGCCGTTTAAAGCAGTCATGTTCATCAAATGACGGAAGTAACCGTTGTACCGTTTTAAGACACTACAGGAGTTCAATGAGTAGTTAGGGAGGGTGGGAGGGGGTGGGTGGGCTGAACATTATATAAGAATTATCTACAGGTCAGGGGCGTGCACGAAATGTTGTTTTGGCGTAAATGTTACTTTACAGTGCTGGGGACTGGGGGGGGGGGGGTTAAATTAGTATCACCAGCTTTATAGAATATGTATGTTTGTGTGTGTGTGTGTGTGTAAGGGAGAGTCGCAATTTTGTGACTTAGCTCCAAATAACTATTAAATGAAACTACTTCACTGGATGGGTTGGGTGCGTATTGCGTGTTTGGCCACGTCTCAAAGGCGCAATTTGTTACACTCGTAAACTATTTCAGTCCTTTGTAGATTTCATTTGAAATTAATTGCATGTTGCACTCTCATTATTCTTAAACGCCACACATTACACACACAATACGTTAATGTCTAGATTGTGTTATACCGACACCAGATGATGACAGTGTAAAGCTGCTGTTTAAAGTGGCTTCATGACACTGACAACGTCACGTCGATTCATCGATATGCACAATTGGTGATTTCCAATCAGCTGCATGCCTTAAATAAATAATAGATCATTAAATAGGATGCACCTATTGGTACACGTGTACTAGAATTGAGAGGTTGGGATTTTTAAAAAAAAAAAAAGATTTAAAATATTATTGTTGGGTTTGTAAGACCAAATGTATCAAACGAAAGATAATCTCAATTCTGGTATACGTGTATTTCGCCCCTTCGCATTAAATATCTCGATGCAATTGCAAATGTTCTTCCATGTTATCATTATGTTATAATATGTATCTGATAACATACGCACGAGAAAGTATATATTCACGTTTGCACCGCATGCGTTTCTACATGGATTGGTGGATATTGATCCAACTCGGGATACGCATAGCCGCTGCGTCACGTGTCCAGAAGTACATGATGACGTGGTTTCAATTTCTTCCATTTGCTTACGATTTAATTTTTAATTGTACTCTTATTATTATTATTAAAATATGAGTTATGCCAATTTAATTACTATTAATGGGTACAATCTAGACGAAATTTGGTACAAGTGCACTAGAAAATCTATACTGAAAACGTGTTAGAGTTTTGAACTCATAATATTCAATACTATAATGTTGGGCCTAGGGTCACCAATACCATTGTCGATGCATACGCTATAGATATGTCTCAAGATTTTTCAACCGATTTTTGACGGGGCAACTTTTGAACGTTACCTAGACTATAATGTATCTGATGAATTATTTAGGAACCCTATCTAAGTGGATTAAAACGTCATCTTATAGAGCGGGTGCCCTCAGCGGGGCCCTTATTTTAGCTTGATCGTAAAACGTTTGGGGTTAGGATATGTATGCCCTCGCGGCATAACCATTAATGACAAGTAGATGGTGTCAACGAACCGCTGGAATTAATAGTCAGTGTTCCAATATGTTCCTTATTAATTTATTGAACCAATCGATGCCCACCTTTACTTAATTTGTTGACCGACCAACCAAAAGAAACGTTTGGAGCCGCAGCGCCATGTCGTTTAGATTTTGCATATGTCAACATCACTCCTGGCTGGCAGCAGGAAAAACAATAGATAGTATAGCAATCCCCCTTCCCCTCCTCCCAGCGTTCATGTGCACACCGCGAAACAACGAGCAACGCCCCTGACATGCCCACGCGATCGATATGTGGGCGTTTTCTACCTACACACAAAATGAACATTGATGAAAACAAAAATAAAAATAAATGGAATACGAGAAGTTATGTTTTTAAAAAGCGTCAACTGTGCGGGGCTTGTTATTTTAAATGATCGGTAGAGAAATGACATGGATTTGCTGGATCTGAAGTAATGATGTCAGCACGACAATGGGATTTTGGTTAAAGGATGATCAGATGATGATATCTCCTGGTTAACGGTTGCGAATTAACAAAATAGAAATAATTAATAATAACACTTTTACCCCCCCCCCCTCTTTTTTTTTTAAAGAATAAAAACAATTATAGCAAAATAAACGTAAAATAAAACGATTATTTATTTATTTTTTTTTGTGTAGGGGGAGAGGGCGAGGAAAAAAAAGAGAGAAACTAGCATGTTTGAGGGGGGGGGGGGGTGTCATTACAAAACTGTAACAGGGAAGAGAAATAAAATATAGTTTTTACCTGGCTTTTACGATATGACGTATCTATTTGACCAAGATGTCTACGGAAAGTGTGTGGATAGTTAGTGTATTGAATAGCACTCACTGGTGTAAGCTAGGAAGAAGGTGCGGAGGTTACCCTGGGCGCCACTTTTTGAAGGCAGTGTTTTTTTTTGTTTTAGGTGAACTTAACATTTTATTGATAACAAAGTAATAGTAAATTAAGTGTATTTCTAGTGGGTTTTTTTCTTCTTTTTTTATGTGAATAAGGGGCGGAAACGTCAAGAACTACCCCCGGGGTAGTCAAATGTCTAGCTACCACAGCGTCAACCACATCCACATCATTCATCCCATCCACCGTATCCAAAACAAAATTCACATCATCCATACCGTACCATTTCCCATGTATCGACCACATCCACCACAGGCCACGGCATCCACACAATCCAAGATATCGTCGACATCAAGCCGGGGCTACAATTAGAATTCACTAGGTCGCGAGATTATGTTACCTGTACGTGTTTTAGTAATCGCCAGTCTGGCGCAAGGGACGTAATGCATTCAACACACGTCGCGTCACGGTCGAGTGGCTCACCGCACTGTATACCTGCTACTTGTCCCCCCCCTTTTTCAATTCTGCCGCACGGGCCGTGTAACAGTCAGACGGCCGTGACCAGTGACGATTTCAGCTGGAGTAAGGACCATTTAATATGAAGTAAACCGCAGTTATAGACTCTTTATTTGACGGGGAATTCCCCGAATCGTATGTAAAAATATACCGGTAAACCAAAGCACCAGCGCGTTCTCTCATACAATCAAACGTACGTTGTATCTGTATCCAAGTTATCTCTAAACAAAGGTGCACAGAACGCAAGCTGCAAATGAAAAGCGTTGTACAAAAAAAAAATGTAAAAAAAATTAATAAATAATAATAACTATACGATCAACGTGTTTTAAAATTTGAGTTGATTATTATCAATTGTTATGTTCTTATTTATAGCTGCATATGTTTAACATCAACATAATTAGCAATTAAATACTATTTTTTTTTGTTTCAATGCACCCGCATAATATCCAGTCTACTGAATAGCAAATAGTAATAAAATGACGGACTTGGTGTGAATGTAAATTGAAATGTGGCCACAGATTTAAACGTAAATAAATAAAGACATAAAGTCAATGTGTATTTCTTTTTAACAGTCGCTATCTAAAGTGTGTGTGTTCTTTTTCGTTCTCTCTTTCTTTCTTTCTTTTCTCTTTCTTTCTCTCTTTCTTTCTTTCTTTCTCTCTCTCTTTCTTTCTTTCTTTTGTTCTTTCTTTCTTTATTTAATTCGCCCTTTCTTTCTTTCCATCTTTCTTTCTTTATTTATGTATTTATCCTTTCGTTCTCTCTTTCTTTCTTTCTTCCTTTCTTCCTCTATTTATGTATTTCCTTCTTTCGTTCTTTCTTTCTTTATTTTGCTCTTTATTTCGTTCGCTCTTTCTTTCTTTCTTTTTTCTTTCTTTCTCTCTTTGTTTCTTTCTTTCATTCTCTCTCTCTCTCTCATTCCTTCTTTCTTTTCTTTCTTTCTTGGTCCGTGTGTCTAGTGCGCCGTATAATAATGCTAAAACAGACAAACCTAACACGTCATACAACCAATTAAAACTAACACGTATTTTACTCTCGTTCCCCAGCTTGCCCCGTGACGTGCAGTACTACACAGCCCTGAAATATGGCGGCCACGGCACCATTGCTGCTTCCATAAACGCGACGGTAAGATCATTCATTTGAACAGAGCGCAGGCTCTCAAACTGTGGCGCACTGCCGGGTGATGACACCCAACAGTCTTGAGCTCCCATTGTATCACCTCCAGAAAACGTCTCGGGCTACCCATCGTTTTCGTCTCTTTATTCATGCGTTCATTTAACAGGCATGGTGTTAGGGCTTGGCGAGGGGGGGGGGGGGGGGGCCGCGATGTACGGGGGGGGGGGGGGAGGTACGGGGGAGGGAGTACGAGGGGGAGGTACGGGGTGGGGAATGTGCCAGAAAATTTCCCGTCACTGGACGCAACTTTTTTATTTTAAAATTATTATTATTTTTATTATTCTTAAACATAAAATATTCTAACTTAGCGCACTTGAAAATTGCGAAATTATGACACTGCTAAATTAATCTTTCTATTTTCTGCTTAGCTCGTTATACATTTTTTTTTCTTTTTCTTAAAGTTTGGTTTTGTTTTTGAATAAAAGCGCAACTGCATGTTGTCAGATTTCAGTTGCGTAATGGTCGAACTAACCTTGTCATCGTGGCCACGTGGCCTTGAGCTTTCTCTTTCCTGTCGTAAATCTAACGGCAACGTGACAAAATGAATGAATGGACGACATATTTGTTTCAGGAGGAGGGAGAGAAAAAAAAGGGGCGGGGAGTATTTAAAATTTCCGACTCGTTACTCACTCAACTAAAGTTTGTTCCGTTATTTCATACAACTAAAGTTTGTTCCGTTATTTCATACAACTAAGGTTTGTTCCGTTATTGCATACAACTAAGGTTTGTTCCGTTATTGCATACAACTAAAGTTTGTTCCGTTATTTCATACAACTAAAGTTTGTTCCGTTATTGCATACAACTAAGGTTTGTTCCGTTATTGCATACAACTAAAGTCGGTTCCGTTATTGCATACAACTAAAGTTTGTTCCGTTATTTCATACAACTAAAGTTTGTTCCGTTATTGCATACAACTAAGATTTGTCCCGTTATTACATACGACTAAGATTTGTCCCGGTAGTACATACAACTAAGATATTTCCGTTATCTCAAACAATAAGGGTTGTCCGTTATCTTATGCAAATATGGCTGTCGGTTGTTCATACAAGTAACAATTCCTTTTATCTCATACAGCTAAAATATCAATTATCACATACATCTAATATTTATATTATCCCTTACAACTAAGATTTCCTTTTATCTCATACAGCTAAAATATCCATTATCCCATACATCTAATATTTGTATTATCCCTTACAACTAAGATTTCCTTTTTATCTCACATATGAATGTCCGTCATCTCATAAAACTAGATTTCTTTTATGTGATGCAACAAAGATCTTCCGTTCTCTCATACAACTAGGAGTGTCTTTTATCTCACACAACTCAGATATATAGTCCGCCATCTCGCACATCCAAGACTCCAAAGTCCCCCTTGTCAAAATTATAATTAAACCATTTCGCTGGACGGTGCACGCAGCAAAATTCATGTGTTTACGAACTCTATTAATTTGATAAGACAAAGTTCAGCCCACAGATGTAATGGACGCTTCCACGAGAAGTGCATTTGCTGAGCACTTACATCACCAAGGGTTTTAATGGCCGTGAACATGTGTTTGTTCTCGAGGGCATGTTTCTCTCCTGCTATACTATGAATGATGCATCAGAGACGCGCGTCTATTTCTGTGTTACAAAACTGCTTAACTTAAGACATGCTTATCCATTCCGACCAATCAAAGATGCATGAGGCATGCACGTCCATTCCTTCACATAAAATATGTATTTACTGTCTTGAAAACAGTGGGTCTCAACTCGTAAACTCTTCGGAACCATTTCATTTTCCGCTACAGAAATTATTAGTACGTCATTTTTATGTTTAATTACTTTGTATTTATTATTTATATATATTTTTAAAAAAATTTTGTTCAATGCACTAGCATAGTTATGGAGTCAAATGGCGTGTTTAGTGGTTCTAAAAATGTGTGTCCTATGGACAGGGCCGGCACTAACAATTGCGGGGCCCTCTGCGAAACGGATTGCGCGGGGCCCTCTCTGGGTAGGACTAAGGATAATAAGTGAAAATTAAGATTTTGTATTAGAAAATAAATTCGGGGCGGGGCCTATGAAAGTGCGGGGCCCATAGCGGCCGCATGGGTTGCAGTGGCCTAAGGCCGGCCCTGCCTATGGACCACGTGTCCGCTGGTGAGAATCTCATACTGAAGTGTCTGAAGTCTTAGGTTTTGTTGTTTTAAGCACAGATGAACGTGCTTTCGTTCAGCAAACTGTTTTAATAGGTGTTGTTGTCGTCTGTTTCGTAGTGATTTTCCCTTGAAAACTATCCACGGCACATTATCTCCTTGAAGTTCAAACGTTATGAATCTCGATAATGGGCTCGTTCAGTGATGACCTAATACAAAATTCATGTAACTGCTGTCATGTTGAAATAGAACAGACTCAAAATCGACATCCAACAAAAAAAAAACAAAAACAAAAAGAAAAAATGAAATGAAATGGAAAACCAGCATACACACCCCGACACATAAATTTACAAAATATTTTGACCAATCAGAAATCTCCACGCACGATCAGAATATCGTTGCTTGTATGATCAATCCCATTTCTATACCCCCACCACCACCCCGTTTCCGTTGTCCTCTCAACCCGACCCACCCACCCTACTTACCCCCCCCCCCCCTTACCCCTTACCCTAATTTGGGGTGATTCGAATTTCGCTTGTAAAAGAAAAAAAAAAATTATATACAGATGAAACAAATAACATTTCGGCTGCCAATTTGTTCAAAATTTCTGGCCATCAGATCAAACTCCAGCGCACGTCTGCTCGTATCTGTCATTTAGCGCGGACGTCCCCACGGCTGGCCAGTTCATATCTGTCGCGTCCAGCGGCATGTCTGCCCGTCTCCGTCATTTAGGATCTTCTATTTGCATCTTCCCTGGGCATGTGCCGCCTTCCTTTTACAATGGAAATACCGTGTTTAGCATTATTTACACCTGACTACGCGGCCGGCTAGGGCCCTACCGGCATGCATAATTAGGCGCGCGCTGTGTTTAACGACGATACATATTATAATTGTCTTTTGTCATAGCACCACGTGGGGGAAGTGACGTCATTCTGGATGGAACGTGGTCACGCGAGATCATCGCCAAGTTTTCACGTGTTGTGTTTTTTGTCTTCTTTTTTTTTTCTGGGTTATTTTTAACGGTGTCTTTAGAGTTTGAAATATGCATACATTACTAAAACTGATTTCTGGGAATGGTATATTACATATCAATTTTGATCATGAAATAATATAGTGCATTTGTCATCAAATTATAATTGCTAAAAATTGTTAAACTGATATTTATTTAAACAGTTCTTATTTTTTTTTTTTTTTTTTTATTTTGTTGCGATTGTTTTTCTAATTTTGAAATCAATAATCAATAAACCAAAATTTAAAAAAAAAAAAAAAAAAAAAAAAAAAAGACACAAAAAAAGTGAATTTGTAGAAGTATCAGATATTAGTTGTGTATAATTTCTAAAGTTGTTATACACAACTAATATCTGCTACTTCTACAAATTCACTTTTTTTTTTTTTTTTTTAATTTATTTTTTTTTATTTTTTTTTTTTTAAATTTTGGTTTATTGATTATTGATTTCAAAAAAAAAAAAAAAAAAAAAAAAAAAGACAAAAAAAAGTGAATTTGTAGAAGTAGCAGATATTAATTGTGTATAATTTCTAAAGTTGTCATTGTGCTTTTCGTAGTAGTCACAAATGTTACATTATATTACCCCAGAGAACACAAGCAGACGTAAGTTTTTTTTTTTTTTTTTTTTTTCAACACATATTACAGTTTTGCGCTAAATTTTAGCGAACTGTATCCACAGATGAATTATTATTATAATATGTATTTGGCTTACACGCGTGATTTCCCGGGGAAAAGGGGGGGGGGGTTGTGACCGGTAATCCGTTTGAGTGAGTCTTGTTTCCACGCATACCCAAACTGCCCCCCACCCACGTTTTTTTAACGAATCTGCCAGCCGCGTGCCCAACAACGTTGCCGGATTAATACATCTTCTCACGTCTTGGTCATTTGCATGTCCGGTAACTCGTGCGTCCATCACAAGTGTCCGGTTTCTGATAACTCTCATCTCCCCAAAACGCGGTCCCTGAGAATCTCGATCACCTCTCGTCATATCCACTTTATTTTCTGCTCGTCTACCCAACTCCCTTTAAAGGGGGCCTCTAACGTCAACCAAATTTTGTGAGGGGGTCTATTCAACCCCCCTCCACTCATACACATCTCCATATCCCCTAGAGCTAGCACCCTGCCCGACATCACCCCCCCCCCCAATCCCCAACCCCCTTCTTTACCTACCTTTACATTTCCTCGACCGCATTAGAATCTGCAGAGCACAATCCATCTTCTTCTATCTCCACACAAACCATGCCACCCCATATCCTCCAATCACTTCATACCCCATCATATAAGCATATTCGGTAATTCCTGAAGCACAGCCTCCCCTACTAACCCCCCCCCCCCCCCACTCACACACACCCTGATAGAATCCTTCTAATCTTCTATCCCCAAAAGATCACAACCTCTTTCGCTTTAAATCCTCAACATCATCATCATCATCCGTCTCCTCATCACTGACACCCCCCACCCCAAAATCAAAATCACAAACACCCCCACCCCTTGGTTTAGAACTAAGCACCAGCATCATGAAGAACCCCCCCCCCCCACACACACACACACTTGTTTTTTTTCTTCTCCCCATCTCTCCACATAAACATCACGACATAATCACAAGAGGCAGGTTGCCCACCTAATCGGCATTCTTTTAATCACAATTTCGATTATTAGATTTACCGGAGGGATCGCGGGCGAAATTAAGAAATTTGCCAAACTGTCATCCGGGGCCTCGCCGTGAGTGTTTCCAATAAGAGGTCGGAGTGACTCCCCTGACGGCTAATCCAATCACAACGCCCGGGTTGCCATGTTTCGGCGGGTCGTATGCGCCAAGGTTTTGTCCCGTTCACGACAATGGCATGTCAAAGATGATCTGTATTGCATTATAAGAACCTGGCTACGAGGATATTTTTTTTTCTTGTTCATTTAAAAAAAAAAAAAAAAGTATAAACTATTTTCTTTATAATCCTTGTATAAGCCAGCGCCGCAAAGCCTCGAAACCAGAGCGGATAACTTTGAAATGAACATAGATGATATTTTAAGTAGATAATGACACGAAAGCTCTGTGGAAGCTGGACGTGGGTAATTGTATGAGTTGCTTTGGAGTTTGTGGGGATGGCGGGGGGGGGGGGAAACGATGACGTTGACCGGGGTGGGGGGGAGGAGGCGGATGACAACCTGACTGAGGAACAAGACGATGATCTAATATTTAGCTCGTGCAACCATTCTGTATCTCAAAACAATTGATTCAAAACTCATACATAAATATTGTGTTTTTTTATTATAATTTTTTGTTTAAATTTCTATACTTGCACGAATAGAATACTTGGTAAAATAAAATGTAGGCTAAACGAAAAAAAAAACAACAAGTATATATATATATATATATATTTGTTTTTTTTGTTTAAAGGAGTGGAACAAAAGAAAGTTTTGTTTGGTAAATATTTTCCTTAGAGTGAAATTCATTGAAATATTCAGCACGAGTGTTGTGTTGGAAGATGAATTGAATGAAAGCTACTGGAATTGTGTGGAGGCGATACGCCTGCTTCTAAAAATTAAAAAAAAGAAATTATTAAAGGCTAAATATTTTTTTGTTTAAAGTGTTTATTATTATTATCATTATTATTATTATTTTGTTAATGAAATAAATGTTTTCACAAAATTATGTATATATATATATATATATATATATACAATTTTTTATATATGTGCATTTTTATACATATATACATTAAAAACGATATAAATCAAAATTTAGTTTGAACATCTAAATGTATTCTTAATGTAAAAAAAATTAAAATCAAAGCAGTAGTGACAACGTACACAGCCAGCCTTTCATACGCCCTTATAAATTAATCTCTGATGCACTTTCAAATTTCCACTCATTAAAACTTGTCCCATAATTACAATTGAATCGCTGCGATATAGTTAAAGGCCCGCCACGCTTCCCCACTGGCGCCCGTTGATTGGCGCCCCCCCCCCCCCCCCGTCTGTAGTTGTGATTATTACAGGGCGAACGAGGCCAGGAAAAGGTGGGGGGGGGGAGGGGAGGGTGACATCTTCCTCGGTTCCAAGAGCTGTAAATCAACGTTTGATCTACTGGTGACTCCCGCCAATTATTGTGGTTGGGGGGGGGGGTGGGGTGGGAGAGAGGGGGGAGAGTTGGCAGGTAAAATTAATATGGATTTAATTGTCTACCTGGAAATAGGAACCCAGTCGATGATTCTCTAGAGAGGATTTATTATATATTTTTTGTTAACTTTTAGTTTTGTTAACGTTTATTTGTATTAACTTTTTCTTCTTCTTTCTTGTTGTGTGCGTGTGTGTTAAAATTGAAAATGTGGATTTAAGAAAAAAAATTACGATTGTGTCCAATCTTTTTATAAAAGTGATTTTTTTTTTCGGATAGCATTGACATAGTTATGGACCGCTGACCCCTGGAGTAAAGGCGTAAATTGTTTACCACGAGTTGTTGGGCGCACCGGTGTTGCCTGTTTGTGCTAATTTTATCTTACATAAATGTTTCAATGTCCAAGCCTTATAAATCACAGTTGCATGTATTTCTTTCATTAGCATGCATTTTTGAATGACGGTCCAGGTTCACAACCCATGGCCGCGCTACGGCGACGTACGACCGCGGTTCTGCGACTCGCACATCTGGGTGTTAATGTGTACACAATAACGCGAGTCTGACTTGTAAGCGAATGTAGCTCTAAAAGTTAAAGCTGGAGTCTTCGAAATGGCTACGACTGTGTCACTTCCATAGTTGAGAGGCTGCCACTACGACACTTACATAAACTAAATCTACTACTACCACGACATACATGACCTACTTTTAGTGGCGAGAGTATATACGCTAATTAAACATTAACAAATCTGGCTCGTATTGGGGATTCCTGTTATAAAGTTAAATACACGTGTATGTGTTGGTGGCTAGGTGCGGTTATGTATGGGTGTGTTTTTCGGTGTGTGTGTGTGTGTGTGGATGTGGGTGTTGGGGTGGGGTGGGGTGTTTTCAATTGCAAAAAAAAATATAAAAAAAAAAAAAAATGATTAAGTTATTTGTGTAAATTATTTTTTTTTGTAAATGTATACTTTGTATCTTAGTAAATAAAATTCGAAAGAAAATATGCCAATGGCGTTGAACAGAAGTACAATGGAGAAACTCTCTCTTCAATACGTTTCTCCTCCTTCCTGTTACACTGATGATCATCCCCTCCCCCCTCACCCCCCCCCCCCAAACTGGATCATGTTGCCAAACAAATAAATAAATAAATAAAGCGATTCCATGTGATTTTAAGGCTTGCGTGCGCGCGCCGTCAATTTGTCAATCAAAGCTCATCTCTGTGCCGTGTCGGGGAGGGGAAGGTGGATTATGGCCTGCGCGGAGTCGTACGGTGAGAGTGGACAACGTGGGCAGTACCGGCAAGAGAAGAAACTTATCAATTATTCAAAATACATAAGGGATTGGGGGGGCTTTATTACACGGGGGGGGGGGGGCGACATCTCGAGATGGAGGGACGGTAGGAGATTTCCGAAGAGAAGGAGGCAGAAACGGGGTGAGGGGGGGGGGGGGAGAAGATACTTGAATAGAAACAACAGGGCCCGGGGGTGGGGGGGGCGGTCGGGGGAGGTGAAGACCTAATGGTGCGGCTTATGCATGGGTAATGTTGGGTTCGCCATTACACAAACGACACATTGTACAGACGCATGCTTGGATAAGTGGTCATTTAGGCATGTGGATATGGACTTGAGCGGTCATCTGGAGATCTGATCTCGTGGATAATTAATCAGCCGGACATGTGTGTTTAAAGATAAAGGATGATTCTTGTTTACGAACTGGGAGATAGTTGTAAGGAAAAAGGGGTGGGGGGAGGAGGGGTCGAGATTAGGACCCCTTAAGCATGACGATGAGCGAGAAGTTAATTGGTCAGCTACAGAGAAGATGATTGAACAGATGAATGCATACCTTGTGGGGAATGAAGACTGAGTTATCCTTCTTGTATCTGAATGCGACAATATTTTGGGGGCATCCAGTTATTTGGGGCTCGGCGACGTGTGGTCTTTTGGATATTTGAAAGAAACCTTGCTGTCCGTTGGAGGGGGGGGGGGGGGCGGGCATCTGGACATTTACAAAACATCGGCCCTAATCGAACTCATGAAACAAGAAGTTGGGAATGAAGATGAATTGTCTTTATTATATCTGAATGCGACAATATTTGGGATTGGGAAAAAGGGGGGGGGGGATCCATTTATTTCGGCTTGGGGACATGCTGTATGTCTGGATATATTTGAACGCCAACTTAGGTGGCCGTTCGGTTGGAGGAAAGGAGGGTGGGTGGGTTGGCATCTTGACATGGAAAAAGCAAAAAAGGTCAAAATCGAAATCTTGAAACAATATGTGGTTATACAGCAAATATCTGGCTGTAACATCATCGAGCATAACGTCCTGCCGCTGGGCAATAGAGATAACGTCATCTGTAAATTGACAGCAAGACATCCAAATTTGTTTGTTTCACATTTTACAAAAATGAAATAGATTTTCTTTTTCATTTCTGAGAAATTCTAGCCCCCCCCCCCCCCCACCGAAGTTCGGATATCCCCCCCCACTGAAGTTCGGATCCCCCCACTCCTTCCCCAGTCGTTCAATATAATTACATAAGAGACGAACCATCCACTAGCATCTGCCAATAATTCCACGTACAACGTCTTATAGGAGAAAATAGCTTTAGGACACAGCTCAAGTCGCCTCGCCTGTCGGCCCCCCCAGATGAGGCTTCTTAACATGGACGTACATGGCGCGAACTGCGCGTGCATAATTACCTGGAATCCCAAGGGATTATCACGGCCCAGTGATAGGACGGACACACATGGAGACAAATTTGTACGGATCTTTTGGTTTTGTTTCGTATACCCTGGCCTTTCTTCGGCATCATAGTTTGTTTTTTTTAAGCTCATTATAAAATGTTATATGTATATATAAATTTGTATATATAGATAATATTACGCGCAGATCCTAGATTTCTTGCATCCTCTACAATTAAGGGGATTTCGATGCAAAAGAACATGTCTGCCAACGTGCATGTTAAAAACCTCGTTGTCTAGACCAGGCCCGGGGCGTTTGGGGAATTTTCAAGATGGCGTCTCGCACCCCAGATGCCGTCAGACAGAATCAGCTCGGATCACTTGCTCATTCAGCCGGGGGTGGGGGGGGGGTTGTCCTTATAATAAATACAATACATATGAATAAACAATTGTCGATAACGAAGTATCATTTAAATTTGGCCCATATTTAATATGCATATATTTGTGATCTCTATCCGAACTCGATATACATTACACCCCCCCCCCACCTCAACCGTGACCCACTAGATAGATAGCTATCGTCGGTCACGCCCCGACCACTTTGTCTCCCCCCCCCCCCTGTTCTCGCCTTACTCCCCTCTTCTTGCCGTACGATCTCTAAGTGTAATGTGTCAGCCGTGGTATGACTCACACATAATATTATTATTAAAATAAATGTCGTATGACTTACTTTTTTTTTTTTTTTCCATGACAGCCTTTACACATTTATGGACCGCTAAACCATGGATCATTTTACTTTATGTCAAGGGTAGGGGTGTCAGGGTGTCAGGGTGGGGGAATGTGTGAATTGTTCACGAGTTATGGGGCGTCCGGGTGTTGACCGGTCTGTTTTTTTTTTTTTTCTTGTTTTTTTTTGTTTTCCATTTCCGTAAAACAAGAGTAGGCACTGTATATTTCATATCACTATCGGGAACTTGTACGTGTCTTATGCCGCTTTTACAAATCTCTGACACTCGGACAAAGTGTACATGTATCACAAACTCGGGAAAAGTGTACACATGTTACAAGCTCGGGAAAAGTGTACACATGTCACAAGCTCTGGAAAAGTGTGCACATGTCACAAACTCGGAAAAGTGTACACATGTCACAAGCTCGGGAAAAGTGTACACATGTCACAAACTCAAGAAAAGTGTACACATGTCACAAACTCGGGGAAAGTGTACACGTGTCACAAACTCGGGAAAAGTGTACATATGTCACAAACTCGGGAAAAGTGTACACATGTCACAAACTCGGGAAAAGTGTACATATGTCACAAACTCGGGAAAAGTGTACACATGTCACAAACTCGGGAAAAGTGTACACATGTCACAAACTCGGGAAAAGTGTACACATGTCACAAACTCTGCAAAAGTGTACATATATCTCAAACTCGGGCGCAACTTGTAATATTCTCTTAACCATGTGGTCAACTGTACCAATTGTCAACCCACGAAGTCGGCTGTACAAGTGACTCGAATACCCTCCCACCCCCCACCCCGGGTCGGACTCTAGGCTAATACCCCATTGCCCGTGCGGTCAGCTTGTTTGTCCACAGCTGCAGAAATTGAATCGTCCGTCTTTCTATTTCACTTCTAATCCTTCAAAGTGCACGCGTTTTAGGTCTATTAGATCCAAGGGTGCTGCAAAGAACATGTCACTTAGCCCGTATGAGCTCGCCGTGCCGTACGAAAAAGATTGTTTGAATACTGTAATTTAAATGCATTAAACGGAAATCCGTTTTCAGAGATTAGTCAGTGCTGGAAACAGCGGTTCTCAAAAATATGGATATTGTTTAATTCCCGCGAGGCTGTTTATTGAAAAAAAAGTGTTTTTATCCTGTATGTATATATATTTAATTGCATATGAACTTTGAGCTTTAAGCGAAGACTTTATGGTACGGACAGGTGATATACGCACACGGCATGGTAAGCATAAACGCTATCCGTACACTAAATGGTACGGATAGAGATACGACTATAAGGGATGGCACCAAGAAGAGACCGCCCAGAATGATCTATGCACCGCTCTTTACACCACTACGAACTTTTAGTATTGGTTACTATATTCACCTCAAATTGTTAACAATTGTTCTTATTAACGCAGTACATTACTTAGTGTAGGAGCTCTGCTAAGACCAACCTAATTAGGTCAGGGAAATGTTGGGTTTGGTGTTATCTGATCTTATGTTGATATTTTTATTATTTTTTTTCTGTCCGGAGTAAAAGATAAGCAGAATTGGCGACGCTAATAATCAAGTAAGATGCCAACTCTATATTTTTTATTTTTTTTTAAACTCCAAAATTAACTATTTGAGAACCTCTAATCGAGGTCGCTGAACAAATCTGAACTCTACATGAATAATTCCCTTTCATTTTGTTGCGTTTATCCTTTCGGATTAAAGAGTTGTGTTGTTTTTTTTTTTTTTTTTTTTTTTTTTTTTTTTCTTTTCCTTTTTCTAAATTAATTAATAACCCCGGGGGTAAGAGATTACTTGTTGAGATTTCTGTTGCATCTTATGTAGAGACTAACAGCAACCCGATGTAACAACACCAGTCCAACCGGGTTAAAACGAACTTAAAACCTCGATCCCATGGGTTTGCAACCTTTTCACTAATACAAGTGTAAACCTTACGCCTAATCCACCCGACTGAAAGCTCGGCATAATAGTCCCCGCCCACTCTGGGAGCGGGTCCTTTAATTTCAAGCCCAATTAAGTTGATCAGTAGTGCTTTGAAGTTAAGAATTATTTTTTTTTACAAATTACAAAATGAAGCAGCATGCGACCATCGAAAAAGGCGGGAATCGAACATGCCGCCCCGGTCACTGGTTGGTTAACCTGATTTGAGAAGCGTACCAAACCGGCACGTGCATAATTGATGCGTCTGGTAAGTGAGTCGTCGTCATCAAAAGCGCCGCTTCTCGCTTGAGTCGCGCGGGTCCGTGATTTTCGAGATGCGCAATCAAGGGAATGCACCCGGGGGCCCCTCGCTCGCGGACCTCACCTGATCTTGGTGTGCCCTACATGTGAGCAGGGCGTCTTTCCTGGGGCTATGCTCTCTGACTTGTAAGGGACCGGGGGGGGGGGGGGGACTTGAAGGTGAGTTGAAAGGTTTTTAATACCATGATACTTTAATCAGATTTCACTAACGGATAATTTGAAGATGGGAAATTAAAAAAAAATATTTAAAAATCTGAACTTTAAACTGTAGAAGTGTAGTACTTTTGATTTTAGTTTTAAAGTAGATTTACAAGATCACGTCACTGGCTGAAGCTGCAATAAGGGAAGATCACGTCAATAGTTCAAAGAGTATCAGATCATGCGACTCGGTACGGTTTTATCCCGTGAAGGACTCCATCTACTAGGAAAGTATATGTGCATATTTACGCGGCTCTGGGGATCCTCAAATGTGGCAACAGGAGATAAGAAAAAATAAATAACGTTATGGTCAAATGAAAGAGAGGTTTAACATGACACAGTGGCTAATTATGACATATGGCTCAGAATGACAGATGACTAATTACGTCAGAGTGGCTAATTATGACATAATTGCACAACATGACATAGACTAATTAAGTCACATTGGATAATTATGACAGAATGGCTCAACATGACACAATTGATAACTATCACAGAATGGCTCAACGTAACGGAATAGCTCAACGTGATAGAATGGTTCAACATGACAAAATGGGTAAGTATGACATAATGGCTCAACGTGACGGAATGGCTAACTCCGCCAGAATGGTTAAATGGCCCAATATATATCAATAAAGGCTAATTATGCGAGAATGGCCCAACGCGAAAGATATAGCTAAATACGTCAGAAATTTAATTATCAAAATTAATATAAATCTAAATGACAAGGTGGGTGTCCAAAGTGGGGGTCCAATGTGGGTGTCCAGTGTGGGGGCCAAGGTGGGTGTCCAACACCAGTAATAGTAAAATAAATGTGATGGATTATTTCTTTCCATCACACCCCCCCCCCCCTTTGTCAACACATTTAAATATCATGATATTTCTATCAAAAAACAACAAATCATTTTGTGTGCTTGTGTTTTTGTTGTTGTTTGCAAAATACATTACCAAGTGATCTACTCCTGGTCTTGTGTGTCCATCTACCATCTAATATCTAACAATGCATTGGATCTCTCTTGTGTGTCCATCTATCATCTATCTCTAACAATCCATTGGATCTCTCTTGTGTGTCCATCTATCATGTATCTCTAACAATGCATTGAATCCCTCTTGTGTGTCCATCTACCATCTATCTCTAACAATGCATTGGATCTATCTTGTGTGTCCATCTACCATCTATCTCTAACAATGCATTGAATCTCTCTTGTGTGTCCATCTACCATATATATCTAACAATGCATTGGATTTATCTTGTGTGTCCATCTACCATCTATCTCTAACAATGCATTGGATTTCTCTTGTGTGTCCATCTACCATTTATCTCTAACAATGAATTGAATCTCTCGTGTGTGTCCATCTACCATGTATCTCTGACAACGCATTGAATCTCTCTTGTGTGTCCATCTACCATCTATCTCTGACAACGCATTGAATCTCTCTTGAGTGTCCATCTACCATGTATCTCTAACAACCCATTGGATCTCTCTTGTGTGTCCATCTACCATGCATCTCTAACAACGCATTGAATCTCTCTTACTTAAAGAAAAGTCCGAAATGTTGTATAGTTTAACGATTATTGTTTCCATTTCTTGAAGGAAAAAAGGTGTGTATAACACGTTCAAATATGTATGTTCACATATGTACGTTCACACAATTACAAATTTCTACGTTCAAATCTGCAAGCTCAAATCAGTACGTTCAAATATGTATGTTCAATTATGTACGTTGAAATCCTTACGTTCAAATGTGTACGTTCAAATCCGTAAATTCAAATGTTTACGTTCAAATCTGCACATTCAAATATGTACGTTAAAATATATATGTTCAAATATGTACGTTCAAATGTGTACGTTCAAATGTGTACGTTCAAATGTGTACGTTCAAATACGTACGTTCAAATATATATGTTCAAATATGTACGTTTAAATATGTACGTTCAATTATATATATATATATATATATATATATATATATATATATATATATATATATATATATATATATATATATATATATATATATATATATATATATATATATATATATATATATATATATATATATATATATATATATATATATATATATACATATATATATATACATATATGTATATATAAATATGATAAACGGCTCAAAATCTCAAAACGTATTGAAAATAGGTCCACTGAATCAAAGGAGCAAAAAAAAAATACAACAATAAAAAACGTCTAAGTATAAGCTCCATTCAGTACCACAGGGTAATGGAGTGGGATTGGGGGCGACGAGTGACGTGCCAGAAGAAACACCCTCAGTCGGCTTGAGATGTGGCCAAACATCAAACCCATGCCATAAAATATCAGTAGAGACGGCAATCATCACGCCCCGCGCCCCCGGACTACTCGAGCGCCCTCCGTGTCTGTATGCCGCATTGCGCCACCATAAGCACTGGGCGTGAAGATAAACCAAATATAAATCAAACACAATTTATTTGACGGTGACACTCCTGCCACGGGGTCACGGACCCGCTCCCCCCCCCCACCCCGTGTATTTTTTTTTTCTTTTTTACCCCTTGCGCTTCTCCAGCATTCTTCCTTTTGATTCCCCCAATGTTATTGTCCTCCGAGCCGTGGAGACGTCCAGATAGTTTTAACTTCATTCATTTCTTTTGAATTATTGGATCTCTTTGTATCTATGAGTTGCGCTTCCACTACAACCCTCCTCTTTAAAAATAATAACAGCAAAAAAAACAAAAAAAACACTCGTTTCTCAGCCCTTCCCCCGTCCTCCCTACTTTAACTCTAACCCCCCCCCCCCCCGGTCTGCTTTTACCCGGTACCCCAGACTTTGGAGTTGAGTCCCTGGTGTAGCAGATGAGCAGTTTTATCATTGAATCTGTTATTTTATGCATATCTGATTTCGTTCTTCCATTCTCGTCCATCGGTCTGCCCACCACACTAGTCACGATCCGGTGTATGCTTTCCTATGCGTCGTTCTATATGGAGTGCTCTATATGTTGCTCTGTATGATATTATGTTTGTCCTGCATCTCTTATTTTAACGTATACTTTACAAGGCTTGTTGCATAACAGCATCCCAAAGACTTGGGTAACATTCGGTGCCCCTGACCCGTGACCATGGTTGTCACTGAGGTTTAGTTTCTGTTGTTCATTCTCGAATGTCTGTCTGCTGGTCCGATATACCGAACAGGGCTGTCTCGTTTGTCAGTTATACCAAAGGAACATGTTTGTCTGCCTGTCTGTTATACTAAATGAACAGGTATGTCTGCTTGTCTGAAGTAATACAATGTGTGGCTGCTTGTCTGAAGTAGTACAATGTGTGGATGATTGTCTGAAGTAATACAATGGGTGGCTGCTTGTCTGAAGTAATGCAATGTGTGCCTGCTTGTCTGAAGCAGTACAATGTGTGGCTGTTTGTCTGAAGTAATACAATGTGTGACTGCTTGTCTGAAGTAGTACAATGTGTGGCTGCTTGTCTGTCGTGATATACATCTATGTATCTCATTTCCTAAGAATATGTGATATTAACTAGACCATTGATATGTTTGATCAATGTCATACATGTATCGTGTGTACAAGTCTATCTAAAACTAGACATTTTTATCGTTGATCACTGTCATCCGTATGTACAAGTCTGTCTAAAATTATACCGTTTATCTGTGACCACTGTCATCTATGTGTACAAGTAAATCTAAAATTATACCTTTGTTGTCTTTGGTCACTGCCATACGTGTGTACAAATATGTCTAAAATAAGACCCTTGTTATCTTTGATCAATGCAATCCATGTGTACAAGTATGTCTAAAACTAGACACTGTTATCGTTGATCCCCTTCTAGATTCCTGTCAGAGCTACGACCCCATCCACGATGACGTCATCCAAACTCCCCACCCTGGCTTAGACATCATTAAATAGCAAGCTTATATTGGTAAGTCTTCTTGTTACTTCTTTTTAACCCTTACCCCCCTCCCCCAACCCCCCTATTCCATAATATCTGTAAGCCAATCACCAGATTTACCGACTCAAATTATTCGCGATCCTGCATTAGAAATGTATCTTATTTCTTCAAGGTTCGCCCTATTTACATGTTAACCCTGACCCCCACCCCTATCATGCCCCAACTTCCCCCCCCCCACACACACAAACCAGCGTCCCTAATAACTAAGGTTTGATTTTAAAAAGAAAAGAAAAAAAAAAGATTAAAAATAGATAGAAAGGAGAGAAAAGAAACTAATTTCTCTTTTCATCATCATTCTTTAACCACCCTCATAGATCGTTAGTTTTACACCCCTTCCATCACCCCCTGGTCGCCGGTGTCAGCCCCCCCCCACCGCCGCAGTCGCTAGCAGCACCACCCCCCTCCCCCCAAACGTCCTTTTCCTTCAACTCTGTACCCACTGCATGATCGATGCCAGTCCAATTCCTCTGAAATTCTTCAATCCTCATTCGCTACCTTCAACGTCCAACCAACGCGACTTTATAAATCTATGTCCAAAGCACATTTAAAACAGCGATTACAAAAAGAGAAGAGGGAGAAATTAAGAAAAACAAGGGGGCTGGCCCATTCAACTCACCCCAACCCACCCCACCCACCCCTCCCTCCCCACACGATCCTGTCCTGTTCTGGTAGCGCTGTGAGCTGTTTCCCCCGTCCGGCCTGAATGCCATCACCCTCTCTATCGATACGTAGTTCCATATCGTATCGGGGAGATTTCTGTGGCAAGCACCCCCCTTCCCCCTTGCCCTTCTTTGGCTGAGAACTCTCTCTACTGGAATTCTCGCTCGACCGTCGCCATGGCCCCGCCTATTTCCTCGCCCCGCCTACCGATCACATCTACCCAGTATCGAAGATTGTACACTTATGGTTTATGTGACAGCCGTTGATGGGGGCATGGAGTTGAGCACGGTGGAACGTGTGACTTTTACTGTGCTCACAAACAGCCATAAAAGACAAACATTCGGACTGGACATTGGTCATTGCTGTTGTTCAAGGGAATGGGGGGGGGGGGGGTTTCATGTACTGCCCCCTCCCCCACCCTGACACCATCGTCTTAATAGTTTGGTATTGACCGCGGGAAAGAGTTTAATAACAGACAGTTTAAGTTTAGGTTAATATTGTCACCGTGATCGACATGGGGGGATTTGGGGGGGGGGGGGCTGAAGGGCCTCTGGTCATCTCGTTACTTACACGAGAGAAGTGTGTGAGGGGGTGGGGGGCTGAGGGAGGTTGACAGATGCGACGGGGGTGCACACGTTTTATGTCATCTCACTCAAGGCGTCACCTGTATAGATGAGGGTCATGTGGACCGGCGGAGATTTTGACATCAGCATGTGGGTGAGTGTGGTTGCCGGGCGGTGGCAGGGTACAGAGTTGTATAGTAGGGCAGTGTTGTTTTTGTTTTTGTATCTACAACCCTGTCTATCGCATCACTGATGGATGTGGTTGGTCGTGGGCTGATGATGGTGTATCCACAACCCTGTCTATCGCATCACTGATGGATGTGGTTGGTCGTGGGCTGATGATGGTGTATCCACAACCCTGTCTATCGCATCACTGATGGATGTGGTTGGTCGTGGGCTGATGATGGTGTGTCATTGGAAGGTATTACACGGTGACGTTGACGGCGTCACGTGGGTCTTTTGTGTTCCGGCAGGGTTGTCTTCTTTTCTGCTGGTCCTGTAGTTAAGCTATACCTTCTTATATTATTTAGACGCTTGAGGCTTGCCGGGTTTTCCTCTTTACCCCCAGCTCAAAGATTCATCGTGTCTTTTCAATTATCAGCCTGTTCGATATTGTGTGTCTCTTTAGAATATTCGGTCAATTCGATCTAGTCATTCTATTCTGTCTGTTCAGTGTGTTCCGCCCATTTGGTCTATTCAGTCTATTTGGTCTATTCAGTCTATTCGGTTTATGCATTATATTTGGTCTATTTATCTCATTAGCTCTATACAGTCTATTCGATGTGAAATAGATCGGTTTATTCGGTATATTAGGTCTATTCAGTGTATTCAGTTTGTGCAATTAGTTGGTCTATTCATTTCATTAGCTTCCTCCAGGCTAGTCTATTAAGTATGCTCGGTCTTTTCGGTATATTATTAAGTCTATTCGGTCTTTTCGGCCCGTTTAACAACGACACCAACGAGTGTCAGTCAATTTGACGTCAAACTTGTTTCAACTATTACCTTAAGCCTATGCCGAATACTGACCTTTTGCGACTCACACATTCACACTCTATTCGCTATTTCAGTCAGCACCACTGTTATAGCATTAAAATAATATATATGCAGCCACCGTTATACCAATGGAGTAGTCTGTGTGTAACCAATGTTAATACTAAAAAATGGTATATATGTAACCACTGTTACACATAAGCGTCAATTAATTTTTTTTCAGAAAAAAAAGAGGGTTGTGGGGGTCGGCTTGTTAAGTTGTTTCTTACCGAAGGCGTGACGTCCACAGTTCATGTTACATAGCAATTTAAATAAAATTTTCAAATTCATGGGGGAGGGGGGATATGTGCAAATGCCCCGCCCCATCCTACCTTACCCAAATAACGCCCGTGCTGTTATATCATTAGAAAAAGTCTATTTAACCTCTGTCAAAATTGTGCAGGTAAAATGCATGGACATTTAGTTAATTCAGTTATGTTTTTTAAACTCTATATATTCTATGCCCCGTGTTCCTTATAATCCAACTCTTACGACCTTCCGGCGAACCTATACAAGACCACTGCCTCGACGCCCATGTACTCTCTCGTTCGTTACGTCACACGAGGCTATACGAGTTACATTACGAACTGCAGAGTGAGGTCTACAGTACAGCCCCACTATCCCGGGGTTAGGGTTGTGGTAAAGCAGGCTGGAAACTGGTTAATTTAATGGGGGTTGAACAACAACAACAAAAAAAAGGGGTGGGGGGGCAGTACACGCAAAATAATTCACCAGTTTTTGTGAGTTGATTTCTTAATTTATGTTAAATTGCAATTAACTATAGGAAATAAACTCAGAAGTAAACGGAACAAAATAAATAATAATAATAAAAAAATAGTTCAATTTTTTTTTAAAGAAAGTTGAGCAATTGGTTTACAATGTCCCAGGCATTACGCGAGTTAATAGAGTTGCCGTGTAGTGTAGACAAACCGTTGGCACTAAACGATATCAGCTTTATTATTCTATTTATTCATACCCCAATTAAACCACAGCTTTATGGCGCGGTTTATATGTGTGTCATTCCTCCCCCCCCCCCCCCTTTTTTTTTTTCGTGTTGAACTTTTCAAAATCATCAGGGCCTTTTCTAAAAAAAAAAATTATATAAATGCAATTGATAAACCAATGTAGAATGGACCGGACGTTCACAACAGAGTTGAGTTGTCATGGCAACCACTGGTTCCCGTATCCCTCCGCCTTTTTTTCCTCCTTACGAATGCAATCAATTCAAAGTAATTACACACAATGGGCCGAGCCATGAAAGGTAATCTTAAACATTCCTATTTAAATCAAAAACACGAATACAAAATAATTATGGGTTAGGGATGAAGGGGCGGGAATGGTCGTACATTTTTTAGCGTCGACAAAATCCCGTACTTGACTCCTGCGAATCGGATTGTTATAGTTTGATTTTACCGTGTACGTAAATAAATATCATAGCATGTACGCATGTATTACTTATCTATACATACTATGCACACCATCAAAAAAGACAAACAACAAAAAAACAACAACATTACTCTACGACAGTGCACCGCTTAAATAACATTTCGATGACAGTGGTAACAGGAAACTCATTTTAATATATCAGAGCACTGGCAGGAAAATATGTATATGTACATTAATTTTCTTTTTAATCATGTAACGAAGTGGTTATTCGTACCCGGGTACCAGAAGTGAGAGGTTGGGATTTAAAAAAATATTCAAAATATTATTGTTGGGTTTGTAAGACCAAATGAGGTATTAAATGATAGATAATTAAATAGACTATACGTTTGTAGACTTAATTCTTACTTTAACTAAAATAAACTACCACAAATGACATCCGAATAGCATTGAGTCTAATGGGACCCGGACACGCAGCACCACAATTCGCAATTCTTGTACCCGGGTACGAATAGTCGCAGCCATTATATAATGCTGCCCACCATCATATTACACCTTTATTTCATTATGGTCTGTCAATTTAGACAAAATATAATCTCCGTCATGCATATGTCATCTTGAGATTGTCTCATCCATCTATAATGTTGCACCACTTCATTGTCTCATACATCATTAATGTTATACCACTTCATTGTCCCATCCATCATTAATATTACACCACTTCATTTTCCCATCCATCAATAATGTTACACCACTTCATTGTAGCAAGCTTCTCGATTATGTCATGGTTTTATCTTCATAAAATTTCGCCATCATAAAATTGTCACTGCCCACCAGATGATAGTAACATGTCCCCAACATAAAATATCCCAATTGTAAAAGGTCACCAACATAAAATATCCCAATTGTAAAAGGTCCCCAACATAAAATATCCCAATTGTAAAAGGTCCCCAACATAAAATATCCCAATTGTAAAAGGTCCCCAACATAAAATATCCCAATTGTAAAAGGTCCCCAACATAAAATATCCCAATTGTAAAAGGTCCCCAACATAAAATATCCCAATTGTAAAAGGTCCCCAACATAAAATATCCCAATTGTAAAAGGTCCCCAACATAAAATATCCCAATTGTAAAAGGTCCCCAACATAAAATATCCCAATTGTAAAAGGTCCCCAACATAAAATATCCCAATTGTAAAAGGTCCCCAACATAAAATATCCCAATTGTAAAAGGTCCCCAACACAAATGTCCACATCATTAAATGTCCCAGTCGTAAAATGTCTGCCAATATACTTCGAGCTGCGCAGATTAAGTCCAGCTTTGGCGCATTTAATCCAATTAAGCCCAAAGTTGATAACATTTACCCTAAGATGATGTCATTAATATGTTGTGAGGGATGTGTGCTTCTTGACCATGACAGTTCATCATGAACAGTTTGAACTTAGCCTAGCTAACAATTTAAGTGAGCCTAGCTAACAATTAAAAGTGAGCCTAGCTAACAATTTAAAGTGAGCCTAGCTAACAATTTGAAGTGAGCCTAGCTAACAATTTGAAGCGAGCCTAGCTAACAATTTAAAGTGAACCTAGGCAGCAAATTACAGTGAACCTAGCTAACGTTTTGCAGGGAACTTAGCTCAAAATTTAAAGTGAGCCTAGCCAAACAATTTCAGATGAACCAACCTAGCACAAGACAGGCAACCTCTTGTCTGACCGGTCCCGAGTCTTGAATCTCTCAGCCTGAAGATTTCGTCCTAGCGCCGGGCATATAATTTGACTCACGCAAAGGAAGGCCTGTTGTTGTAATGACATGCTCCGAGATACGATGCGGGCTGACTAAACAATATGGCGGTCATATAGTCTTGTGTGTGTGGGGGCAGTGTGTGTGTGGGGGGAGGTCTGCATTTGTGTTGATGTGTTTGGGTTTCCTCCCGGGCTGGGGGGGGGGGCCGCGAGGGAGCGGGGAGGGTGCGGGCAGATGATCATCTAAATCTTGCACAGGATCTGCAATGGAGATCTTTTTTTCTCGAAGTAGGAACATAACACACACATACACACACACACATACACACATACACACATACACACACACACACATACACATGTACACACACACACACATACACACACACACTCACACATACACACACACGCACACATACTACCGTTTCTCCAGACAGAGCATCTCTACAGTTAGAAAGTGGCCACGTTTTATTTGATATGTTGTATTGAATTAAAAGGCGGTGAGATAAAAGTCGGTGCTCACATTAAGACTTCGAGGACACCAGGTCGGGGTATGGGTGGTGGGTGGTGGGGGGGGGGGTCTGCGTAGTATGGTCAGTGAGGTGTTTTTTTAAAAATAATAATATCAGGGTAGCACGCACACGGGTCAAGATCTCATGGAGGTAGCCATACGAATATATCGTCATGAAGACAGTATATTTCCAGGAATGCAGTTAATGTAGTCGGATTAATGTTCGAATTAAATATGCGGATATCTTGTCACAGTCACAGTAACAATATAATTAAGACGATGTAATAGAAAAAAAAAATCATAAAACTATCATAAAATTATCATAAAAATTTCATAAAAATATCATAAAAGCATTAATAAATAGATATCAACGAAATAAACCTTATTTGTTGGGAAAATATAGAATGATATCTTTTCATTTTGTATTGATAGGAACATTTATCTACAGCATCATCGTTAACGTCCCTGCCGTTATAATTATAACTCACCGTTATATGTATAAAATATTTGAATTGTTACACACACACATACATATGTATATATATATATGTATTAATTGTTGTAAACTTAATTTTTTTTTTTTTTATAACTGATTTGACTTGCAGTGTTCAAATTAAAAATAAATAAATAAATAAATCGCTTCTACCACAAATATCTCCGTTGTACGTTATAATAATAATCACAGGTCTCGAACGCATTTTTTTTTGCAAGCCTATACCCTCTACCCTCCCCCCTTTCCCCTTCTCTCAATTTCTACTGACGTTTTAAATCAAATCAATTACAATAATTGTTTTATTAATATCATCATTTTATTATTATTCCAATTATTATTATTTTTTTTTTCAAAAGATAATAAAGAACGAAAATAACTCATTGATAATCGGATAATTTCAATCTGTCTTATGACGATTTTTCTTCCTTAATAAAATCAAAATTATTATTTTTTTTTTAAAATATCTAATTAAATTATCAGTGGTGTTTTTTGTCTTTTGTTTCATGGACGTAAATGTTTAAATGGCCATCTTATAGTTTTTGTCAAGAAGGATTTCCCCCCCCCCCCTCTTCTTGTCGTTATTAAGTTTTCTCAAGTGAAAAAAATATATCGTATATAAAATATTATATATATATATTTGTTTTTGCATTTGTTGCTTCATTCCGTTCATAGACATCGGATATTTGTGCATGAACATTACACAATTTATAGTTTGCACAAATCCGATTATAGATTATAGATTTGGTTTTTCCAACACTCTTTTTATTTTAGTTTAGAACAGAATAGTGTTTGTTGTATTCACCCATCAGTGCCATCAGAATGACGTCGTTTAACCCCACCAGACTGTCGCCATGCCTTTTCTCATTATGTTATCGTAATGTTATCATGCTGTTATCATGCAGGGAGCATTATCAATCTATAACCAAAATAAAAACAATTTTAAAAAAAATTAAAAAATAGAGTTCCTCCATTGTTTCATCGTGCAAATAAACCGTGATGGTGCTGAACAACTCCACGAGACACACACTAAAAGTGTCTGAGGTTCAAACATTTTAATAGAACGTGTGTCCATGGTCAAAGGATGATGGTACGCTTATCCGGTCCTTGCAGGTCTTTTTATCAAATATATGAATGATTGAACTGTTTACCAAATGTTTACTATGTGCATCCATCCATCCATACATCCATTCATCCATCCATTCATCCATCCATCCATCCATACATCCATCCATACATACATACATACATCCATACATACATACATACATATTTAAAAAAAAAATAATATAATAATAACAATAATGATTAACATAGGATTAACAGCTGTGTGGTTAAATGACGATGTGTGATGGACGATTCAAATCACTATTACAAAGACCTGACATTTGGAGATGTTTTTTTTTTTTTTTTTTTTTTTTTTTTTTTTTTTTTTTTTTTTTTTTGCGTTTGAAAATTCGATGAATTATATAACATTCGCTTGACTATACGGTGCGGTGATAAAAGTCCATGGCTTTGGCCATTCGTCTCAAATTCTTAAAGTATTGTATATAGGCCTATATATGCATATATAAATATAAGAAGAGACATTCTCTCTTGGAAAGTATAACAATCGGTTATGTCAACCCATATTGTGAATTTCAATTTTAATTACTGTCCCTGACCACCCACCGCCGTTTGCGTTCCTCGTTAGGAATGGTGCACAAAAGGTAACAAAGTTTCATTACCCATGGCCACAAAGTGTGAGAAGACCCGCAGCTCCAACTCCCCGCCCCCATTGTATTAACGGTTTTAACGGCAGAAGCTTAAAGTCAACCCACTCTCCCCCCCCCCCCCCCCGGGTCGTTATATGGATTTTATCCTTAATTGTGATTGTAATGAAAACACGCTTATAGCATCCGGGAGCTGATGTGACCCATTGATCACAGCTTGAGAACCGCTGGCAATTAAATTAAAGCTTCCGCCCTCTTCGTTATTAAAATATTTTTAAAAAAATACTTTAAAAAAAAAGAATTTGTGCTAGTGTGTGTGAGTGTATGAGTGTGTGAGTGTATGAGTGTGTGAGTGTATGAGTGTGTCAAAGTTAAAGAAAGAAAAGGACGGTTGAGGTTCATTAAAAATGTTATCCTCTTTGTTTGCACTCCTCCATGTTAGGCATCTTGTCTGCATCCGCCATCATTGCTTACGTCAGACTGCTTATTCCACAGTTTTAGCCTATAACGGTTCGAGCTGTGAGATGTTGGAAGTTTTTGTCACCCCCCTCCCCTTTTTCTTGTCCGCCCTCTCCACGGCCTCGTTCGGGTTTAAGAAACGGAAACTGATCTTTGGAGATACTCGGGTTTTGCAAGAACGTCGAGTGCCAGGGCCTCCCGTCCACAGTTCGCGGTAAATTAGACCCGGCCTGCGTCATTAATTTAATTTTTCAGTATGCTCATCTTGTTTGGACATGCCGTGGGCGGCCATGCTCGTTGCACTAAATTATCGCGTAACTGCCCCCCCCCCTCCTTAGACACCCCCTCAGACCGCCCCCCCCCTCCACACACCTCTTTTACACTGTACCTTTGTGTGATCGTGTTTGTTTCGCATCTACTTTTAATCAATTCATGAATCATATTTTTTCTTTATATATATATATAGATATATATATATATATATATATATATATATGTGTATACATAATATAGTAAGGATACATTCAACGTTGGCCCTCGAGGAGTTTTTGTTGTTGTTTTTTTGCGCGGGGGGGGGGGGGGGTCCCTTTGCGGAACCCTTTCGGATATTTATCCGTCATCGCCCGATTCAACATACGTCTTTCGTGTGAGTCAAGGAAATGCAAAGGAGTTGCCGGAGTTTGTGAAGCTAATTGTTCGGCCATGTCAACTGCTGAAGAGATTTCTCATCAGAATTATTTCAGTGGAGATTTCAGTTTGTTTTTTTGTTTTTTCTGCCCCTTCTCCATACGATGCAGGCATTCAGAATGAGGGTCTTCGTGGACGTCAATGGATGATAACTGATCTATCTGGAGTTGCTTTTTTTTTGTTTGTTTGTTTCTCTTTGTTTCCTTCGCTGTTTGTGTCATGTTTTATAAATCTCCTTTCTCGTGCCCCCTGGGACCGAGAATAAACCACACGTTTGCAGCAGTGCCTTCTGGGACCCGCAAATAAATCACACTTTGGCAGCAGTTCCTACATGGACTGCAAATAAACCACACTTTGGCAGCAGTGCCTACATGGACTGCAAATAAACCACACGTTGGCAGCAGTGCCTACATGGACTGCAAATAAACCACACGTTGGCAGCAGTGCCTACATGGACTGCAAATAAACCACAAGTTGGCAGCAGTGCCTACATGGACTGCAAATAAACCACACGTTGGCAGCAGTGCCTACATGGACTGCAAATAAACCACAAGTTGGCAGCAGTGCCTACTGTGACCGCAAATAAACCACACGTTGGCAGCAGTGCCTACTGTGACCGCAAATAAACCACACGCTGGCTGAAGTGCCTACTGTGACCGCAAATAAACCACACGTTGGCAGCAGTGCCTACTTTGACCGCAAATAAACCACACTTTGGCAGCAGTGCCTACTGTGACCGCAAATAAACCACACGTTGGCAGCAGTGCCTACATGGACTGCAAATAAACCACACGTTGGCAGCAGTGCCTACTGTGACCGCAAATAAACCACACGTTGGCAGTAGTGCCAAGCGGGGATTCACTTAGACCACACACATTGGCACTAGGGACTTTACTGGAATCACAAATGAACCACAAGCACACAGTTGCATCCTTATGGCACAGATAATAAATATGTGTTGATGAAGAGCGCGCATTTTCTGTGTTTGTTTTTGTGTTTTTGCTTTACATATTACGTTTGAATTAATTTAATGAATATCCCTACAATTTCAAGTTGCAATCTTGGCGACTGTCAGGCCGATAATTTATTATTTATGGCAGTGGCTCTCAACCTTCTCGTTACGCCGCAACCCTTTAAGACATTTGTTCATGTTGTGGTGACCCCCACCCAACCATACTTTTTTTTCGTTGCTACTTCATAAATATGGGTTTCCCGATGGTCTTAGGCGAAGCCTGTGTATATAAGGTTCGTTCAACCCACGGGTTGAGAGCCGCTGATTTATAGCGACTTACGTGTCTCTGTCTTAGGAAAGGACACCAGTCTTACCAGTAGCGTCTCATTGAACTTTCTGACACAGTCGAGACCCACTACGTTTCTTTGAGATAAATCAGGAGTTGAACCCTCGCCCTCAACCCGGTGAGTCCAGTGCATGCACCACGTGGTCAGCTGATGTCACCCCCTCCATAAACCAAGTATGGCTATTTAAAGCCGTCTAAGCCCAGCCAACTCAACAGGCTCCCCTTCCTCACCCCTGATTCAACCCATAATACCAGCAAATAAGATACAAAAAACCGAAAAAAACCGAGACCGGTTTCACGAAATTGCGAGGGGGCTATACGTTAAGGCCGGCCATAAATACCTCGGTTTTGCTCCGGCGAGTTCGCAAAGTGGATTTCACGTAAATACGATTTTCTCGCGCCGAAACGAAATGGAGTTTCTCACTTGCCCAACGTGCAACAGTTGATTTCATAAAGTTCTACTTTGTTTCAAACAAATACGCCACTTTGGCACTGATCATCAGGCCCCCCTCCACCAATCTCTTTTCTCTCCCCCCCCCCAGCCCTCACGAAAATGGATTTATCCGTCAATGAGTCCCCTCTTGCAGGGACATGCGCATGTGATGAGCAGCCTGCAACAGTAAATTGGGTCCGCTTGCGTCATCCATGTTCCACGTCCCACATGCATTGGCAAATAACGCGCCCGGGCGGGCTGGTTGGGGTGTGGGGGGGACCACAAGTGATGCGGGGCTCAGATGGGACGGGCGAGCACTTAGATCAGTTGCGTCAGGGGGCTCTTATGGGCTCACGAAATTGACATGCTCAGTCAGGTCCCTTCGATTTTGTTCCTCGTTTTAGTTAGATGCATGTGAGAAGTAAAAAGAAAAGAAAAAAAAAAAAAAAGAAAGGAAAAGAAAAGAAAAAAATGAAATAAAATGAAATATTTCTACGCATGTTTTTCTCTCCACACCCCCCCCCCCCCATTTTTATTTTTATTTTTGGAGATGGGCGGGGTGAAACTTTTTGAGAAAAGTTTTGTGGGCGTGGCCAAGCAAAAGAAGAAGAAAAAGAAGGGGTGTGGTAAGATAATACATCATGGGCTCTAAGAAAAGTGTGAAGCTAAAAGGGTCCGGGAGCTGTCTGCAAGAAGCCAGTTGGACCGAATCTTGCCTGTTTATTGCGCATGTCGTTAAATGCATGTGCAGCCGGCACTGACCCGAACGCAGGTTCTTTTACTTTTTTTCGTTGTTTTTTTTTTTTCCAAAAAAAAAAAAAGTTTTTCCACAGTTTTTCTGATCTGTTTTTTTTTTTTTTCCCCGTTCAGTGCTCGATAGAGATGGGTGTCAGTGGCCATGAGAAACTTGGGGTGATGGCATCCTTGGAGGGGAGGGACGAGTGGGTAGCGGAGTGATGTGACATTAACCAAGAGTGAGGGAGGGGTATGAGGCTCCTCCTAGTTTAAAACTAGTTGCAGGTTCTTTTTTTGTTTCCCTTGCTACAGCGAATCCGAAGTAGACACACGCAGACTGCACCACACAGTTACCCCACACTGCGCCCCAAATCGCACCAAACGCCGCACCACACAACTGCACCATACACTGTACCGCATACTCCACCATACTTGTTGGTGATTATGCTAATGATTGAGTAATGATTGTGTAAATTAATGTTTTGTAAAGCTGAGTGATGGAATGGCTTATTGCTTGAATACACTAATTATTGTAAAGTGAAGGATGGGCTAATTAGATGCTGATGTTGTGCTTGTGGTTGTGGTTTTCTTTGCTGCAATGGAATCATCAAACATTTGGCAATACAGCACAATATATTTTATCAATAACTGTTTTCAGAAAACAACGAATGTAATCATGTCTTTTAGGTTGCGGAGATATAGAGGTAAGCACCGACAAACCTGCACAACCAAACATGCACATTTACTAAACATGCACATCCCAACCGGACACACTTACTGACCTATCAAAAAGAAATTTAAAAAAAAAAACAAAAACATGCAGTGATTGTCCGTGCAGAACAAACACACAACAACAACACTCATTTTTTTCTGACACACACACACACACATACACATACAAAGGCATATAAACATACAGACACTCACAGACTTACAAACACTCTGGTGTGCGACACCCTCGGAAGTCTCAGATAGCAAACAAGAGGAAATGATTGGAAAGGGAGAGTGTAAGGGGGTGCGCATGCGCACGATAGGACACCTCAGAGCATGATCATGATTGAAAACAAGCCTTAATTGCAGGGGTGGTGGTGGTGGTGGTGGTGGTGCTACCGGGGACCGTTGGGCTGGCTACGGGGGGAGGGGTGGGGACAGTAAGGGTGTGGGTTAAAATGCATGACCATGATTGGAGAATTTGAAAAAACGGGTGCGTCCCTTTCACGGCGAAGCAGAAACATGCGAAAAGTACGGATACAGTGCAGTTGTCGCGGTTTCGCTCTTAAGGTACCAGTGGCACTCCAGCCAGAGCCGCCGCTCTTATTTTCTAATGATGAAGATGGAAAAAAAAATTCTTATAAGAAAAATATAGATTTCGTGGAGGAGAGGGTGGGGGGGGGGAGAGGGGTAAAGGACTTTAAGTCGAGATAGAGAAGATGGAAGCTAGGGGGGGGGGGGGTCGGGGGTTGCCGGGGTGTTGGGTAGACGAGAAAGGCGAACGAGAGTTGACACCCCTAGTGCATGTCCGTCATTAGAGAGAAGAGAGGAAGGGAGGCAATCCGCCATTACTAAGAAAGTGGAGACGGTCCGAATAGGAAAACATGCATTTAAGGGATTTGTTGGTGGGGGTAAGGGAGGAGGGGGGGGGTCGAAATAAGATATAAAAGAAAGCAAACGTGAGGTGTGTGTGGGGTGGGGGTCGAGTGGGGTACGGGCATTTCTTTTTCGCCACAACTTGGGCGATATCCGCAGTCGGATATAAACCGATCCTCGTGGCGTCACCGTAATGAATAATGGATCGTCTTTCCGTTGTTGGTGCTGGACGATACCAAGCTACAACTCACTGGACGATACCAAGCTACAACTCACCGCGTTGAAATCTATAGCAAAAATGTGTAATATTAAGTCTGAACATTTCGGATTTGAACATTTAATACACGTTTTTCGTCTGTTCATTTGAAATATGCGTTTATACGAGACGATGCTCAATACGGTACTGATGGTGTCGTGCAAGCATCAAAGACGGGAGTCGCCTGTTGTCGCAGTACTAGCAAAGGTATCGAAGCGCGTATCGTAAGACCTGAAGCGACGGAAGTCGAATGCGTCCACTAAAAGCATGTTTGTGCATGTCTGTCAGATGGAAATTGTCAGTCCCCCCCATCAGCGCCCAATCTCATCCCCCACCACCACCCCCACCCCACACCGCCCCGCCTATTTCTGCCATTCACAATTTTCGTATCGTCTGTTATAAAGGTTGTGTTTTTTTTTTACTGAAGTATTTTTTTTTTTTGTTTCGCCTGCCCTTTCCTTCATTCTTTTTTCCCTTATAGTCTTTGAATGCCCCAAGTGATGGAAGCAGCTCGTGTTCCAGTGGTTCCAGATCGAGGCTGTCTCTTCAGTTGGCTGAACCATCCCACTCGTTTCACCCCTCCCACTAGCCTGCCCTTTTTTAGTATAACGAGAGAACCCATCTACATATTTTATTGCGACACTCGGCCCTTACGCGCATGCGCAACTATATTCTTTTGGTTCAGCTGACCACCATAAGGTCAAGATGTGCCTTACCCCCCTCTCTCCTCAATGACGATGGACTGGGGGGCGTGGAGTAAATGATATGAAGGTGGGGGTTTTCCATGGGGGGGGGGAGGGAGATTAGAGGTGCTTTCATAACGAGCTGGTCATTGTGGTCAACATGGGAGTAATCTCAAATTGACCTCTTCCTCGTGAGGTGGGGACAAGTAGGGAAGGGTCGCGTGATTGTTTATATATGGAGGAAGGTGGGGGAGGGTGCTTGCTGATGCAAAGAAGGGGTGTCGGTTGGTGCATAAAAGCAGGGTTTTGTTTTTTTCGTATATAAATTTGGTTATGGTTTATTAAATAGATGATGTTTGATTGAAATTGTTTCTAGTTACTATAAGTGCAGCTAGCTATCTAAAAGTAATGTGTGGTATCTAAAAGTAATGTGTGGTATCTAAAAGTAATGTGTGGTATCTAAAATTAATGCGAGCTATCTAAAATGTGGCATTGCATGAGGCACATTAAAAGTAAAGGGGCGCCGATGAAGACAATTGGGTGGTGACCAACGGAAGAGCTGCCCACCGCAAGCTGCAAGTAAAATGGAGATGTTCCCTGTGTCTGGGGTGGGGTTGGGAGGGGGGAGGGGGGAAGCCGTTTGGAATTTATGAGCTTGCATCTAAAGACCTTCTCGAATATTCCTTTCTATTAGTCACGGCCGACAAACTTTGGATAGGAATTGGGCGGGTGGATGGAGCAGTTAGACGGCGGCTTGGGTACGGATAGCTCCTGGCTTGCATAGGACAGTGTTGTTAGAAGAGCATGTCATTGACGGACCTGTATGGCTTAGTTTGAAAAGTGTATGTCATGGACGGACCTGTATGGCTTAGTTTGAAAAGTGTATGTCATGGACGGACCTGTATGGCTTAGGTTGAAAAGCGTATGTCATGGACAGACTTGTATGGATTTGTTTGAAATTGTATGGCGGCGAGGGACGTGTATGGCTTTGCTGGAAAAAATATGCCATAGAAGGACTATATGGATTATTTAGAAAGCGTATGTCATGGAGGGACTTGTATGGGTTAGAGGGGAAAAAGACATGTTATCAAGTGTACACTATGACGCGCGAATGTAGTTTCATACACATATATTATAATGACGTCATCGTGTGGTTGCATGTTGACCGTTCAGTCAAGGACAGTGAAGTCACACACACATTTCTCATTTATTGGTCTACACATCAACTAAATTAATGACAACAGAGAGTACGATTAATGATAGTCCGATTTATTATTTTTTTAAATATATGTTTGTTTAAATACCTTTGAAATTATTTATTAATAGCCACTCATTTTTATCTTTAAAAAATTAAAAATGAATAGATTATAGACAAATATAACGAGTCTTTTTGGGGGGTGGGGCGGGGGGGGGGGGGAGAATCCAAGCATAGACAAGAAAAGCATTTTTTAGGTCTGAGTGGAAGGAAGTGGTGAGGCAGGTCAAAGCCTTAGATGGGCTGTAGCGCCACAAGGATGGATGATTTAAAAAAAAAATGTTTTTGGTTTAAAACTAAGCGTTAAAACAAAGTCGTGTAAAAGTTCGAGACGAAGTGTTGTCTCCCCTTACAACAGTCATTACGAAGTGTTGTCTCCCCTTACAACTGTCATTACGAAGTGTTGTCTCCCCTTACAACAGTCATTACGAAGTGTTGTCTCCCCTTGCAACTGTCATTACGAAGTGTTGTCTCCCCTTACAACAGTCATTACGAAGTGCTGTCTCCCCTTACAACTGTCATTACGAAGTGCTGTCTCCCCTTACAACAGTCATTATGAAGTGTTGTCTCCCCTTACAACAGTCATTACGAAGTGTTGCCTCTCCTTACAACTGTCATTCAGTGACAGACTAATTTCACCAGTCACCCACTTGTTCCCCATGTCTCATTTTCCTTCCCCCTGTCACTCAATACATCCAACTTTCATCTGTTTCGCCCCCCCCCCCCACTTTCATTGAAACGATCCACCTTACATTCGTTCCTGCCCCCCTTCTGTCACTCACACCTTCCACCAGTTACTAAGTACTTCTACCATTCACCCAGTCCTTTCACCCGTTCATTCCACCCGTTCATTCCGACCATTCCTTCCATATGTCACCCACACCATCCATCTGTCATCCATACATTCCAACTGCCACTCTCCCCTTCCTCCTGTCACTATCGCTCCTGGTTTCACCACATTTTTTTTTGTTTTTTTACAAACCTACGCCTCCGTGTCCACTACTACGCCTCTGTGTCCACTATTACGCCTCTGTGTCCACTCCTACACCTCTGTATCCACTCCTACACCACCCGGTATTATCAATAATTGATGTCTTATGATTACTAATGCATTCTCTCTATCTCTCTCTTTCTCTCTTAATTACCAGCTTTGATAAGATTACGTCTACATGTAATTGATTTATTATACATGAGTGAGATTAACACTAAACCTACGAGTGGAGAGGGGGGGGGAGAGACACACATAATACATCGGATTGAAAGTATTCTTAGTGTCGGGTAACGAAACAATATTATGAAGTTCTATGTCAGGTGAAAGAGATTGCAGATATTGACTTGTTTAAAAATCATAAAATACGTGTTGGGGAGGGGACAGAACTCGTCATGATCTGGAAAAAAAAGGGGGTGGGGATGAGGTAAGAAGAGCCAGAGTGGTGATTGTACAAATAATACATAATAATAATAATAATGAAATAATGTTTAAAACATATGGAAACTGATTAACTATTGTAACGAGAAGGCAGCTGAAGTTACACCATTGTAAAAACAGAATACAATGTGATAAAACAATGACGCGGGCTTAACAAAATAAAGTCAACACTATAGTCCTACTGTAGGCCTACCCAAAGAAAAGTCTCATGTATTAATTTATATATATATATTAAAAACAAAAACAAAAACAACAAAAAAACAAACCCAAAAAAACATGAAGTCCCGCTTTTGTAGATGCCCGGGGGGGGGGGGGGGGGGAATGAAAAGCTCCCCATGGAATGGAGACACAACAATGGCGATTGTTCTACACGGCAAGCGATTGGTGGTCGGAACAAGACCATTGGTTGGTGCTGTTGCGTCAGGCGATTGTTGTGTACGTGCCAGGAAGACACCCCGAGCTGTGGGACTGAGATGCATGCTCATGACGTCACTTCCAATCAGTGGCGTAGCGAGCTTAACTCGCGCCCGGGGCACAATACCTTTTTAGCGCCCCCCCCTCCCATTCGAAACCATACAGTATTATATATGTAAAATATACCATGTGGCGCCCTTTTGTGAGTAGCGCCCGGGGCATGATGCCCCCCTTGCTCCCCCCTCGCTCCCCCCTCGCTACGCCACAGCTTCCAATGCGCATCAATTCTTTAGGTATATGAAAAGGGAGAATCGCCTTCTTTCATTATCATTTGGCGATGAGAATGTGAGGGCGAAAAGAAAACGGTGACGATAAAAAAAAATGTGAATGTTAATGTGTTTTTAACAATATGTGCATTGTCATGTCGGGGGATGGAGGTGGGGGGGTCGCACACACCCCCATCCCGCTTTAAAGCAGCTTTTTGTGTGAATAAACGTTCACATGCGATCAAAGCAAAGGCCACAGTCACATAGCACAGTCACAGAGAACAGTCACATTATAGCACAGTCACACAGCATCCAACCGGTTCTCCTTTTAACTCTTTGAGAAACCCCAGACAAAGGATTGCATCCGGTAACAGGCAATAATGATGTTGACGGTTTCCTTTACTCCGTCCACATACGATACCACACGCACCCGCATAACACGACACCCACATTTCACGACAATCACGTCTCACGACAACCACATTTCACGACACCCACATTTCACGACAATCACGTCTCACGACAACCACATTTCACGACAATCACGTCTCACGACAACCACATTTCACGACACCCACATTTGATGACACCCACATTTCACGACAATCACGTCTCATGACACCCACATTTCACGACAACCACATTTCATGACAACTACATTTCACGACAACCACATTTCATGACAACCACATTTCACGACAATCACGTCTCACGACAACCACATTTCACGACAACCACGTTTCACTACAATCACGTCTCACGACAACAACATTTCACGAAAACTACATTTCACGACAATCACGTCTCACGACAACCACATTTCACGACAATCACGTCTCACGACAACCATATTTCACAACAACCACATTTCACGACAATCACGTCTCACGACAACCACATTTCACGACAGCTACATTTCACGACAATCACATTTCACGACAATCATGTCTCACGACAACCACATTTCATGACAACTACATTTCACGAAAACCGCATTTCACGACAACCACATTTCACGACAATCACGTCTCACGACAAACACATTTCACGACAACTACATTTCATGACACCCACATTTCACGACAACCACATTTCATGACAACTACATTTCATGACAACCACATTTCATGACAACTACATTTCACGACAACCACATTTCACGACAACCACATTTCACTATAACCACATTTCACGACACCCCTCATTTCGGGACACCGCGTTTCCTTTCATTGTTCCAATCCACAATCCATCTCTACTCTACCTCTGCGTCTGCACCTGGTACTCCACCACATTCGCCACTCTAATCACCACACTCATTACCTCACATCGGAATCTCGCTCTAATCACCTTATTAGACTACCTCCATCGATTCCTCCACAACTCTACTTATCAACCCCATATCCCACCTCTACCTTCTTAATTTCAATCACCATAATACTATTTATTTATCTCCTCTCCCCCCCACACCCCTTACCGTTTGAATTGCACAAACTCCTAAGCACTTATTTGGCTCCCTCACCTCAACTTCTTCACGTATCCACTTCCAAATGCCCACCTCTCCCCCCCTCCCCCCTCCCCCGTTTTTTTTTTCGACACCTGCAAGCCCAATCCTCTTTTCCATTCCCTGAAGTCACTACCCCCATCCCACATTAACCACATCCCCATCCCACCTCCCCATCCCCACTTCTACTGTAATCCACATCTGTTTTCAATATCTACATTACCTCCCAACCCTCCAACCACTTTCTGGCCCCACAACTCACACATCCCCCTACATCCACCACCTTCTAACCCCACCCCCACACCCCTACCTATACACCATTCCACACACCATGTCACCTAATCCTAAAGCCATGGGGTAATAGAAACTGAGACATGTGATACCCCCCCCCCCTTTTTTTTCCCCCGTCTCATTACGCCTTCTGCTATTGAACTACACTGTGAATAGTTTCAATACTAAAAGCATGAAAGATGTATGCCTCTTACATATCACGTTACTCCTTTTTATTCCGGGCTTATGACGCAGGGTCAACTTTCATCCACACTTTTATAATAGACACCATCTAACGTCCAATCAGAATGCATGGCATTGCGTCATGTTCTTTTTTTTTTTTTTTTTTTTTTTTTCTGACCCGCCCACTTTTAATCCATTGGTTCTTGATTAAATAGATAGATTGGCGTTACTCGCTGACCTATCAGCAGGCACTAATCTATTAACGATTCGATCTCGGTAAATAGTACAGGGTGATATTGCCGGTTCCGGGCGCGACAAAGTAAAAAAGAAGAGGAAACAAAAATAATACTACGCCTCAAATCAGATGAGAATTGTTTCGCTGCGCTCAACATTGGGAATATAAGAGGTTTGGTCTATGCAGTGGCGTAGCGAGCTTAACTCGCGCCCGGGCACAATACCTTTTTTAGCGCCCCCAATACCTTTTTAGCGCGCCCCCCCCCTATTCGAAAACCATACAATATTATAGTAAAATATACCATTCGGCGCCCCCTTTGTGAGTAGCGCCCGGGGCATGATGCCCCCCTTGCCCCCCTCGCTACGCCACTGGGTCTATGTCGTGGACGACTGTTGCATTCTGGTTAAAGCGTGTAAGACGTGTGTGAACAAAAGTTCGTGGCGCGGTTAATGTGGTTAAAGATGTTTGTTGGTCAAACAGCATGAAGACTCCGGTTAAAGCTTTTTGTTTGTTTGTTTTGCTGTTGTGCCTCGGGACATCTATATGAAGTCCAAGAGACCAGTTTGTAATCACGGTGTCTTCTATACGCTGATGGCCTGAAGATTCCTAGAGCGGTGCTTGTACAAGTCTACATTAGAGCGGTGCTTGTACAAGTCTACATTAGAGCGGTGCTTGTACAAGTCTACATTAGAGCGGTGCTTGTACAAGTCTACATTAGAGCGGTGCTTGTACAAGTCTACATTAGAGTGGTGATTGTACAAGTCTGCATTAGAGCGGTGCTTGTACAAGTAAAGATTCCTAGAGCGGTGCTTGTACAAGTCTACATTAGAGCGGTGCTTGTACAAGTAAAGATTCCTAGAGCGGTGCTTGTACAAGTCTACATTAGAGCGGTGCTTGTACAAGTAAAGATTCCTAGAGCGGTGCTTGTACAAGTCTACATTAGAGCTGTGCTTGTACAAGTAAAGATTCCTAGAGCGGTGCTTGTACAAGTCTACATTAGAGCGGTTCTTGTACAAGTAAAGATTCCTAGAGTGGTGCTTGTACAAGTAAAGATTCCTAGAGTGGTGCTTGTACAAGTAAAGATTCCTAGAGCGGTGCTTGTACAAGTAAAGATTCCTAGAGCGGTGCTTGTACAAGTAAAGATTCCTAGAGCGGTGCTTGTACAAGTAAAGATTCCTAGAGCGGTGCTTGTACAAGTAAAGATTCCTAGAGCGGTGCTTGCACAAGTCTACCTTTAAACAAAACAAAGTCAATTCTCGTTTACTTTGTCGTTTAAATCAATATTTACAACACACAAAATATGACAAAATAATGACGCTAGACGCTAGGTGTCCCAAGTCACTGTTACTGGCCCTGTATGAACAAAGTCTTGAAATAATTGACATCTTAATTAATTGTAAACATACCCCCCCCCCTTTTTTTTATTTTCAACTGGGAAAAAAAAAAGTTGTCCAAGAAATAGTCACGTTGTATAGCGACGCAAGCTAAGTCATGCCCATTTTCGACAGATTGCATCCAATCGTTTCTTTGCCGTTCAAAACCACCACGTGTATTTTCCTCGACTGAACACGCCTATGATACCTCCTGTACAACTTCTCTAACGTAAGTCCATTTTGATGCCCACTTGTGACCGCCCTTGAGTCGAGACCTCCGAGCCACACGAAATATCGGTAGGATATTCTCCCGGGTGCATCTTCTCTGGTTGGCTGCCTGGGGTTGGCCGTGCATTAGTCAAGCCATCTTGAACAAGACAAAGGACACACACACACATCATTTCGCCCTAGAGCGCTTTACTAAGATGACACACGCTTGTCACAGAGCTCTCACTATGAGGACTCACATTTTTCATAGAGCTCTTACTCTTACTATGAGGACACACATTTGTCACAGAGCTCTCACTATGAGGACACATATTTCTTTGATAGCGCTTTATCATAAAGGCACTTATTTGTCATAAAACTATCACTATGATGACACTTATGTGTCATTAAATCTCTTATCGTTACACCTATTTTTCCATAGACCTCGCACATTTTTAACGCAAACGCACAAAAAATTAAGTTACACCCCTTTTACATTAGCGCCCCCCCCCCTTTACAAATTTTACAGTTTAAAAATATCGCAAAACACTGATTGTTTTACCTTAGACAAAAACACTGCCAACACTTTTTAGCACTAGGGGAAGAGTTTGTCAAGTTATACTACTTTCTAAAAAGGTTATTAGCATCACTATTTGAAAGATTGATGTCGAATTTTTAAATAGTTTACAGTATATCTGCTAGATTTCAGCGCTAAGTTTATAGTAGAATTTTTTCGGTTTTTAGAACCAACAATATTGAAGCACCCCTGGACTGTAGCACCACACTTGAATGTAGCACCACTTGACTGTAGCACCATTAAGACTGTAGAACCACTTAGGGTGAGAACACACTAGGTCCGGGTTTCACCGGATTCCAAGACTGACGACGAGACCGGTCGCTCGGTAGAACTGTACGTCGGACATTGTAGAAATTGAGAATACATGGCAGCCGATCGCATCCGAATGTTTATTGCTTATCCTAACAACGGCCTTGACCCTGCTGTCTTTCCGCTGGCGAGTATTAAACTAAACATAGATTTTTAATGAGCTTGTTGTATTAAAAAAAACTGGAATAGATGAACATATGTTCTATTTGACGAAAAATCCATTATTAAAATTATTATTGTCAGAATGAACCAACAAACTTTTGACTACCTACCTATTGTGGGAGTAACATAAAAATCTCTTGCATTTTCCGATCGGATAGCCCCCTGCACAATATCCATTATTATTAATGACACCAGTGATGCTTTTTGGGAGTGCTTTGTTGAGGAGCGTATGCCTTGTCCCACCATAGGATTAATGGAAGAGACTGCTAAGGACTACGAAAGGATATGGAACTTTCCACATTGTGTTGGTAGCATTGTCGGCAAGCATGTCTGCATTGAATGTAAAATTTATCATGTTCTAAATATTTTAATTATAAAACTACCACTCTGTGGTATGCTTTGTTGGTGCAAAGTATAAATTAAATTATTAAGTGTTGAATGTGGGGCAGCAGAGTGACAGTGGTATTTTCGTTGAATCAAATCTTTACAACCACATAGGAACGGGGTATTTCCCCTTTCCTTAACCAAGACAGATACCTGGGATTAATAAATACACATCTTCCATATGTTTTTCTTGGTGACCAAGGTTATCTTCCGAAGAAACATCTGATGCGACCATGCACAACCAGTGGTGATACTGTATCACGAGAATTTGAAGTTTACACATATCGTTTTTTAATCCCAACCTCTCACTTCTGATACCCGGGTACAAATAGCCACTTCGTTTATTTTATACAATTCTACAATATGTATTTATCTTAAATTACTTTTGATGGATCCGAATGAATCCTACACAAAGTTGATGCAAAAAGAACTGCAGTGACGTCATTTGCTTGTTGTTTTTTTTTTAAATTTAACTTCGGACAATTCCGTCGAACATCGCTCTAATTATATGGTTGCTATGTCCCATAGTGGAGAGCGATCATCCACTTGAGATATTAGTTTATCAATTTCTACCATTTTAATTGATAAAATGCTACAATTTGTATATATTTAAATTACTTATGATAGATCCAAAGGAATAGTACACAAATGAAAGGCTATTCTAGATTTTAAGGTGACATTTTTGTACAAATAATCTGTAAAAAATCACATGCCGCCATTTTAATTGTTTTTAAAATTAGCTTCGGACAATTCTGACGAAAAAAACAAATTCGACCGGCGCGCGTTACCGACTGTCACCGATGACGCCTGAGCAAATGTAGCTGTGTTCACTTTGTTATTGCATTTGTTTTTTTATACCGATCTAGTCTCGTTCGTCAGTCTTGGAATCCGGTGAAACCCGGACCTAGTGTGTTAGCACCCTTAGATTGTGGAACCACTTAGACTGTAGAACCACTAAGACTGTAGAACCACTAAGACTGCAGAACCACTAAGACTGCAGACCCACTAATAATGAAGAGCCACTAGACTGCAGCACCACCAAGACTAGAACCACTAAGACTGTAGAGCCATTAGACTGTAGAACCACTAAGACTTTAGAACCACTAGACTGTAGAACCACTGAGAATGTAGAGCCACCAGACTGTAGAACCACTAAGACTGTAGAGCCACTAGACTGTATAACCACTAAGACCGTAGAGCCACTAGACTGTAGAACCACTAAGACTGTAGAACCACTAAGACTGTAGAACCACTAAGACTGTAGAACCACTAAGACTGTAGAACCACTAAGACTGTAGAACCACTAAGACTGTAGAACCACTAAGACTGTAGAACCACTAAGACCGCAGAACCACTAAGACTGTAGAACCACTAAGACTGTAGAACCACTAAGACTGTAGAACCACTAAGACCTCAGAACCACTAATACTGTAGAACCACTAAGACTGTAGAACCACTAAGACTGTAGAACCACTAAGACTGTAGAACCACTAAGACTGCAGAACCACTAAGACCTCAGAACCACTAATACTGTAGAACCACTAAGACTGTAGAACCACTAATACTGTAGAGCCACTAAGACTGTAGAACCACTAAGATTGTAGAACCACTAAAACTGTAGAACCCCTAGACTGTAGAACCACTAAGACTGTAGAACCACTAAGACTGTAGAACCACTAAGACTGTAGAACCACTAAGACTGTAGAACCACTAAGATTGTAGAACCACTAAGATTGTAGAACCCCTAGACCGTAGCGACACCAAGACTGCAGCACCCCCCAAGACTGTACCAACACCTCTAACGCAGCAACACTAGGGTCCAGCACCCACGACAGGTTCATTTAGTGCAGTGAATTCATCTTGAGAAACCAAGGGAGAAACTAAAAGTGGAAGAAAAACAAAAATAAATATGCATCACGGTTGACGATGTAGAATCCAGATAAAGAGGATATCTAAGTGAGACAAGCCACACGCACAAGGTGAAAAAGAAGAACGGGATTTAAAAAGGGGGGGGGGGGGGCTTTGACATAGAAACAATATAATTTTGTTTTTTAAAAAAGGAAAGTAGAATTATTATTATTTTTTTTTTAAAATAAACTAACATTTCACTAGATCTCCCGCGAGAAATAGGAAGGGAGACGTGCCCAGAGCCTCTGGCAGTTGTTGGCCAGACTTTTTTTTTTTTTTGCATGGGGCCAAATGGAGAGCAAAAGATTTGGAGTTCCATGACGAAGAAGTTCAGGTTTTGTCACAGTGGACCAGGGGTGGGGAAGGGGGGGGGGGTAGAAGATGGCCGCCGAACAGAATTAGGGGATAGAAAACAAAAAGGGGGGAGTGGGCTGGGGATAGGGGTTCAACGAAATAAGACAAACAAAACCACCATGTTATTGTTTTTAAAAACTGCATGGATGCGGCATAAACAATACTCGATTAGGCTCGGTAAATGAGGGGTGTGGTGGAAAGGGGGGGGGGGTGTGGCAACTTGGAACAAAAGCGATGTGTGGAAGGACAATTTGTGTCTTGTTTGCTAAAGTATTTGGTGAGAAAACAAAAGCGTCATGTTCGCGCAATGGGGGGAAAAAAAATGTTATTTGTTGAAAAGAAATAGATTTTTTTTTTGTCCCCTTCTAAAATGATGTCTTTCCCCAAATGCAAACGGAGAAAGCATTTTTTAAAAAAAATAACAAACGAATGATCGTAAAAAAAAAATAATTAAATATATAAATTTTGATTTCAAAGTTTCCGAATTTTTTTTTTTTTTTTTTTTATTTTTTTTTTTTTATTTCAATACCAAATGCGTTGACCTTGAGCGGGTGTGATCCACCCATCCACCCATCCAGCGAACCCTGTTTCTTTATGAGTAACTATGTTAGCATGCACTGTTGGTGTGGGTGTGTTGTTTTTTTTTTTTTTTAAAGGGGTCGTTTAAAAAAAATCCGTTAGTGTTTGGAGAAGGCTTTACAACAGGGGACAGACCTTGGTTAACGTGATGTGGTTAAAAACAATCAAATTGGTGGTGACCGGCAAGTTAAATTAAATAGAACATACAGAGAGAGCAACAATTTAATGCATTAAATTATTATTATTTTAATATATATATATATATTTTTTTTTTTTAAAATTAGGGAAGAATCATCAGTAATAAATGAAATATGGTTTAAATGTCACTGATATGATCCTCTTTGTTTCTCTGTCAATTATTTCTCAACTTACTATGTGACCGTTTGGTAAGTTGCAATTATTAACTTGCCCCCCCCCCTCCCCCTTTTTATGTTGGTTTGTTTTGTTTTGTTTGGTTATTATTATTATTAGTTTATTATAAATTACATCAGTTATGTGTGAGTGGAAGGAAGTAGTGATGCAGTCCAAAGCCCTACATGGTGTGTAGCGCCACATGGATGGCTGGATAAATTACAACTGGCGTTACAAAGTGACCATTGAGAGATGTTGTCCATTTTATACAATGAAAGATTCTTTCAAACGAACTGATTTTAGTAGAATTTTTTTTTGTTTGTTTCTTTTTTTGTAATTGTTCTTGATTCTAACGACCAGCAAAGAGGAAAGGGGGGGGTGCATAAAAAGAAAACCCACATCAAAGACGAGCCATGTGTATTATTTAATACAAGTTCTAGCCCGCCAAACATGGACGACAGCAAGGCGTAATCTTCCCATCTACTAAAGTTACTTAACAAAACATGAACTCAAGTAACGCACATTTAAGAATCCCAATTTCGCTACAACCACCTTTTTTTGAATATTCTGATGTCACAACCACTTTTAGGCCGAACACTTAATACACCATAATTATGTTGAGACGATTTCATTTTCCGAAAAGAAAAGATTACGCACCAAATGCAGTTGCGTTATAAAAAAATAAATCATTTAGCGTAGTAAACGGGAATTATATTTTGCGCACTAGTGAGCTCATTATTGAACCATACTTTCAAACATATAGAATCTTTGTGTAATATACTCTCAATACCAAATGCGATGATTAGGAAGCTGCCGACGAGTCACGCCAACAGCTAATATATATACATATATATATATAAGATATATAATCTCTATACCAAATACGATGAATAGGAAGCAGCTAGCTTGTTAGGAAGCAGCCGGAAATGGAAGCAGTCTACCTGAAGCGTAATATATATAACAGATAAGAGATTATAATAGTTTGTTACGCAGCGCGTCAGGTCAAAGGTTTCCTATCTATGACTAGGCATCCCACTGTTATAAACGTGCCATTAGTATGTTCTCAGAGGTGGATGCCATATTTCCTTAACAGTTGGAAACTACTCTCTGTCCATCTGGCAGTTGGACGCCCTCTGGCCATCTTGTTGTTGGACGCCCTCTTATCACCAGACCGTTGGATATCCTGTTCATCAGACAGTGGGACGCTTTCTGCTCACAAGACTGTTTGACGCCCTCTGTTCATCAGACTGCTCAACGCCCTCTGACCATTACGCTGTTGGACGCCCCGCGGCTGTGTGGAAGACAGTCAGAATGAGATTTTATGTGTCAGCGGATAACAGTGCATCCATGATTGTAGGTCATCTCATTAAGGTCCATCATGATGAGCAGTTCCCGTGACGTCACAGCAAACGTGAGGAGACAAGGGAACGTGCCCTAATCAGATTGAAAGTTTAGCAAACAGAAGGGGTGAGGGCGCCAGAAAGGTGGGGTGTTATCGAGGGAGATGTTGCAGAAAGTAGATTGGAAGGGGGTTTGAGAGGGTCAGGGCTGTTTCGCTTCCCCATTCAGCTTAATACGAAGTTGACCTATGGACGTTTATAATTTGACTAAATTCAATTTAAGTGATGTTTTAACAATTTGTTTACTACCAACCCGTCATCCGACCCACCCCCCTAAATAGCCCGCCCAAGTACCCCAGTAACAACCCGTTGTTCACAAGCAACCCGAATCTGCCAATGTAGTCTGTCTTTGCGTCTCCTAGGAAATATTACCGTCGATACCATAATACTAAATCTTTTTTTAGTTTTTCTTACATTAACCTCTTATATACCCAGTCATATTGATCGGTGGCAACCCCATTGACCTGTGGCGGCACCATCGACCTGTAACGGCACCATTGACCTGTGACGGCACAATTGACCTGTGGCGGCACCATTGACATGTGGCGTGAACATTGACCTGTGCGCGGCACCATTGATCTGTGGCGGCAACATTGGCCCGTGGCTTATTGGTATCTAGCAGTAACGATACCGTGAGTTACATTCACTAAGTGGCAATGGCATATCGATCCGCTGCCGGTGATTCCCCAATACCATCGTCGGCATCGATACCCCATTGTCGTTAACGTCGATTCCCTATTACTCGACAGCCATTAAAAATTGACAATGGCGGAGACAACGAAGACGTTTTGCCCACACGAAGACAAATCTCTGCTCCCTCCTCTTCCATCCTTTGCTAAGAGCGCCCCCCACTCCCCCGACACCCCCTCCCTTTCCACCCACATCCATCTTGCCCGTGTCCAACGGAGCGTCCCAGCGTGTCGTCCTCCGCCACTAAACCCCGTGAGCAGACCCCCCTCCCCGGCTGCCGATGCGGTGATTACCATCCACGCATCACCCTAACGATTACCTTCCATTATTAATGAGGGCGGGTCTGTCTTGATGTAATTGCCTTTATTTACGTGGCATTAAGGTGTCCGGTCTGTCTCTTCTCGACAGTCGGCTTTGCGTTGCGTCTTCTGGATGCATCTTTCAGTGACTTAAAGATATAAAGACAATACTATAACACTAACCAAGGTGAGGGGGGCGCGGGGCGGAGGGGGGGGCTGGATGGGGTACTGATGTGGGACATTTTGAAGGGGATCAGAGTGAAAATGGTGAACGAGGAATAAAAACTCAGAATCCGATTTGGTACTAAAACGAATTATCTATTCGCGCATTGTTCTATCTCAGTTCGTTTTATAGAGGCCGTTCGTAGCAATCGTCAAGGTTATATACTTGTATTGTAACTTACATTGCGAGCCTGACAACACCCAATGTAAACTTCCCGCACCAATGCCCTGAGACAGATTCAACACTGTAGTTCGAAGACCTCATTTGTCTAAAATAAAAAAATAAAAAATTAAAAAAAACACAAAAAACAAGATCACCTAAAACAATGACCTTCTATGATCTGGGCCGTAATGTCAAAGTAAAAGGTCACCCTCGTCGAGGATTCATAAACGTATGATTGCTGGTTCCCGAGTGGGGAGTCTACTTTTTCTCAGAGGCTCCGCCAAAAGTATATTGGTGGATTTACGTGGGGGGGGGGGGGGGTCACATCAGTCGCTCTTAAGGCTTTTACGTAGTATTATTATGTAATCAATGAAGGATTAACAAAGATCCCCGTGGAGTTGGCTGATGGATAAATGACCATGGGTAACATTAACGTTTCTATGACATGAACACAAAATTTCCAATGTGATATTTCTTTTGATTTCATGCTGTGTAGTTGGTCATGGTGTGTAGTTAGTCATGGTGTACCTCCAACAATTTAGGTTTGAGAAAAAGGATTGCATCTAGCGCCCATGAGTGTGCGCCTTGAGAACCATAACACGAGATCATTGCCCCTAAATAAGACAAAAGCGAGTTTAAGTAGAATGGATGCAGATGCCCGATTCTCACGTTAAGACGTAATAGCCCTATGAGATCAAGAATTGTGTTTCCCCTGCCGCACGGACAGTTTAATTTCGGCCGCTGTCATGTCCGTGAATTTTAGAAGCTTTTTTGTCATTGGACGCCCAGGCGGATGGCCGACCTATTAAAACTTATCTCTGTGACATTCGGGGGAGATGATTGGCCTGATTAGCGTTATCTCACTGACGCAGTGAATGAAATAGTGGGGATGTGACGTCACAACTAATTCACCTTTTAGCGTCAGATTCTATTTAGCGAGATGTGTCGCTGGCGTAAGATTGCTGCAGGGGGCGGGTGGTGTGGGGGGGGGGGGGGGGTTTCTGTGAACGGGGAGAGAAAAAAAAAAGAGGAGGTGGGGTGCATGATGAAAGACGATGCATTTACATGAAAACTTAGATTACTATTGCAGAAGGAGAAAGGAGAATAATAGGGACGTTTCGGAGAAGAGGGAGGAAATGAGAGACAGAAGAGAAGTGTGATTGAAGAGTTTTGGAAACGGTATTTCCTAAAAAAGGAACTTGAGTGGATATTTGCAGTGGATATTTGCAGTGGATATTTGCGATTGAAACAACAGATGTGCAGCTCAAAGAAGAAATGAATTAACATTGTAGCATGTGTGGAGAAATAAGAAAAAACATATACAAGATATACCGACTTTTGGGAGTAACGAGAAGAAGTTATTTAAAATAGACTGAGTATTGGAAGGCATTTTGAAGAAGGTATGTATGATATAACGGTCTTTGGGGGAAGTACGAAGAAGGTACATAATACGTACTGACTTCTTTTAGAAATAAGAAGAAGATATAAAGAAGGTAGAAATAAGACGATAAATAAGGTATACTGATTTTTGGGCAGAAGTAAGAAGGTATATAAGATATACCGATTTTGGGGGAGAAATGAGAAAATTTTGAGATGGGAGAAAGGAAGAGAAGGATGCAGAAGAGATTAAGGAAGGGGGTAGGAAAAAAAATCGGGTTATTAAGAGCTTAGAGCCAATAGCACATTCGTGAAATGAAAACCGGCGGTGTGGCCCGAGTTAATCCCCTTTCCCTGTGGGTTGCCTCCCGTGCACCATGGTTTCCATCAAAAAGAGACTTTCCCTTGTTATAAGGGGGAAGGGGATGCACCTTGCAGCTCACTGTATGGTGCCAATCATAAGGAAGGCAGCACTTTTCAAATTTATAGGGACTGGTCAAATGTTTTGTAATGGTGGCCAACTGGTCCGGTGTCACGTGGGGCTCGACTGCTTACAATTGTCGTTTGTCAGGGTTTACGTCTTCTGCGCCCAACTGATCCATTGTTGTTGACCCTGTTTGGTGGTTTTAATGTCTTGTGTCGAACTGATCCAGCGTCTTTGTTTTGGCCAATATCGTATGTGTCGAACTGATCCAGCGTCCTTGTCTTGGCCAATATCGTGTGTGTCGAACTGATCCAGCGTCCTTGTCTTGGCCAATATCGTATGTGTCGAACTGATCCAGCGTCTTTGTCTTGGCCAATATCGTATGTGTCGAACTGATCCAGCGTCCTTGTCTTGGCCAATATCGTATGTGTCGAACTGATCCAGCGTCTTTGTCTTGGCCAATATCGTATGTGTCGAACTGATCCAGCGTCTTTGTCTTGGCCAATATCGTGTGTGTCGAACTGATCCAGCGTCCTTGTCTTGGCCAATATCGTATGTGTCGAACTGATCCAGCGTCTTTGTCTTGGCCAATATCGTATGTGTCGAACTGATCCAGCGTCTTTGTCTTGGCCAATATCGTATGTGTCGAACTGATCCAGCGTCTTTGTCTTGGCCAATATCGTATGTGTCGAACTGATCCAGCGTCTTTGTCTTGGCCAATATCGTATGTGTCGAACTGATCCAGCGTCTTTGTCTTGGCCAATATTGTATGTGTCGAACTGATCCAGCGTCTTTGTCTTGGCCAATATCGTATGTGTCGAACTGATCCAGCGTCCTTGTCTTGGCCAATATCGTATGTGTCGAACTGATCCAGCGTCCTTGTCTTGGCCAATATCGTGTGTGTCGAACTGATCCAGCGTCCTTGTCTTGGCCAATATCGTATGTGTCGAACTGATCCAGCGTCTTTGTCTTGGCCAATATCGTATGTGTCGAACTGATCCAGCGTCTTTGTCTTGGCCAATATCGTATGTGTCGAACTGATCCAGCGTCTTTGTCTTGGCCAATATCGTGTGTGTCGAATTGATCCAAAATCGTGTTAGTCATAAATCCACTTTGTGTATCTGAAGTCGTTTCTGTCTTACTATTCCAGGGTCGTTGTCTGATCTGATGTCACGTGATCGCAACATCCACCTTGTTTCTTTGTCCGAAAAGCATGCGTCTTACCGGCGCAATGTTTCTTGTCTGGTCTGATGTCTTATATGTTCTGACTGATCCAAAATGTCATGCACAGAATGTCATTTGAGTGTTTGATTCTATTACGCCACTTGAGTCAGCGCTTGAGTTCCAGTGCGCATATTTTTTTTAAAAACATTTGTTCAACTATAACGTATACGATTTAGCAAGGCGTAGATGTCTTTATTTATGCTTTCCCAGTGACGTTTTAATTAATTTTTAATTTTTTTTTTTTGTATTATCATTGTGTGAAGTGGTTCCATGACAAAACGACACATGACAAAATGACAAAGGACAAAACGACAAGGTGACAAAACGACAAGTCTTGAAACGCCTCCGCCGTCTTTAGTGCCTTACATGCAATAACGTAAGGTCAACTCTTTGAAGATATTTTACATGCCTTATAGTTGGAGTAACACGGTATTCGGGTCATCAGACTAGCCGTGACACTAACCATTAACCTTGTCATTTTGTCACCTTGTCATTTTGTCAACTTGTCATTTTATCACCTTGTCATTTTATCACCTTGTCATTTTGTCAACTTGTCATTTTATCACCTTGTCATTTTGTCACTAGCCGTTTTGTTCTTTGCCGTTTTGTCTGGTTGCTGCATGAAGTATATCTTCTCAAATAAGAAGGAAAAAAAAAAACTGTCACACGTGTCAAACGCTTGCAATTTAAAGTTTCTGTGTACCAGTCTTTCATTCATTCCGTCATTACTCTTGTCATATACATGCCACGGACAAATGGGAGAGTTGGGGGGGGGTGGGGTGGGGGAGGGGTTGGGTGACATGTCATATTGCTGACAATCAGAAGTGCCAAGATATCGTGTGTCCCTTGTTCGTTAGTTGCTCGTTAGCCACCCACCCATGGCGCGTCATTGTGTTGGCGGTCAGGTCTCCCCATTACGGGCGACCAGGGGGTCTTCAATTCATTTCTCAGATGTACCCCCCAGTGAAAATACGTCTCGCACGCCAGTGATCTGCGGAGGTCTTAAGTCATCCGAACGTTAGAGCCTCGTAATCCGTAAGGTCAGGGAATCACTGTGAATTTAATCATCAGTTAGCCAGTAGTCATCTACATAATATAATAGTTCAAGGAATATATCCTCAAATTAATTGGTTCTTTTAAAAAAAAAATTATCCTATAAAACTCGATCTTAATTTCTATGTGAACCATAAAAACCATCTCGCTCAATCTGGACGTCGTGGCTCGACTCCCCCCCCCCCCTCCCCGACTTTTGAGAAAGTATGCAAAAGAGATAACTGTCTTAAAAATACATATATTATTTGCACACCCCCCCTCTGTTGGTCATTTATATTCCTATAGTGGACATCACTACTATATTATTGGTCATCCACACTCGTCTAGTGGACATCACGACTATATTATTGGTCATCCACACTCGTCTAGTGGACATCACGACTATATTATTGGTCTTCCACACTCGTCTAGTGGACATCATGACTTTATTATTGGTTATCCACATTCGTCTAGTGGACATCACGACTATATTATTGGTCATCCACACTCGTCTAGTGGACATCACGACTATATTATTTGTCATCCACACTCGTCTAGTGGACATCACGACTATATTATTGGTCATCCACACTCGTCTAGTGGACATCACGACTATATTATTGGTCATCCACACTCGTCTAGTGGACATCACGACTATATTATTGGTCATCCGCATTGTTATAGCACACATCAAGGACGTGTCTTTTATCCTATGCCAAATTACCGTTGCATCGCCGGCAATGATTTGATATTTTGCAAATCTTGCAAGGCCCTAACTGCAACCTCCCACCCCCCACTCTCCCTCCCCACATCTTCATCGACCACTTGAGCTTACGTCAGCTCCCGTGGATCTCACTCCCGGAGCTTGAGGGCCCTATGGGATAACCCCGTACCGTGATTCCTTCAGCAGGACCCAAATTTGTTCTTAATCATGAGAATTTTTTTCTTCTTTCTTTCTTTTTTTTTTTTTCATATTATTTTAAATTTTACTCCAGTCTCCTTTCATTTTGTTTGTCTTTCTTTCCGTCTGTCAATCCGTGGCTGCAACCGCCAATCAAAGTGTGCAAGGTCGGTGGCTGGAGGGTTAAATCTGTCCATCAGTGTGTCCGTGCGTCTGTCAAACTGTCATTTTAGCGCTCAAATGATAGCGGGGATGGGACGGGGGGATTAATCATTTGGTAAAAAGTGAGAATTTAGAGACAAAACAAGCAGTGATCAGACTTTGAGCTGAGTGTGCTGGGAGGGGTGGAGTGCTGGGAGGGGTAGAGTGCTGGGAGGGGTAGAGTGATGGGGGTGGTAGAGTGATGGGAGGGGTAGAGTGCTGGGATGTGTAGAGTGCTGGGAGGGGTAGAGTGATGGGAGTGGTAGAGTGATGGGAGGGGTAGAGTGCTGGGAGGGGTAGAGTGCTGGGAGGGGTAGAGTGATGGGAGTGGTAGAGTGATGGGAGGGGTAGAGTGCTGGGAGGGGTAGAGTGCTGGGAGGGGTAGAGTGATGGGAGTGGTAGAGTGCTGGGAGGGGTAGAGTGCTGGGAGGTGCAGAGTGATGGGGTTGGTAGAGTGATGGGAGGGGTAGAGTGCTTGGAGGGGTAGAGTGCTGGGAGGGGTAGAGTGATGGGAGTGGTAGAGTGCTGGGAGGGGTAGAGTGCTGGGAGGGGTGGAGTGCTGGGAGGTGCAGTGATGGGGGTGGTAGAGTGATGGGAGGGGTAGAGTGCTGGGAGGGGTAGAGTGCTGGGAGGGGTAGAGTGCTGGGAGGGGTAGAGTGCTGGGAAGGGTAGAGTGCTGGGAGGGGTAGAGTGCTGGGAGTGGTAGAGTGATGGGAGTGGTAGAGTAATGGGAGGGGTAGAGTGCTGGGAGTGGTAGAGTGATGGGAGTGGTAGAGTAATGGGAGGGGTAGATTGCTGGGAGGGGTAGAGTGATGGGGGGTAGAGTGCTGGGAGGGGTAGAGTGCTTGGAGGGGTAGAGTGCTGGGAGGGGTAGAGTGATGGGAGTGGTAGAGTGGTGGGAGTGGTAGAGTGGTTGGAGGGATAGAGTGCTGGGAGGGGTAGAGTGATGGGAGGGGTAGAGTGCTGGGAGGGGTAGAGTGCTGGGAGGGATAGAGAGGTGGTAGGAATAGTTGAGGTTGGGCTGGCAATTGGGGCTTAAAAATATTTTCAAGTCCAGCAGAAGTTAGTGAAGCCGAAGCTACAGTGACGTAGGAATGGGGTGCTCTTGGCGCGGCGCACCATCAACGGCACTTTCTTACTTACATTGAGTGGCGGCACTTTCTTCCTCATATTGAGTGGCGCCACTTTCTTCCTTACATTGAGTGGCGGCACTTTCTCCTCATATTGAGTGGCGGCACTTTCTTCATCATGTTGAGTGGCGGCACTTTCTTACTCATATTGAGTGGCGGCACTTTCTTCCTCATATTGAGTGGCGGCACTTTCTTCCTTACATTGAGTGGCGGCACTTTCTTCCTTACATTGAGTGGCGGCACTTTGTTCCTCACATTGAGTGGCGGCACTTTCTTCCTCATATTGAGTGGCGGCACTTCCTTCCTTACATAGAGTGGCGGCACTTTCTTTCTTACATTGAGTGGCGGCACTTTCTTCCTTACATTGTTTGGCGGCACTTTCTTCCTTACATGGAGTGGCGGCACTTTCTTCCTTACATTGAGTGGCGGCACTTTCTTCCTTACATGGAGTGGCGGCACTTTCTTCCTTACATTGAGTGGCGGCACTTTCTTCCTTACATGGAGTGGCGGCACTTTCTTCCTTACATTGAGTGGCGGCACTTTCTTTCTTACATTGAGTGGCGGCACTTTCTTCCTCATATTGAGTGGCGGCACTTTCTTTCTCACATTGAGTGGCGGCACTTTCTTCCTTACATTGAGTGGCGGCACTTTCTTCCTCATAACGAGTGGCGGCACTTTCTTCCTTACATTGAATGGCGGCACTTTCTTCCTCACATTGAGTGGCGGCACTTTCTTCCTTACATTGAGTGGCGGCACTTTCTTCCTTACATTGAGTGGCGGCACTTTCTTCCTTACATTGAGTGGCGGCACTTTCTTCCTCACATTGAGTGGCGGCACTTTCTTCCTCATATTGTATGGCGGAACTTTCTTCCTCACATTGAGTGGCGGCACTTCCTTCCTTACATTGAGTGGCGGCACTTTCTTTCTTACATTGAGTGGCGGCACTTTCTTCCTTACATTGAGTGGCGGCACTTTCTTCCTTACATGGAGTTGCGACACGTTCTTCCTTACATTGAGTGGCGGCACTTTCTTCCTCACATTGAGTGGCTGCACTTTCTTCCTTACATTGAGTGGCGGCACTTTCTTCCTCATATTGAGTGGCGGCACTTTCTTCCTCATATTAAGTGGCGGCACATTCTACCTCACATTGAGTGGCGGCACTTTCTCATCATACTGAGTGCGGCACTTTCTTCCTCATATTGAGTGGCGGCACTTTCTTCCTTATATTGAGTGGCGGCACTTTCTTCTTCATATTGAGTGGCGGCACTTTCTTCCTCACATTGAGTGGCGGCACTTTCTTCCTGTCATTGAGTGGCGGCACTTTCTTCCTTATATCGAGTGGCGGCACTTTCTTCCTCACATTGAGTGACGGAACTTTCTTCCTTACATTGAGTGGCGGCACTTTCTTCCTTACATTGAATGGCGGCACTTTCTTCCTTACATTGAGTGGCGGCACTTTCTACCTTACATTGAATGGCGGCATTTTCGGCTACCTGGGGATCTTTTTTTTTTCCCCTTGAAGGAGGAGGACGGGGAACCAAAAAAAAACTTGACCCACCATCAGGTGGAACTTTCACTGGCTACTCCTACCGCGTAGATAATATAAAGGCTGCACCTATAGGTACCCGGGTACCAGAAGTGAGAGGGATTAAAAACGATTTAAAATAGTATTGTTGCGTTTGTAAGACCAAATGAGGTATCAAATGAAAGATAATTGAATGTACCATATGTCTGTATACTGAATTCTTAGGTTTGACTAAAATAAGCTACTACAAATGACATCCCAATAGCATTAGTCAAAATGGACCCGGACACGCAGCGCCGTCATTCGCACCCGGGTACCGTAAAGGACATGTGCTGAAGCGGCACTGAGCACGAGGCTCTTGGCCGACCACTCACGAAGAGCGGCGTCCCCAACCCCGATCCGGCGCTTCGTAACCGTTACAGCCGAACCGAGGCCGAAGGCCTCCCCGCTGCTAATCAGCGGTTGCGGGTACCAGACCATTAAGCTCATTTTAAAATGCAAAATATGTGTATTTTTTACTTTTGTATGTGGAGAAGACGGCGCCTTAATTCAGCTTCAGTCCATGGCAATGGAAGGACCTCGTCTCTGATATTACTTACAACAGACGACACATACAGCGTCGAGCTTGGCGCCAAAATACATTGGGAGAAACTAAAGAAAGCGCTCTAAAATATCACGAGTAATATGTTTGACAACACAATTCCAGACAAATCGAGGGGACATAGAGGAGGATAAGCTGGGGGTTGGCTGGGGGGGGGGGGTTGCGAGTGATGTGGTTCGTTTGTGCGTTTGGGTTGGGGTGTTGGTGCGGGGGGGGGGGGGGTATTGCCTTGACAAATCTGACAGTACCGCCCAATTTGCAAGATTGCATGACAAGCTACTTCAGAACGTTGCACCAAAAACAAAAAAAAAACAAAAAAAAACTGACGTGCTGTCTGGGAAGAGACCAACGCATGCACCTCTCAGATTAGCGATACCGTGAATAGAAAGATTTGAGCATCGATACTTGCATCACAGCACGACTTTTTAAAAAATGTATTTATAATTTTTTTTATTAAAAAAACTCATCAAACTTATTTAAAAAATAAATTAATTAAAAACTAAAATTTCATGTACAGATCGATACATTTTAGCCTAGTTTTGGAAATACTATTATCGATATCTTAACCATTAAAAACATTCCTAATCATTGGAATTTTTCTTTTCTTCCAAATCTTTGTATGGTGTTTCTTACTTTGGCACAACAAGACAGCAAAGTCAAGGTTTCTAGAGTAATACAATTTGGGCATAGTATCGGTACTAGCTGTGCACTTCGATATTACGCGCCGTCTTTATTTTATTTTTGGAGCGATGGTTCGCAAAAATAAACAAAAGCTCTTTTCTTCTTCTTCTTCTTTTTTTTTCTTTTTCAACACCCTGACGTCGCCATTTTGACAAGGGGATGCTACTCTGTCGACCTAAAGGTCTCTGGTTGTCTCCCCGAAATGTGCATACTTTGATCAGTCCAAATACAAGAAAAATAGAAAGCTGTCCATTCTCACCCCTCCCTCCAGACGCTGCAAAGCTCTTCTCAGCCCCCCCCCCCCCAAAGGCGCCCCCCCCCCCCGTCGTCGGGTGCATTGATGTGATGACTAGTGTTAGTTTTATTTTCTATGAAGGTTGATTCCTTGCTACAATTTAGATGTTGAGACGCTATTGCGTAAAGTTGCAAATAGCAAATGATAATATCATCATAGGTCAAGAAATACATGCATGCATATATGATATGTAACTCATAGGTCAAGAAATGCAGGCATGCATATATGATATGTAACTCATAAGTCAAGAAATACATGCATGCATATATGATATGTAACTATGCGTTCAGAATTTCGGGGGGGGGGGGGTGGGGGGGGGAGCTCGTAGGAAGTAGGTTTACCAAGAAGAAAACACAAAAAAACCACAAAAAACACGAGAAGAACAGTGAAATAGATCTATTTGCTTTATGTCTCGGTGGTGAATAATTGAACTCAAGAAAAAAAAATGTAGACAGAGTTTGTGTATATATAGTTGAGGTTAGGGTGGTGTATTTGGGATAGTTGTAAGTGTTGAAACTGGGTAGGGCGTGGGGAAAATCAGAGATGGTGATGGTGAGGCGGAGTTGGTGATTGGGGGGCAGGATTGGTGATTGGAATGATGGGTGGTAAGGGAGGTCAGAGTTGGTGTTTCTGGTTATCGTTGGTGATTGATGGTCAGAGCTCTAGAGGTGGGGGGGGGGTTGCAGAGTTGGTAATGTGGTAAAGGGTGATAATGGCCTCAGAGATGCAACATGCTACTACAAGAAAAGTGTTATATATTAGATAAGATTGGAGGTTTTTTTTATTGTATTATGCTGTAGCTCCAATTCCGTTTTTTGTCCAGGGTGAATTGGAGTCATTTTCACTGGCAACTCGTAGACCATTGATTAGAAATCGTGAGAACCTTTCTTTACTTTGTATATTTGAAAGCCTTGCATTTTTTTATAGAACAGCGCGCTTGATACGACTGAACACAATTCTCGAAGGCAACAAATCTGTATGTATATATCGTACAGTTCAATGTAGGTGTTGCACTACGAGACTCTGCCATGGGGTTATAACTGTCGGGCTGTGTGTTTTAAGCAATAGTTGGTATGTATTGTAGTTGGTGATTTAATTATGTATTGTTTTAAAGTAAAAACAAACCAAACAAAGAGCATGCACGAAAAAGCCAGTTTGAGATGGTATAAACCTGTACTGACCAGCGCTGAGCGCCCCATCTTCCTCCACCGAAGTTACGCGCCCCAATCTCCCGTCACCCGAGTTAAGCGCCCTGTGCAGCGGCAACAGCTCTCTCTCTCTCTCCATCCCCTCCCCTCCAACCCCATATCACACTTCTGACAGCCCCATGCTTTTAAAGTGGATGGCCACAGCAGTTTGCTGAAGTGATGTGACGACATGCGTGACAGATGTGCGCACAGACATGCAACTTCAAACACGCAGCGCGGGACACCTCGAGTGTCGAGGGCGGAGTGGGCTGGGGGTGTACGGGGGTGGATGTGTGGGTGTGTGGTGGGTTACGACCGTCTTGGTGAGATCATGGTATTAAAATTGTTCGTGCGCTTAAAATAAAAAAAAATTTGGAACTCCTTAAACGTGATGAAAATTTGAACTTCCGGTGTTCCGATCTCGGGAGGCGCTGATGTAACGAGAGGTCGATGAACCCGACTCAGATAACCTTCTACATCATGATTATCACATTATAAACCTACAGCAAATGCCATCTGAGCTGATTTCGGCCATATTTTAAGTCACGAATTAAGCGTATGCAGCATACGTTGCTGTAGCAAATGTTCTTACCCGTATTGGTTCGCCGTGTAGCAAACTCCTACGGTGCTTTGCGTGTACTGAACGGACAGTTTGAGAAGCTCGAAATTTCTAGGGAGCAACTTTGTATCGTGCATGCTTTCGTCCACGCTTGATTTCGACAATAAACAATGCACACCATGTTGAAATAGAATTGTTTAATTTTTTTTATTTTTTTTTAAATGTTTTTTTTTTGTATACACACGATCACAACATCATCTCGACACACTCCTACTACTGAAAAACCAGGACTTGAACCACAACGATAACTAACACAACTGTTCAACACAGCTTGACCTACACGGACACGCGTAATAGAACTTCTCGCACCCCGTGTCTACCAGGCATTTAAACACTGCACGTGTACTTGTCTATTCACCTTCGCACAACCGGGCCAATCACGACTGGCCGTCACACAACTATTCACCCAACTCATGACCAACCACTGTTCCCCACCCAACACCTACAGCGCTCTCAAAACCAGTTCATAACATTCGTATATATGTTCTTGGTTCGTATCGTTAAAAAATTGTGACGATTAATCGATTAATTAATCGTTAAATTTAGCAGCCCTAGTATATATGTATTGTTACATGTGTGTGTGCTGAAATCCATTGGTAGCAGCCATGTTTTAAGAAAAGCATGTCTAAAAAGAGTTACACTGCGTGGGCGTCTTTCGGTCTTAGAGACGACAAGCACCATCGGATGTCCTCAGCGTATTTGTTTCCTATACGTCCTACGGATGTCCTGACTGCTTATAGTACACTACGACAGTGCCACCAGTGTACAATACAACATCGGAATCGCCTACACGTTTTACGGTTAAACCGTACGGCAAGGCAGTGACGCGATGACATCAACACGAGTCACATCAAAAAAAAAAAAAAAAAAAAAAGGCATCGGTGTGGTCGACGTGACGAGGGCTCATAGTATTTCCGTGTACCTCCCTGACAGCAGGTTGAAGTAATCCGCTTACCTCACACGCCGGACTCACGCATGTGGTTACTACGACATGAATTCTCCCCCCCCCCCCCCCCCCCAAGCAGCCCTCTGTTGGAAGACATGCGAAGAATATCATTTTTAACATGGCGTAATGTAACCGGAGATGTGACGCTAATTTGTTCTGATGTAAGGCTTCAGGAGTTGTGAACGTGGAGTCGTGAGTTGGGGGGGGGGGGGGGGGGTTGCGGGGGAGGGGTAACGAAAAGTACAATATTAACTAAAAGCAATATTAAATTTTGCAAAACTTTATTTTAAAAGAAAACACTCTAAGATGGTCGAACCAAAACATGAGCATGGTAAAACCCGCACAATTAGGAGGTGAAACCCACACATTAAGTTGATAAGAACCACACAATAAGATGGTCAAACCAAAACATGAGCATGGTAAAACCCGCACAATTAGGAGGTGAAACCCACATATTAAGTTGATAAGAACCACACAATAAGATCGTCGAACCAAAACATGAGCATGGTAAAACCCGCACAATTAGGAGGTGAAACCCACACATTAAGTTGATAAGAACCACACAATAAGATGGTCGAACCAAAACATGAGCATGGTAAAACCCGCACAATTAGGAGGTGAAACCCACACATTAAGTTGATAAGAACCACACAATAAGATGGTCAAACCCACACAATAAAATGGTCAAACCCACACGATAGGATGTTCCCACCCACACATTAAAAATCACCATTTCACTATCCAAATCTTCTTTAGAGCACACTAACCTTCAGAAACACCCCCCTTCTATTTATCTCAGTGCAGACCCCCCCCCCACACACAACCCTCTCATTTTTGTGTTCATCTTATAGTACCCCCTCCCCCCACCCCCCCCCCACCCCGACAGCACGTGCATACACCCCCCCTCCATACTCGTCAGTGACGAGCATGCCATTATTTTAACTCCCGACACTGACCTAATTCGACTAGGGCGACATGCGGTCGATAAGCTGACGCAACCGACAACAGCAAGTCTCCCAACTGCCCCTGTCAACCACCACATCCAGGTCAACGGCAGCCTTTTGTAGCCCCCCCCCCCACCTCCAGGCCCGGCTCCGGCAGGATCTTCTTCACGGCCGGCACTCGGGGTTGGTTGGGGGGGGGGGGCTGCTATCGCGGTACTCGCCTAGTCAAATGGCGATGGCTTTCAAAGTCTTGCTAGGATCCAGAGGTTCTCAAAATGATGTTGGTTTTGTTGTTTTTGTCGCTGACGTAAGCGATTGAGGAAAGACGAAATGGTGATGTCTTGTTGAGTATTGTTATAAATCAAGATAGTTCTTAATATTTTTGTTTTAACACAACGTTTGCCAACATTTCCAATCTGATGAAAGCAAGGTTCATATCAAAGTGTCGTCCGCGCCCCTCCCCCCACCCACCACAACACACTCACACACACACACACAAACCAACAACTAAAGGACAATGTGTTAAGAAAGACAGTTGACCTTAGTGCGGCTCGCCTGGGTCATCTTCGCTGTAGGCATGACGATCGATACCGAGGTGTTAAAAGCGTCTAAGCCATAACATAGTATAGATTTCATCAAGTATATATATATATATATTAGAGAAAGAAATGTGGGCACGCGTCTCTAAATTTATCAGACACGTCTTACCGGTGTCATGCACGCACAAAAGACCACAGGGGAGACATCGCTGTCAGCTGTTTTCTTTGTTTTTATTTTTGTTTTTTTTTAAACACTCCTTATGTTATAAAAATGAACTATTAATTATTTTTTTTTTAAATTTTACATTGATTTAGGGTTTGCTCTAAATAAAAAATGTGATCGAATTTTTTTTTTTTTATTTTAAATATGCAACTTTTCCATAAAAAAAAGAAGAAAAAAAATAATAAAAAAGAAAAGATGAAAAAAAAAAAAAATGAAAAAAAAAAAAGAAAAAAAAAGATGAAAAAAAAGAAGAAAAAACAAAAAAGACCCATCAATTATATCTATAGGAATCATTTAAGTTACAATTTCCAACCACAATAAAACCTTCCGAAAAATAATATTATAATTATTTATGATTACTATTTAAATATGGCAAGGTTCGTCGTCAATAAAGGATCTGTCAAAATGCAATGTCCAGATGTACAAATGGCGCATGGCTCATACGAATGCAATTATTGCAATATATATATATATATATTTTTTTTCTTCAGTACAGTGCAGTGAGATGGCGTCGATTGAAATTAAAATAAATTGTAAAAACGTCGTGTCCAAACCAACATTGAAAAAAACAAAAAAAAACACATTTTAAAATGAAAGCGATCATCACTGTCCACCTGAAAACCATACATTTCAAAACTGGTATTGCTAATATTCAAAGCGGTTTCAATGATATAGCAAACGTACTACTTTAAGATGATTATGTGTTGTTTTTTTTTTTTTAAATTTGTGTTTGTTGTTAGGGGTTTTTGTTTGTTTGTGTTTTTTGTTTGTGTTTTTGTTTGTGTTTGTTTTTTGGGTTTGTTGTTTGGGTCTGATGTTTGGTTTTTTTGTTTGGGTTTGTTGTTTGGGTTTGTAATTTGAGTTTGTTGCTTGTGTTTGTCGTTTGTGCTTGCTGTTTGTGTTTTTGTTTGTGTTTGTTTTTTGGGTTTGTTGTTTGGGTCTGATGTTTGGTTTTTTTGTTTGGGTTTGTTGTTTGGGTTTGTAATTTGAGTTTGTTGCTTGTGTTTGTCGTTTGTGCTTGCTGTTTAGGTTTGTTGTTTGGGTTTGTTGTTTGGGTTTGTTGTTTGGGTTTGTTGTTTGGGTTTGTTGTTTGGGTTTGTTGTTTGGGTTTGTTGTTTGGGTTTGTTGTTTGGGTTTTTTTCATTTTGTATGTTGTTTTTCTTTCTTTTTTTGTGGGGGGGGGGGGTTTGCATGGGTGTAGTCGTAGTCCGTAATTGAAAACTGGATTGAAATGTTCACTATTTATTAATCAGAGGTGCATGATTGTAATAATCATTTAATAAAATAATCAATCCAGCGGTTCTCAAATAGCTCTCATAGACCAAAAGTCTCCTATGTCCAGCATTTCAAACTTTTGTTTTTCTTTTTCAAGTTGTAAATGTCCATCCCATTTTGGGGGACGAGGAGGAGGGGGGGGGGTGCAGACAACCCTGGAGTGGCTGACAGACTGCTTAGCGCTGAGATAAACTTTTCTCCCCCTCGGCGGCCCATTTCACCATGCGGCCAATAAACTTGTCAAATAGATAGATACAACAAAGCATTTATCTTGGCTACAACGGGATAAATTTGCCTGCTTCCCGGGGCCACTTTCCATTTCACACTGGCCGACAAGCTGTGCGCGGCTGCGCCCGCCTGGAGTGTTTGTCTTTAAATGTATTTATTGCTTGTTTGTTTGTTTGTTTTTGTTTTTTTAAACTTTATACGTTTTTACTTGGTCGAGATTTTCGGAGTTAGTAGATATGTTCAACAGGTAAAGTCCTCTGTGTTGTACAAGTTGGCCGATGTTTTCACCGAGTTAGCGGTTCTGTCTGTGTGACTGATAGCAATGAAAGCTTTGCTGTAAAAGGCGAGCGGTTCTGCTTTGGTGAGTTGAAATACCCCTTTTACTGGGACCACAGTGGTCCTGAGGGCGTGGGGAGTGGGGGTGGCGGAAATGAAGGGTTGTAGTTGTCGTATAGTTCCACTAGGGACATCCGCGGGGACATCACCATGGACATCACCAGTGAAATGATTTGTTAAAAAAGCTAGAGGCGGCTCCAAAAAAGGACGAGGCGGCGATAATTAGACGGGACGACAATCAGAGCACGATTAGATGATAATCGGTATAATTGGCATTGATGTTTTTAGACATTAACTACACCAACCAATCGACCCAACCCGCCCCTTTTTTTTCTCAATATCACACCCAACTTCTTCCTCTTGTCTCGACATCACGTCAAGCATCTTCCTCTGGTCTCATCGTCCCCACATCCAACATATCCATCTGTTCGTCTCAACATCGCCCTATCCAACATCTCTATCTGGTCGTCTCAACATCGCCCTATCCAACATCTTCCTCTGGTCTCATAATCACAACATCCAACATCTACATCTCTTCTCAACATCGCCACCTTCAACATATCCCTCTGGTCTCAACATCGCCACTTCCAACATCTCCCTCTGGTCTCAACATCGCCACTTCCAACATATCCCTCTGGTCTCCACATCTCTCTCTATTCCACATATTTAGATTGCTAGATATTAAAAAAACGTTGGCCCTAGAAGATCTATTTTAATCGTTTTGTTAGCATTTGCACGGGTTTAGTTGTTGTCCTAGTATTGTTATTAGAAAATATGTATTTTTTTTATTAACATTGACATCTTTTCAAACTGGGTTCTGAAATATACAAAAACTGTTTACATACCAACACTTTGAAAATCGCTATATCTATCTTGTTTAACCCATCAAATGTCTGAAAAACGGCGCTCTCTAACTATTAATTAGTTTGTTGGATTTTGTTTGGCAAGTCTTCTTCCAAACGTCAGGGGTCGAAACATATTTTTGCACAATAAAACGATGTAACAAATGGGCACATACTATTTAATTGATACGTACGCAATCTAAACATTTTCATTAAACTCATTTTGAATAGAATTTCCGTCGAACTTTAAAAAAAAAAAATGAGTTTGAGAATCGTCGTTGAACGCTCCATGCAGCGACCTTTGACCTGTTTTTTTTTTTTTTTCATTCACGTGTAAATAGTTGCTATCAATATGTCTCCGAGATCGCAACTCTGATCCAACATCGTGGTAAATACACTCTGACTTAAACCGTTTGTGGTGCTGTGACTTTCATTTCCCCCTTCAATTAGTCCTCCTCATTGCAGCCATTTAAAATACATCAGCGCGTTATCTAAGGCTTACAAACTATGATCGTCGACTCTCATCAAGCCAAGCTTTTAATGGTATGAATGAGTGATTTGTCATCTCCTTTGACCCCCCCCCCCTTTTTTTTTTCTGTTGCACATTTTCATGGGAGACTGACTTTACGATTTAGAAACAGGTTAAGATATTTTTTTTCATTATCGCTGCAGCAGAATTAGATAGAAGACACACATTGAAGGAAGATAATGTAAAAGAGAAAATAATTAAATACAAATTGCCATAAGATCTCACAGTTACATAATAGAAGCGATTAGTTTCCCCCTCCCCTCCCCCCTATCCTCTCTCCCCCCCCCCCCCAATATTAATATTACTTCATAATTGAGTATTATCGACTTTTCTAGTTTTGACCCTCTTCTCCATCGAGGCTCAGATGTTATTATTTTAAAATAAGTCCGTCATTGTGCTCGTCGTTTAAGGAGCACAGAACCATGACAAGCATGGCCGGCATCCAGTACGTCGCAGCCAGCAGCTCACCACATGCACACACGTCCGCTGCTACTCTGTTACTATCACGTCTTAGCCATGGCGCTTAGGTCACAGCCCCCCCCCACCGCCTACCCTGCTTCTCCCCCCCCCCTCGCATGGTCCCTCAGTCGGTCAAGGCCCCTCTTTCTCTGTCCTCAGACCGCACCAGGCCAGTGACGTCATCACGAGTCACTATTGTCCCGCGGTGTTTACAAAATGCACGGAAGTAGGTCAAAGGGTGGCCGCCATTCTTTGTCATGCAGAGTCAACACGGCAAAACAACAAAGACATAATCCTGTAATCACCTCACTCCCTCACCCCCCCTCCTCCTGTGATCCACCCTAGATCCACCCTACTTCGACTTTCTGTTCTGTCTCTCATGGAGAGTCAACAGCAGCGCCCCACTCCCGACCCCCCCCCCCCCCAGACCGCGTGCATAGTCCCGGCCGTGATAATAGTCACCATCGGGCCCCGGGGTCCAGGGAGAGAGAGAGAGAGGAACAGGGGCGGAGAAAGTGAAAACAGATCTACGTTATGGGGAGAATTCAATACCCTGGGTATAGCAATTAATGCTACACCCCCCCCCCCCACACACACACACATTTTTTTCCTTCTCTCATCATCTCTTTTCATTCTTGCCACTCTGTAATCTGGCTGAAAAGGGGGGTGGGGAATGATTGGGACTAGAGATGGAAGGGTGGGGCGGGGGGCTGTAACCCAACTCCTGGTCATAATTTTCTTTTTAAATTTTAAGAAGTGAACGGAACAATTTTAAATAAAAATCCCTTTTAAGGGGAAAAAAAAGTTGAAAAAAAAATAATTAGTCAGTGGACTATTTGATGGTTGTCACCCATTCAGAGAACGAGTGCAGCTGCTTAGTACTTACGTTGTGCTCTCAATAAGGTATCGAGTACAAAACTATTCAACGATACGTGACTGCTGGTACCAGCGACAGGCCAAAAAAAAAAAAGAAAGGAAAGACGAATTATGATCTTACAGTATCGAGTACAAAATAGCGAGCAAATGAAATGAATAAAAATTGCGCGCTGGATATCTTAGTGAAAAATGAACCGCCCTATTGGCGTTCTCGCCTCCTTGTGTGAGAATTTGAATATTTCCCACGAGACGCACGGTAAGATGTACGTATGGTAAAGACACCTGTCGTTCCAAAAGGTCTTAGATCTGTTTGTCTAGGTACTGGACTACTTGACGGTTTTAAACTTTCGACCTTACATGAAGAAAGAAGAATTGAAGAAAATTAATAATAATGACAAATAAATTTATGTTTTAAGAGATCCTAGTTTTCGCGTAAATAGCTCTGCATTCGCTTAACGATGTTGACGTTACAGTACGTGTGGTTTTGATCGTATGTGTGGCTGTAATGTGTCTTTGAAAGTGTGTGTGTGTGTGGTTGAGCCGCAATTTTGTGAGTTTTATGTCAACTCTATTCTTGCATATAATACGGACCTGGCGACGGTCAGATTAAAGGTTCTCACATCGTAATTGTATCTTTAACAGAGCGATCCTTTACAGTCTGCACACAGTGCGGGCGCACGACACTGTCTTGCTGGTTTCCTAGACGCGTGCCAGTGGCGTAAATACTCGTGGGGCGAGATCTCAAAACCCCCGGGCACTACCAGAAAATTTATACGCATAAAGATCATTGTAAATGGATTGCCATAATACTTAGAAATAACCCTCCAAAACTTCCGCGTTGGTGGTGATGCGTGAACCTCCCATCTGCTAAAGTGACTTGACAAAACACGCATTCAATTAACGCACTGTATAAGCATCCCAAACAGCGACTAGCTTCTGGCAATTGTATTTTGCGCGCCAATTCGGGCAAATCGTTAAAGCTATGCACACATATACATAGTGCTTTATTATGGGTGATATTAAAAAAAACCCACATATGCGGAAGGATCTCTTCCCATTGGAGAAACCGGAATCAGGCCAATCACAAGCCGCCACGGAGTCTTGGGCGATTAATTCACTGACCATTTTAAGACACATTTTTGGGTGTTAGACATAACTTCAGACGATCTGTTAAATGACCTCTTAAAATGACCTCGCCTTAATTGTAGATGTTTTTTTTGTTTTTTTTTCGTGTGTACTTCTGTTGTGGAAAACGTTTGAGGCAAGCTCACCCACAATGTCCAGGGGTCTAACGACTGCAGTGTCAGAGGTCCTCTGGTTTATTTAACCCCCCGACGCCCTGCCTAGTTGTCAAACACAAACAAGTGAAAAAGTCAGGTGAAGCCGACCGAAGTACTGGTACTGTGAGAAGTACCATAGACTTGAGACGGTGTCACGTGACGACTCTTTGTGTGTCCCCCTCCGACGTTGGCGCTCCGTCATGTTTAGTCAACTGTGACTCGCGAGTCCTCCACCCCATCGACACTCCTTCCTTAAACCCCCCCCCCCCCCGACTCCAACCCCCCCACTAACAACATGGCAGCCGTTGCTCCAATCTTTCTTTACGACTTTCATTGAACTCAGCGGTTCTCACATCTCCGAAGCACCCCTCGCGAAATACCAGACTAGGCGCATCCTCTTCAGCTACTTCTAACGCGGTTTCTCGTGTGTTAAATCGTGCACAACCTCCACTCACACCCCCGCTTTGATGTCTTCACACCCCACTTAACCCCCCTCCACCTCTCCACACAGTCGTTTCACCAACAAAGACCAAACAAAAAAACTATAAAACGCCGTTAAGAGTGGAGGAGGAGGGGGGGGGGGGCAGCCATAACCTAGTTTCCCTGTTTTGTCCCTGCAGACCCAAGTGTCTAGTACTAAGGACTGTGATTGAATGGTACACGCTCGTGTGCAGACGACTCACCACGCATTGCACAATTTTCGCCACGGGGAGGCTAACTCATTTATGCACGGACCGAGAACTGTAATTTCTTTCTTTTGGGGCGGGGGGGGGGGGGGTTGGGGGTGGGTCCTTCACGCCCATGCCTGGATGGAGACTCGGTGGATCTCGGTGGATTCTCTTTCTCTCATTCTCCCGCCTCCATTCGTAGATACTCACACGGTTATCACATTGCGCGTCTCTCATCTCCAGGTTCAGCCCACTTGTATGTCTAGCCACAATCCATTCATCAAAGCATCCATGGAATTGTAAGTCTCAAATCTTACATTTACTAAAGTCTAACCTACAAATCTTGTATCCATGCCAATCCAGTTTCTACCCGCAAAGCTTGATTCCTCAGATCTTCAATCCACAAACGGTTAATTAACAATCGATGTATTCTGTAATCTCCCACAAATTTGTCCTGCATCCACAATTTGTTTGATCCATCTGAATTCCACCAATATATCATCCATATCGATGCCAGTGTCTTATTTTTGTTTAAACCCGAAAGCCAATTACTATTCATTACCCTCCATTATGCAACCACAACCGCCACGCGCCGATACGTCACACACCAATGGCCGCAAAAATGAGTTTATTTCCGGTCCGATATCTCACCCCGCCACACCCCTCGGTTGTAATTTATGTGTGTGTATAATAATTCCATTTACCAAAACTTTCGCCGGCCTCTCAAGTTTTCCGCGGATCTTCTGCTTAAATTCCCATTGACCGTCTACCATTATCGGAAATTTCCGCACACGCCATCCATCTTGTTTGTGCCTTGTCAACAAACCATGAAGACGTGACAAGCAGTCAAGGGGAACTATTCCACCGTTCATGCATTTTGTAAGATGAGAGTTCCCGGACTTGATTTCAGAATTTGCCCGGTCTGGTGGTGGTGGTGTTTGTGTGTGGGGACAGGGTGTGTGTGTGTGGGGGGGGGGGGGGTGACGACCCGCGATAGTCTAATTAGTCATAGTTTACCATCTTATCACTTTATCATTATCTCACATCGTCATATTTTGCAATTTTATTTGTGTGTGTGCGTAAAGACGCTCATACTTCTCGCAAATCCATGGGCCTTTGTAGGTTGTAGCTTTGTGGCACAATCTTTTGACGTTACACGTGACACTATCTCTCGGTTGATTTAGTGTGCCTCGTGCTAACATATTATTATTTTTTTTAAAGACATCCTTTTCTAAGACAAATTGAAACGCACTAAAAAGTAGAAAATAACCTGAAATTTCGTGCAATTCATTAGGCTAAGAAAGTCTGTGCAGAAAATAGTTTAAATGCATATATATTTTGATATATTGATGTATATATATATTTTTGGGCGACAAGAGCAAACAAACACAATCATATACTCTCTACGAAAAGATTCACATATACAAATAAATAAGCCAACAAAACAATGTACTCTCAAACCAACGCTCTCCTGTGTTTTGTCATGTTCCATTACAGCCAAGCTGGTAACACATCCCGTGGGGCCAATAAACCATCTCATATACGACAACGTTTCATCACAATCAGGCCCCTCAACTCACAATCACTTTGTGAGCCCTGATTAAATCCCTCTGTATTTTCATCTTAAAGGAAAAAGAACTAAGCTATACAAATAATGTATTGTTTGCTTGAAATTAACTGTCTTGCAGAGGGAAGGATTTAATAAATTAATACTTTTTTTTTTTTTTTTTTTACTCTCCACGGCTAATTATATGAGGAAGTTGGCTTGCTGCTAACAATAACAAGAAGTTAACTCGCGGCTCTCCACTACCTCTGCCACTGCTAACAATATCAGAAAGTTAACTCACGGCTCTCCACTGCTAACAATATCATGAGGATAGCATGATGCTAACAATATCAGGAAGTTAACTCACGGCTCACCACTACCACTGCCACTGCTAACATTATCAGAAAGTTAACTCGCGGCTCTCCACCGCTAACAATATCAGAAAGTTAACTCGCGGCTCTCCACCGCTAACATTATCAGAAAGTTAACTCGCGGCTCTCCACCGCTAACATTATCAGAAAGTTAACTCGCGGCTCTCCACCGCTAACAATATCAGAAAGTTAACTCGCGGCTCTCCACTGCTAACGATATCCTCTCACTGGAAAACTTTAACGGTCGCGAGAAGAGATTATTGATCCATGGAGTTGTAACGCGACGTAATCAAAGATGGTAGGCTAACAATAGACCTCTCCGGCGATGGGTTTAAACTGCGTACAATACTGCACGCGAATACCATTAGCATTACCCATCCCAAACACGGATACAGAATCTGTAGTTTACAATGTCGTATATCATTATCTTAATCCACAAGTATCATTAAAATGGTTTATGTAATTGAAAATACCGTATATGATTATCATTATCCACAACTTATATCACTGAGATGGTGGTTAGGCTCTTCCTGGGTATTTCCTGTGCTCGCTCTAATATTGAGCGGACGTGGCTACTCTTGTGATACTTTCCATTGGCAACTGGACATCGACCATTGAGCGGATGTGGCTGTCCATGTGATACCTTCCGTAGCGCACCGACCAATGAGGGGGTGTGGCCGTCCATGTGATACCTTCCATAGTGCACCGACCGTTTAGGGGGTGTGGCTGTCCGTGTGATACCTTCCATAGTGCATCGACCGTTTAGGGGGTGTGGCTGTCCGTTTGATACCTTCCATAGTGCACCGACCGTTGAGGGGGTGTGGCTGTCCATGTGATACCTTCCATAGTGCACCGACCGTTTAGGGGGTGTGGCTGTCCGTGTGATACCTTCCATAGTGCACCGACCGTTTAGGGGGTGTGGCTGTCCGTGTGATACCTTCCATAGTGCACCGACCGTTGAGGGGGTGTGGCTGTCCATGTGATACCTTCAATAGTGCACCGACCTCAATAAGCCTTTAGTTACCACGTATCCGTTTCTGAAAATTCGACTTTAAATAAGGGACTCCAACTTCACCTAATCGATTTAAGACCGACTACGACCGCAAGACACTTTTGTAAATACTCAACGCAAGGGTATAGTGTCCAACAATTAAATGATAGCTAGTAGAAGAATTGTTGAATGACGAAGTAAACGCAAAAAAAAAAATAATATTTCCTTACTGTGAATTTGTTGGTTTTGAACATTCGACTTCACAGTTACACTTCTGAGGAGGCACGAGTTTGTATCACCAGACATTTCTCTTTCAAAGTAGAGAGGGAGAGACAGAGACAGAGAGAGACAGAGAGAAAGATTAGAGGATTGAATTTTGAGCGGCGAAGAGAGTGGGAAAAGTAGATAGAACGTGAGGAAAAGATAGACAGTGAAAATGAGAAAGAGAGAGAAAGAAAGAGTAAATGAGAAATAGAGGGGAGAAAGAGAAAAAGTGAGAAGAGATTGGGAGAGAAAGAGAGAGAGGGAGAGAGAGAGTGAAAGAGAAATAGGAAGTGATAAAGAAAAGAGAGAGGGAGAAAGAGATAGAGAGAGAAAGCGAGAGAGAAGGGACAGAGAGAGAGACAGAGAGACAAAGAGAGAGAAGCGTTGACGTGAGTGTATAGAGAGGAGGAGTAAAAGAACGAGAAAAAAATAGCGTAGAATAGAAGGAAATAAAAGGGAAGAGAAAGAAGAAGAAAAACCCGTCCAAGTTTTAATCACGGGTTGATGCGAGTGTAGTACTGAGAAGTGCATCTCAAGTGTCTGGCATTTGTATGGGAGCCTCCGAGACTTTCTGTCCTCTTATCAAGCTTTCTTTAAATCCCCTTTTTCTTTAATATTCTCTTCTCCCTACTGCCTTTGTTTATAGTGTGTGTGTGCCTGCGTGTGTGTTTGCGTACGCGTTAGCATGAGCGTGTTGGTGTGTATGTGTGTCCGTGTTGCGCCTCAGCGTGCGCGCGTTTGTTTGTGCTTGGCTATTGTGCAAGATATCACCCGGGTAAGATTCTCGTTTCAGCTGTCGTTTTTGCCGGACTGGGTACTAAAAAAATCCCAGTCAGTGTCCGGTGAGTAGCGTATTTGTTTGATCCTTTGGGCCTATTCCTAACACGATCCTTTATTTTTTGTATCTACTCACAGGGCTCTGACGTCACAGCATGAAGACGGAGACAGGCATTAGGTATGTTCTTTGTCAACGTCTGTCTTTCTGTCTGTCTGTCTGTCTGTCTGTATGTATGTATGTCTGTCTAGTCTGTCCGTCCATAAGTCCAAATCGCCCACCCACCCACCCATCCATCCATCAATCCATCTATCCATCTCTTATATATCCATCTATCTATATATATATATATATATATATATATATATATATATATATATATACGGCAGTGATCCCTCGTCTATCGTGGGTTTAACGTTTCAGACAGCCCCCCCCCAACCGCGAACAAGCGACCTTATATTTAATTTATTATTTATAAATTTGCTTCAAGGCTTTATAAACCCTCCCCAAACCGCTATAAATACTTTATTATAAGCTCTTAAAAACGTTCAAGACACTTAAAACCTTCGTACTTTTGACAACTTATAAATGCCAAACAAATCCGCCATAAACCGACCCGGAGAAATCCCGAAATAGACGTGCGATCACGGATCTATTTAATCTATTTATATTCATTAATTAGGTTTCTGACAGGCGCCACCTAACCCGGAGACAATCGTTTACGGCATTCCCCGCTGTGGACAACACGTCACCTAACTGCTGGGGATGTATATTATTGTACGACACGTGATTGGCTACGTGGTACTCACTTGCTTCCACGTTCCAATAACTGACGCATCTCAAAAAAAATAAAAAAAATTATTATTTAAAAAAAAAATTAAATTAAAAAAAAATATTAATAAAGACTGCACGTCTGCATACGACATGTTCAAAGATGAGACGCCTAGAGACTGGTCCTTTATTCTGTAACCGGCGTACGTTGTTTAAAAATTTTGTTTTTGGGAACATGCCTCCGATGACATGTGCTCGTCCATCGAGCACGGAAAGCGCCGTTCAAATGCTGACTCCAAAATTAAAATTTAAAAAATTATAATAATAATATAATAATACTAAAAATAAACAGCTTTTAAGTCATGCAGCAACTCCCCACCCCCAGTTATTACGTCAACTGATTTCCAAATTTGCTCACTATAACTACCATGAGAAGCAAGCCATCCCCCTTGTCTCTCCCAACTCTCTTTGATACATGCCGTATCTTTGGGGGCACCATCAGGCTCCGGTTTCAAAGACAATCAGAAAGCATCACGCCGAGAAGGTTGGGAGGCTGTTGGGACGAGGAACAAAAGCTGTTGGAAGTTCACCGTGTGTGTGTGTGTCTGTGCGTGTGTTTGTGTGAGTGAGTGTGCGAGTGTGGCAAATATTGAGGGGGGGGGGGTGAGTGGCGGTGTAGGCGGGGTTCGCAGTACTCTAGCATCTCGTCATTATTACTCTGACAGCCTCGATGCAAGACTTTCAGTATCGATATTAGCATTGTTCCGCTGCAGAAACGTGATTGGATTGGCTTTCACCGACCTAGTTCTCTTGACCTACTTAAAGTAATTTAATCGTGTTAAAAACCCCCCGAATGCATGGTGGTGTTGGGGGGGGGGTAATTAAGCCATGGTTTTGGAACAAAAGGATTTTTTTAAAATGCGAGAATAAAAATTTGAAGAATTGTTAAAAAACCGGAAATGATGTCATTGTTATGCGCATGCGTGTTAAAGTACATTGATAGCCACGTGCTCGACGTGTGAGATTGAAACGCTTGCCTCCGGTAAGGAGTTTGCCCAACAGAAGAAACACAATAAGTGAATGAGATGCACTAGAGATAATATTTCCTTGTCTCCAGTGGCGGAACTGGCGATTGTGACGATGGGGAGGGGATGTTAGCGAAGGAAAATAGTGGAAACCAATCATTTTCCTTAGGATGCGATTGTAGACCAAGCACCGTACCTTGAGAAAATAATTTCACCCCAACCCCTCTTTTTTCCCCTTTTTTCCCCACACATGCACAAAAACCCCCCACAACAAAACAACGTTATCACAGTTAAGGAGTTCTACTATAGATTGTAATAACCAATGATCCTACGTTGCCAATGGTTCTATGGGACGTAGTGTGGGTAATACTTTTCGGGTATACTCTGGGAAGTACTTGATTTATTGATTTTTCTATGTCATGTCAAACTTTTCCATATGGCCATTACATCATTTAAAAAAAAAAAAAAAGAATGTACGCAAATGTCTGCTTCAGTAAGGGTATTAGCTCCACGAGTAATTCGTTTTCTGTGTGTATGCAGATTGTGGAAATACAGACGTCTATGAAATAGATAATAAACATTTGAAATATGCAGTAACACGATATTCATTCACCTTATACAATTGAGTGAGAGATCATTGACTCACACATCAGAAGATACTCTATGTCAGTGGTTCTCAAACTTCCCAATATCCGCGACCCCTTACCACGACCCACAGGTTGAGAACCGCTGCTGTATATAGAGAAATACTAAACCAAACGGTATTTTTTTATTATTTTTTTTTTTAATGGAAAAGTATTCTGTTATAGTTTAACATTAGTTTCTAAAGTGCATCTCTAGAAAAGGGGGTGTACAAATCAGGGAATGTGCAATGTGCACGTTTCTCATTATGTGATTATTATCACGTTCTTTGCGCTGATTATTATCACGTTCTTTGCGCAACACTACAAACAACATGGCAGATACCACTTACTACATACGTTTACAAATTTGATAATGGAAAATGCAAGTGTACGAAAACAAATATTTAAAATGACCATCTTTTGCTTATGGCGTTTTCGAAATGGAAGCGATCAGAGTACTGAAGGGTTCGAGCCTTGTCACTGATTTTCATCGCCAATGAACCGTCCTGAGGTCAAGTGGAGGGGAGGATCGGGGGGGGGGGGGTGTGTGTTGTCTTGTGGGGGGGGGGGACAGGGGGCGGAGATAGTCTTTCTGGCATGGCAAGAATTATTGTAGGAAGTGGTGTCCATATCAGATCAATAGTTGTTTTTTCGGAGTGACAACTGACTTATGGCAGCCGTGACCTGTATGACGTCACATCCGAGTCTGGTTCACCGACCGAATTGACTTCTGCTGGAGATCAAGTAACCGATGCATCGTGGTGAAGTTGTGGCAAGGGATATAACTCACGTGCATTGCTTTTTTTTTCCCAGCATTCCCTCACAACTATTGTACAACCTCCCGACTACTCCCGAACATCGAAATTTAAGAAAACATTGGTCGCGTGTTAGGTAAACTCATACTTTCTTTGCGCAATGAAGTTTAAGAATTTGTATTTATTTTTTAAAAACGTTTTAGCGAGTTAAATTTCGACTTCGAAAGAAATTAATTTTTCAATGAAAAAAAAAAGAAAAGAAAATTGGAAAAAAAATAATAATTCTACTTTTCAAAAAAATCGATTTGTCAAGGTCATTGTAAATAATCAAATGGAACATGATCCATTGCAATGACGCGATCGATGCCGCACAACGATGTCTTGTGGATTACCTTCGAATAATGTGTCGCTGTCTCAAATCGTGCACTGTGTTAGGCATCTCTTGACCACGAAATTTCTGAAAAAAATGTATCTTTTTAATAATCTGAACTATGTATAAGAATACAATTTAAGCTTATTTGTTAATGGCTGTAACACAAAAAAAAAAAAAAAAAAAAAAAAAAAAAAAAACTGATGGCTTGAATTTAAGGTGATTGGAAGGTGAAAATAAAAACAGTGTTAAGATATAGGAAATAACGAAAGACTTTCTTGCCTTGGTTGGATAGCATGTCTCTAACTGGATTATTATTTTTTTGTATTTATTTATTTTTACTCTGTTTTTTACATATCATTTTAAAATATATTTAAAAAAAATATAATTTATGTTTTTTCGTTTTGTGTGTGTTTGTGTGTTTTTGCAACCCAGAACCCCAGATTTAGAAAAGAGGTTAGTGGGTTGCTAAATATTTAAGGGTCGTCCATAATATTTTGGTCCTAAATTCTTTGAATTTTATTCATGAGGTCGTAATAAAAAAAATTAAAGAATTCAAACGTGTCTTAGTATCTTTTTTTGGTGAATGAAAAAAAAAAAGCTGCCCTCCACCATCCGTCAAGTTCTGTGTGCAGGATTTCGGTATCTCCAATACGAAATATGATTGTCTCAACATGAATTACGCCCCCCCCCCCACTTGTTTTTATCCTCCCCCCCCCCCTTTTTTCGGGCACCGCGGTAAGAGTCTTTACCAGGCGCTGTAAGAGGTGGAAGTGGGGGGATGGTGGGGGGAGAACGCGGGGCAGGCATAAATAGACCAGCATCAGGAGAAAATATCTATGGTGATTGCTCCTCGTCCTCTCTGCATTATGGAGCACTTTATTAAATAACCCTCACCTCCATTAAAGCGTGCGTATGCAAATTTTGTACGCATTTCTCGCACTCAACTTTGCGATTTGGTGAGCGTTATTAAATAAAAAAGCGCACTTGTTCCGCTAAATATGCGTATTTAATAAACACTGCTGGGAGTAGGAGTCTCCCCCCCCCCATCCACCACACCCCCAGCCACCACACCCCCTTTCCCACTTTCTGCAGAGGTGTCGCTCTTCAAAACGAGCTCTTGGCTGGAGATGAAATTGGTGGTAAGATTTTTAGCGTTGGTTTTTCGTTGCTCGGGTTTGCTGGCTTCTGATGGGGGCGCGCGGGTTGACAACTCTGTTCACAGCCCCGGATGTTGGTGGGGGTGAGACCCGGCAGTGTCGGGTGGGTAATTATGGTCACATTAGTTCACTGAGCGCGGAATTCTGGGATGGAGGAGTTTGGGGGTGGGGGCAAGAGGATTCGGGCGTGTAGGTCAGGTGATCGTTTTACAGGGATAATTCTGATCACAATACGGAACAGCGCTTTAAGAAGGGGCTGGCCGTTATGGACAGGGTCGTCATGGTCAATTATTTTAATGAAAAAGTTGATTCTGACATGAATTGACCATGGGATTATTGGGATTATCATCCTTAAGTTGCTAAATATTGTTCCTAGAACAGTATGACTTTCACAACCACCGACGACAGCCTCTTTCGGGAAGTTGATTACTGGGTATTGAGTAAGGAGTGCTGTCACAATAACCAGGACGGTGTGCGAGAGTGCTTGGTTCAAGTGGTGGGTAAAGCATTGACAGTCGCGATGGTTTCATGTTGATGGAATGCAGGCTGGAGCTGGCACTGACAGTCGTTATGGTTTCATGTTGATGCAGTCAAAATGCAGGCTTGAGCTGGCATTGACAGTCGCGATGGTTTCATGTTGATGCAGTCAAAATGCAGGCTTGAGCTGGCACTGACAGTCGTTATGGTTTCATGTTGATGGAGTCAGAATACTATAGCCTGGCTTAAGGGTGTGTAAAGCGTGTACAGCCGTACCTTTCAATAGTTACACTGGTATTCTCTAGGTATGTACGCATGGCCGTAACGCTGTGTTAAAAAATAAATCTGAAGAATTTCTCAGAAGTTAACGGTAATGGGATACTCATTCTTTACTTGAATGCATGTTTTTTTGTCAACTTTAGTAGACCGGAAGCTCACGCATTTTCACCGCATTTGTTTGTTTGGGTTATTTCAAGTTTAATTATATTCTATACGAAAAATCGAACATTAAATGCAATGCATATCTTGTTATCCCGCTCTAAATGCCACCTTATAAATGACAAAAACACGCCCACGACGTATGCACTTATAACCCTTCAACATAAATCGTTTAACGATTAAAACTTTCATATCAGCCCAGAAAAAACAGTTCCGTTGCTGTGGTGCGTGTCGCGAAAAACTTGCAGCCCCCCCCCCCCCGTTTTTTAGCAATAAACTGTGCAGTTTTCCGAAATGTCCTACCTCCCTAAAAGGGTAAACAACCGTGGGGCGGAAGGGGGGTAACCGCTCCCTCTGCACCACCCCCCCCCCCCAGTCCTACGCCTACCGATTACAAACTGCTCTGCATTAATTACTCTCCGACGTGCATTTCCCGACCTCCAAACTATTGTCGTCGGTGTCGTATCATCCCGGCACAGCTAACGACCAAATGAAGGTGACTAGTGTTGAATACAAGCGATCTGTACCTGGTACATTTAATTGGTATGGTAATCTGTGGACGTTTCACCCACGACTCGGCCACGAGGGCGGACTCTGATCAAGTGGGGTGTGGCCGAGGGAATGATGAGGATCCAATCGCTGCATAGAAAACCGGTGCTTCCGAGTCATCGAGTGTGGACTTTTGGGACTGATTCGAAATTAAATAATACTTCCTTTTTTTCGGCTGGGTCTAAGAAATTAGTAATGAATAAATCAGAATGCAAATGTGGAAATGGCATTGTAAATGTATTAGCAAAGTCATTACCTACCTATATTGATCTATTCCCACAACTGTAGCTTAAATAGTAGAGTTTCATCTATCTGTGTGTCCCTCCGCACTACGTAGTATTCGTGAGGCCGTAACGCTGCAACCTCGCCCAGTGACAATTATTTAATAATAAAAATAGCTATATGATTCCTAGTCAGGTATATTTTTTAAGCTCATACTCTTGCACCCACACAAACAAACTAACACACATGCAAAACCGTAAACCCACACAAACTCTAGCACCGATACAACACCGATACAAATCTTTCACCCACACAAACACTTTTGAATCCATTCCTTCCCCACCCCCCTTTTTTTCCTCGTATCTTAAAGAAAGAAAAATGTGTTTAAAACAAAAATTGAGCTCCATGTCAACCCGAGTTATGTCCCTTGAATCTGTCACCCGGACGTCGTCAGAGCAACATGGAGGAAACGAAATTAAAACAAGGTAACAACAAGGGAACAAAAATAAATGAATGTTTTTCTTTTTTTTTTTTTAAATCCAAGAGTTTGCGCGTGGGGATACGTGGATATTTCTTCTAAGATACCCCTGCCCCGCTTCACATCCTCCCACCCCTGCCCCCTTTTCGGCTCACCATTGAAAAACTTTCTCCCATATACAAAAAAACCATACAAAATTGTTTTGCTGTTTAGGGGGGAAAACATATTCTGTAAAGATGTCTAGCATTGTCTACTCTCCCGTAAAAACGGTGGGCCAACTAAAAGAAAAAAACCTCATCATGGCTCATGTCAAAAGGACTTTAATGACTTATTTAATCACCCAGCAGGCATCTCGCAACTTAACCAATTTTGTGCAATTTTTACCTCAAAATTACCCCCGTGAAGGCTCCCCACCACCCCGTCCTCGTCGGACCCTCCCACCCCCACCTCATGCCATTAGCCCCCCCCCCCTCTCCCCTTTCTCGTCCCATGGTTTCCCCTCTGTTCCTTCCCTCCCTTCCGACGGTCGAGCTCTCGCCTTTTGTCTCGAGAATTAATAACATTGCATGTAAATCATTGAAAGCACGAGTGATCCTTCTACATATGACATCCGCCGGAAAAAGGGACATTTTCGTCCGGGCAGTGACCACATGCTGGGCTGTCAAATTAAGCTCGCTTTAGTTATTTTTTCCCCCCTCACGTAAATTATTTGTTTATTTCCTACATGGGCCATATACAGAACTTCCGCGCCATCGACATGCTTTCATTCACCTTCTTTGGCCAATCCTGCCTTTTACCACTTCAAAAAGAAAAAAAAAAAATGTTTATTATATTATTTCGTTGCTTTCGCATTTTTTTTTTTTTTAAATTTAAAAAAAAAAAATTTAAAAAAGCAAAAAAAGTAGATTTTAAATTGTTTGGAAGTTTGTGCTTTCGTTTTTTCTGTTTGTCCTTCCTTCTCTTTTATTAAAAGAATGTATGTCTTTCTAAACTTTCTTCCTTCTTTATTGTCGTTTTTTATTATTTGTCTCTCTTACAATATGAGTGAGTCCGTCTTTTACTTTCACTCTTCATCTATCTTAAAAATAATTTCTTCTTACTTATTTTGTCCAACCTCTTTTCCGGAATTCTCTCTCCCTCTCGCTCATTCCCCCCTCTCTCTCCCACCCTCTCTGTCTCTCCCCCCTCTGTCTCTCTCCCCCTCTCTCTCTTTATTTCTCTCTCTCTTTCCCTCTCTCTCAATCTCGCACTCTGGCTCTAAATCCCACTCTTTGTCTGTTCCTCCATCACTTTTATATCGTTGCTATTGATCTTACTGATTATTTGGATTTATTATCATAGTATTCAATTGTTTTACGTTCTCGTTTAGACTGTCTGACTGTGCGGCTGTCTGACGGTGCGATTGTCTGACTGTGCGACTGTCTGACGGTGCGACTGTCTGACTGTGCGACTGTCTGACGGTGCGACTGTCTGATTGTTCGACTGTCTGACTGTGCAATAGTCTTGATGTGCGTTTTTGTCTGGCTGACGTGACTGTCTCACTGTGCGACCGTCTCCAATGTACAAATGTCTCCCTTTTCGACTTTCACGATGTGCGGATGCCTCGCTGTGTGACGGTCTCACCGTGCAACTGTCTCGTTTAGCGAATGTCTTGCCGTGTGACTGTCTTGCTGTGTGACTGTCTTGCTTTCTTGACTCCCTATCTCATGACCTGCCCCATATTTACAATCGGATAACATATTTAAAAATATAATAATAAAGCAATCTATAATAGATTACTTCTCAATACGCCCCCACCCATCGCCCCACCCTTGACCTTCTACCCCCCACCACCACACCACCAACCTCCTCTTCAATCTATGATCAGCAACCATTCCATCTTCCTTTTCCTCATTAACAATTTTGTTTTTTAAGACATTCCATATATTTTTTTTTTATCCCCCTCTTCTATCTCCGCATAATTCTTCACTGCCACATGCGAACCCCCGCCTCCCCCCCCCCACTTCTATTTTCCCCTCCACCTTGTCACATCCATAGAGTAAATCAGAAAAATTTTTCCCTGGGAAAATTGCATGAAGTCAAATTCTTAAAAAAACGGAATATGGAAAAAGCTGTGGAAAACGAAATTATCGCTCCTCGTCGCATGTGCGCGTTTCAATTTTAAAATTTCAAATTAAGTTTTGTCTTTTCCCCCAGCCAGGGCCCCCACCCCTCTCCCGCTGGACCTTCATCGCTTACATCATGTATCTGCTTGCGTCTTCGTCCGTGTGTGTGTGTGTGTGTACGCGTCTCTTACGAATATCGCCGCCATGTTTGCACGTCTCCCTATTTGAATGACGGATTTGATTGTCTCCCCTATCAATAATTACGCATTCGGTTATCTCCCTTTCTCTATGCCTTCTACCGTGAGCATCGCGTTTTTCTTTGCGTCGCCTCTAAAAGACATCTTGTGTGTGTGTGTGTGTGTGTTTGTGTGTGTGTGTGTGTGTGTGTGTTTATAAGATGGACATTCTCCAGTTCTGACTTTTTTTTATTTTCTCATACGGCATTTTACCTTTCTTTATGTTTTCCTTATGATTTATATATTGGATATCCTTCTTTCTTTCTGTTTCAACTTATGAATTATATTTTGGAAATCTCCCTGTATTTCAATTATTTTATGCTTATCTCCCTTTTGTACTTTTAGTTAAAGAAACATCCATTTTGTTTTATTATTTTCTTTGCGTTCTGTTCTTCTTATAGACATCTCCCTTCTATTATTACTGGGTCCTTCGGGACAAGGTTTACCGTCCACGAACCGAAAAATACATATGTATGTACATAGGGATATATGTTTGAACGGTCTGGTTGTATGAACTGACGCATGCGTAGGCCGGACACTCATTTTGAATAGATAACATCATTGCAATGAACTGTCACGGATATAATTTGGAGCCAATTTGAATAGATTACGTCATTGTAATGAACTGTCACGGATATAATTTGGAGCCAATTTGAATAGATTACGTCATTGCAGTGAACTGTCACGGATATAATTTGGAGCCAATTTGAATAGATAACAAATAACGTCATTGCAATGAACTGTCACGGATATAATTTGGAGCCAATTTATAACGTCATTGCAGTGAACTGTCACGGATATAATTTGGAGCCAATTTGAATAGATAACGTCATTGCAATGAACTGTCACGGATATCATTTGGAGCCAATTTGAATAGATTACGTCATCGCAGTGAACTGTCTCAAGTGAAATCGTTCAGACACTCATTTTGCATAGAAAGTGATTGCAGTGAACTGTCACAAATGTTTTCGCTCAGACACCCATTTTAAATAGATAGCGTCATTGCAGTGAACTGTCAGAATTTTTTTTTCGTTCAGACAATCATTTTGCACAGATAACGTCATCTCTGTGAACTGTCGCATACGAATGTCTGTGTTTCCGTAAATTCATCAGTATATAGGCGGGGTCGACACTTAAAAGAAAATGTTTTATTGCTGAGACGACATGCTGTCTTGACTGTATCACTGTCAAATGATGTCCTTGATCTACGGGAAACTTCTAAAGGCTTCATGGCGAATGTGTACGTGTCTGTGTTCATCTGGCTGTAAGGGTGTCAGACAGAACCACCCTATATCTGTTCAGTGGATGTTGTATCATCAATTAAATGATGGTGTTCATATTTTTTTTTACTTATGTTTTTCATGTGTTGCTTGACAACCCCCCCCTTCCCCCCACCCGGACCAAAACGATAATCTCTCTTTCTGTATCCCCTCTTTCTCTCTTTCTCTTACTCAAAAATTTTCTCCCATTCTTTTTCTCCTTTTCTCGAACTGTTTATATTTCTCATCTACCAACTCACTGTCTCTACTTCCCGTGCCCCTCTCCCCCCTCCTCCCTCTCTCTCTCTCTCTCTCTCTCTCTCTCTTTTAAACCCAATACCTATTTTTATCTGTAATTTTGTGTCCTTGTTTATTTCCTTACAGACAATGCTTCGGAAAAAAATGTAAGATCATATTTATTTTTATTGTTTGTCTGTAATCATTATTTTTATTTTTTAAAATATTTCTAACTTACGTAAAAAAAAAAAAGCCAACGAACATTCGAGAATAGTTTGACAGGTCTTTCTAGCTATGAATTTACAGCCACTTAGACTTTGAGTAATCAGAATTAAAACCGTTTCGTTTCGCGGATTCGTATATTTGTTTGATTAGATTAAATACCGAAACAGGCAAATCGAAACCAAAATGTGTGTCTATAACAACAGAAAATACATTTCAAAAGATGTAAAAATGAAATGGAATATCATCCTATAGCAGTAGCCCTCTTTGTGTCAGTCTAGGAGTTTTAGTAACCGGTATAGCCTGTAAGCCGTTTCTCCGTTTGGAGAATTTGCCGTGAGTGACTTCACCGTGGTCACGTATTGGAGGACAGACTTCCCGCCATGATACGACGGCCGGCCACTTAACTTTCCCCCGGTGGGTCCTTCTTATTGGCGCTTAAGTCAAGCGCGGAAGCAGGGTAGATAAACCAGTCGATAAATGCAGGGAGATAACTCCGCCCTCGTTAGTTCCTACACTGGCGGCTTCAATCTTGACCGAAGCAGGGTACATAAGTAGTCAGCAAATGCAATTAAGGGAATGAGGGGGGGAAATAATCGATGCTGTCCCCATAAACAACTCTCATCCGAAGCCGGGTTTAGATAACCAAAGACTTAGCCGTTTTGGCGTTTGGGGATTGGTGGGGGGTGGGAGGGAAGGAATAATGGCTCGCTAGGGACGTTAACTGGTGTCCAAACACAACGGAGGCCATCACGTCTATCCCCGTTAATAACTCGAAGCAATAATGTCCGAGTCGATTATACATGCCGTAGAATTCTAGACCCCCTACCCTCACCTAACCAGCCCACCCCCTCCACTTCCTAGCATATTCTAATTCTAAGCAAGAAGTCTTCAATTCCCACCCCCTTTTCCATCCCCCTTCCCCCCCCCCCCCAAGATCATACCACACAGACCGCCTTGAGAAATCAAGTCAATCGTCTGACATATCAAGTTACCGAGCTGTTTATTGCTCCTTGCAAGACATATTGTCTGAGATTGACCGTGTTCGGTGTAGTCTCTTTGTTTTACTTAAGATCCCATCTGCACCTTGTGAAGGAAGATATAGTTGAAATATACGGTTAGCTCCTCTGGTTCTGTGCGGTTAGCGTCTCCTCACTGACAGTAATATGGTTACCGGAAATTTGTTTAAAAGAAATTTCGTCAACGGAAAATTGATCGACGGAACTTTGGTCGAACGGAAATTTGATAGAATTTTATTTTCAGTTCACACGATCACATGTTGCGTCAAATTTCTTTTTGAACGCATTATTTTGTTTTACTATATTGTATAGTGCGTCCAAAGAGAAATTTGACGAAAATTTGAACGTTTGAACTGAAAATAAAATTCGATCAAGCTTCCGTTCGATCAAATTTTCGTCGACGAAACTTATTTCAAACAAATTTCCGGATACGCAGTAATATAAGTTGGAGTAATGGTCAACTAATCTTTTTTTTTTCTAAATTTGCCAGTGATTATGTTTTCTTGGTGTTCAAGTTCGATAAAGATCATTTTAAATTGTGGATATGTATGAGGTGATGTTTAACTATAATTATTTTGAATTAATAGTATGGATTTTTATTTTAAAACCCCGTTATAGTAACTTCACTTTTGTTTTGTGGGAATAGCAGGCAAAGTCTTCGGACGGCTAATTGACCATATTCCCGTCAACCTATCGAGCTGAAACTTGCTGATGACAACGCAATGGATACATTTTTTTTATACCCCACCCTCAACACAAAACGCCAAAAAAATAAGTTGTACCTGTTTTCAAAGGGAAGATTAAATAGCATTCCCAATATCCGTGATAACGTCATGACATGTTCAATTTACGCGAAGTTTTAACATCGAGAGAAACATCTGGAACTTTTGAAAGTCTTATCTTTTTTTTTTTTTTTTTTTTTTTTTTTTTTTTTTTTTTGTTTAAACCAGATTTTTATTTTTAAATTGGATGTATACATTTTGACACTTGGCTGGGGCCAAACAACGTTCATCAGCATCATGATCATCATCAAAGGCGCCTGCAGTCCTTGTAGGGCCCTGGCCTGCTCCACCACGTACCTTCCATTCAGATCGATCCGTGGCTTTCCACCTCCATGCGCGGGCACAACTCCCCCCCCCTCCCCACCCACAACCTGCAGACGGTGTAAATCTTTCGCTGCATCGTCAATCCATCTCAGTCTTGGTCGGCCGGTGAGGGAGCACAAATTGAACATCCTGTAAATAAATGTGATCATTAGTAAGCTCGTCCCTTGGATTATTTTCCTTTATTTAGCCTAACGGGGACGCCCGCTCTCCTTGTTAGCCAGTTATCATTGTGTTGGTCATCCAATCTAACGGTGGAGCCCATTATTCTATTTGTTGTCGGTTACTCTTCAGTTAACACTCGCATCAAACGCCTGATGACCACAATCCTGTATAGCCGGCTATTCCTCAGTTAGTCCTCCCATCTAACGTAGATGACCACATACCTAATTAGCCGGTTACATTGGCATGGAGCAAGCCTCCGGCTTTCACCAAATTGCAGGGAATATTTTAAAGCAGCTGTCCAACAGTTAGTTGTTTTGTTTTCGCTCCGCCATTGTCTCTGCCGGCGACATCCCGACACCCCTTAAATCCGATATTGCACTCGCCCATTCCCATGATGGCGACTTCCAATGGAGGTGTTAAGATGCGCAGTTTGACATTTGGCGCCATCGCTTTTCCTCGATTCCTCTGCTCCCCGTTAATTAAAGTCATTTCAGGGACTGGCTGGAAATAACTGAAAGTAGATAGGTGTGTGTTGTGCTGAAAGTAGATAGTGGCCAATTTTGCTGAAAGTAGACAGTGGCCTGTTGTGCTGAAAGTAAATAGTGATCTGTTGTGCTTAAAGTAGATAGTGATCAATTGTGCTGAAAGTAGATGGTGGTATGTTGTGCTGAAAGTTGATATTGGTATGTTGTGTTGAAAGTAGATAGTGGTCTGTTGTGCTGAAAGTAGATAGTGGTCTGTTGTGCTGAAAGTAGATAGTGGTCTGTTGCGTTGAAAGTAGATATTGATCTGTTGTGCTGACAGTAGATGATGGTCTGTTGTGCTGAAAGGAGAAAATGGTCTGTTGTGCTGAAATTAGATAGTGGTCTGTTGTGCTGAAAGTAGATAGTGGTCTGTTGTGCTGAAATTAGATAGTGGTATGTTGTGCTGAAAGTAGATGATGGTCTGTTATGCTGAAAGTAGATAGTGGTATGTTGTGCTGAAAGTAGATAGTCGTCTGTTGTGCTGAAAGTAGATGATGGTCTGTTGTGCTGAAAGTAGATAGTAATATGTTGTGCTGAAAGTAGATAATTGTCTGTTGTGCTGAAAGTAGATGATGGTCTGTTGTGCTGAAAGTAGATAGTGGTATGTTGTGTTGAAAGTAGATAGTGGTCTGTTGTGCTGAAAGTAGATGATTGTCTGTTGTGCTGAAAGTAGATAATGGTATATTGTGCTGAATGTAGATAGTGGTTTGTTGTCCTGAATGTAGATGATGGTCTGTTGTGCTGAAAGTAGATGATGGTCTGTTGTGCTGAAAGTTGATGATGGTCTGTTGTGCTGAAAGTAGATAGTGGTTTGTTGTGCTGAAAGTAGATAGTGGTCTGTTGTGCTGAAAGTAGATGATGGTCTGTTGTGCTGAAAGTAGATGATGGTCTGTTGTGCTGAAAGTAGATGATGGTCTGTTGTGCTGAAAGTAGATAGTGGTTTGTTGTGTGTGAAAGTAGATAGTGGTCTGTTGTGCTGAAAGTAGATGATGGTCTGTTGTGCTGAAAGTAGATGATGGTCTGTTGTGTTGAAAGTAGATGGTGGTCTGTTGTGCTGAAAGTAGATGGTGGTCTGTTGTGCTGAAAGTAGATGATGGTCTGTTGTGTTGAAAGTAGATAGTTTTATGATGTGCTTGATTGGTTAGAAACGTCCACATACATTATTGAACACAATAATGTGACTGGGTGGTCGTAAAAACTACCGTGGGGGGGGGGCTAGAAAAATGTAGGGGTGTCGAGAGAAAATGGGTCCACCCCCTTGCTTGCGAAAATTGATCGTTAGCGCTTCATGGTGGACATATGTGACATGTAGCAAGAAGAAAATTACCACGCGTGCCCACATATGCGTGAGTGATGCGTGTGCTTACATGTGCGTGAGGGATGAGCAAAGGGGAGGATAAGGCCGTGGGGGGTTGCCGGGGGGTGTTGTGTGAGGAGAGGGAACAGAAGGTCAAAATTGGAGTGGCTTTAAAAGTAAGGAAAAAATGTTATTTGCTTTTTTCGGGGTGGGGGGGTTCAGTTGTGTTTGTTGAGGTGGGGTGGTGTGGGGGGCGGGAAGATCGGGTATGCCTTGCGACGGTGGTGTTTGAGAGGTGGTGGGGGTGCAATTGGAGGAAAATGCTAATGGCGGGGTTCATTTGATGAGGGATGTTCAACAGCAGGAGCAGAAGAGTGGGGTGGGGGTGGTTTCTAGTGAAATTGATTTGAGGAGGAAATTTCCCTGAGGTGAATGGGGTTGTGATGACAGGCTTTAAGTTTGGAACATGCAGGAAAGCCATGGGCGAACTCAAGACAGCTGGGATCATGGGACGAGCCGGGATACGAGCGACATGGCGCAGACGACAGCAAGTGACGTGTCACAGCCGGGATGCAGGTGACGTGTCACAGCCGGGATGCAGGTGACATGTGACAGTCTGGAACAAGTGACCAGCTGTCACAACCGGTCTACTAGTGACATGTCAGAACCGGTTCACTGCTGACATATCACATGCGGGACGCCAACGACGCGTGCAGACGAGAGGCAAGTGACAAGTCGTGGGTGATGTACAATGACATGCCACAGGCGAGATACAAGTGACCTGCCACAGGCGAGATACAAGTGACCTGCCACATGCGAGATACAAGTGACCTGCCACTGGCGAGATACAAGTGACATGCCACATGCGAGATACAAGTAACCTGCCACAGGCGAGATACAAGTGACCTGCCACAGGCGAGATACAAGTGACCTGCCACAGGCGAGATACAAGTGACCTGCCACGGGCGAGATACAAGTGACCTGCCACAGGTGAGATACAAGTGACCTGCCACGGGCGAGATACAAGTGACATACCACAGGCGAGATACAAGTGACGTGCCATGGGCGAGATACAAGGGATATGCCACAGGCGAGATACAAGTGACCTGCCACGGGCGAGATACAAGTGACATGCTACTGACGAGATACAAGTGACAAGTCTTAACCGAATACAAAACCTATTTGCTCTAGGCAAGTAACAAGTCTTAGACGATGATATTCAACTCGGATAACACTCTTCTATAATAATTTTAGACTAAAGAAAAAGACATTTCAAGTCACTGTATCACACAAGAACAAAAAAATTATAATTTTAAAATGTCAACTTTATCTCCCAGATGTCAAGTTCCAGTGTGACAATTGACACATCTAATACGAAGACCTACTGAGAGCTTCGCTGACTATCTGAGACCAGTTGAATTTGAGCTCGCTTGTCAGCTTTGACAAGTATAAGTGGAGAAAAAAAAGGAGGGGTGGGGTTGGAGTTTTCTTGAGCATTTAAGTAGGGTTCTGCAGTGGCCTATTTGAAGATTAGGGTCAAGGTCATGCGAATTGAATGTCACCGTGGTTAGCTGCACTTGAAACCTTGAGCTTCCGGGGTCAAAGGTCACCTTTATACTCATGTGTGTGCGCGCGCCTGTCCAGGCGATGTGACGGTCCCATTGGTTGGATTCTGATGTGACGTGAGCGAAAATTGAAACTCTTCATTGGACTTTTCATCGCTCATCGAAAGATGAGCAAATCGATGTGTGTGTTTGTGTGTGTGTGTGTGTGTTCATGTTGTAGTATGACGCCACATTTCTTACCACCTCGTGTTTAGCACTTATGTAGCTCATATTTGGTATACTGCCAAAATCATCATCGCCCGTGCGTTGCTACGCAACCCTCACATGATTAAAGAATGTGACCTTCCACCCACAGGGTCATAGGTTATATGAATGACTTTGATAAGCGCTGTTTTCCAGTTGCCGATAACATTTTGGGGATATTTTTTTAACTCCCTGTTGGCATGATGATGCAAAATCCCTGCTTGCATAAATGTTAAAACCCTGTAGGCAAGATGCTGTTAAAAACTTGTAGGCAAGATGCTGTTAAAACCCTGTTAGGCAAGATGCTGTTAAAAACTTGTAGGCAAGATGCTGTTAAAACCCTGTTAGGCAAGATACTGTTAAATCCCTGTTAGGAAAGATGTCGTTAAAACCCTGTTAGGCAAGATGATGTTAAAACGCTGTAGGCAAGATGCTGTTAAAACCCTTTTAGGCAAGATGCTGTTAAAACCCTGTTAGGCAAGATGCTGTTAAAACCCTGTTAGGCAAGATGCCGTTACAACCCTGTTAGGCAAGATGCTGTTAAAACCCTGATAGGCAAGATGCTGTAAAACCCTGTAGGCAAGATGCTGTTAAAACCTTGTAGGCAAGATGATGTTAAAACCCTGTTAGGCAAGATGCTGTTAAACCCTTGTTAGGAAAGATGCCGTTAAAACCCTGTTAGGCAAGATGCCGTTAAAACCCTGTTTGTCAATGATTTCTTTAATGCCTCTGAGACGACTTGCTCCGGCGCTGAATCCTTTCTCAGAGTTGAAAATTGACTTTAGAACACTACCAGATTCCATCAACCCTCCCCCCCCCCCCCCTCTTTAAAAAAAAAAATTGCTTCCATGAAAATAAAAAAATGTTTTTTTGCACTTGCTTTAACCTAAACAACATTCATTTCAAATGTCTCTCAATATAAGCTTTCATTGTCCCTCTCTTTTCACACACAGCGGATATCGCGGTCCCTCGTGTGAAATTCAAATTTCTGCTCACTTTCAATATTCTATATTACAGGCCGTATATCACAGGCCGTATATCACAGGCCCTGTGTGCTCCAACTGCATCCAATGCCATGCCCAACATGCCTTCACTCCCTTGCTAATAGAATTCCTCGTACGCATGCGCCGGAATGGGCCGCCCTTTTGAATAAAATCGATAACGTGATTGGTCCGATGTCGTGGCGTCATCAATTACGTCACTACTCAGAGATATCGCTATTTAAAAAAAAATTGATTAAAGAAGAAGACAATATATTTTCAAAAACAGAAAAATAACGTATACTTTATCCTTTACAATTTGTTTTCCTTTCTTATTTAAAAAACCAAATTATTTCCTAGACATTGTTAAGTATCAACAATGTTTGGTGTTTGTTTGCACCATCGTGTCTGATTATTTCGAATGTCTCCTCAGCTCAGACAAACCAGAAAACTAAATTTCAGGAGATGCACAAACTAACAATTTATTGTTTACGTGATCGAGAGACGCGATTTGTGGAAAAATATATTCAGTAGATTTTGAGACATACAAGTTCTGAATGAGATTAATTAGACACGAACAATATAACAATATATATATGAATATATATTTAAGCTATAATAATAATTTTTATAAACAATTTTATAATTAGTTCATTAAGTTATGTATGTGTATTTTAAGACACGACTGTGGCCTGTAGAGGATACTGCCCTTAGTAAAAACAATGACGCGTCCAAGAAAAGTGTAACTGTAACTAAATGATTATTTTACTTTTTGGGTGAAGTTGTGTTGGACTCTTATTTGTTGGAATAATTCTATGTATGTCTATGTTTGTAATTATATGTATGTCCTTGTATGTAATTCTATGTATGTCTATGTATGTAATTCTATATAATATATTGAATGTATATAGTTTAAAAAAAAAAGTTTTTAAATGCCACTAAATTAAGCCTTTTCGTGGAATGAATATGTCCACAGTTCTTCTATTAACTCCTCATTAGCGACTTCGTTGTTCAAATTTCGACTCATCGTTTTATCCTTCTAGTGCCCCCCAGCCAATTGTTGACAAGAAGTAATGGCTGCGCCGACTTTTGACTTTTTAAATTTCGTTTAAAAAAAAATATAAAATGACCTGATTATCACCCCCTGCACCCATGTCACCGAGATGGCCTGACGTCAGCTACTTGTATCTGCACCCATGGGGTGTGCAACACGCATTTCCCCCCCCCCCCCACCCCCGATCCAGAAACCCCCCTCTTCCTACCTAATTAGTGCATTCTCTAACGGCCTCCGAGGTAAAAAGAAAATAAACACAGATATTAAAGAAGCTTTAGAAAAAAGCAAACAATGTATGTAGATGTCGCCTGAGAGACGCATGTGTGGCCTGCTAGAATGATGTGTCGCCTGTGACAGGTATGTGTCTCCTGTGAGAGTTATGTGTCTCCTGTGATTGGGTAGGCGTCTCCTGTCAGACGAAGGTGTCTCCTGTGAATCAGCGCGTGTCTCACGTGATAGGTGGGCGTCTCCTGTGAGAGGTATGTGTCTCATGTGGTAGTTGGTGTCTTCTGTGAATCGGCGCGTGTCTCACGTGATAGGTAGGCGTCTCCTGTTAGAGGTATGTGTCTCATGTGGTAGTTGGTGTCGTCTGTGAATTGGCGCGGGTCTCGTGTGATAGGTGGGCGTCTCCTGTTAGAGGTATGTGTCTCATGTGAATAGGCGTGTGTCTGCTGTGTTAGGGTGGGTGTCACCTGTGAGAGCTGGAAAAAAAAGACGTAGAAAAGCCGACGAAGGCTTTTCGCCGAAACGTTATCCTTTATACTGCTATGTTCTTTATATTTCAAGCTTCAACGTTCCCTCTTCCACTAGTTCCTACATACATCTTGAACGCAGTCCTTCGTTTAGTATCCGGGGATTTCCATCATAGAAGTTACAAGCAGTTCTAGAATTGTGCCATAGCCCATAGGTCAGAGTTAAAATATCTTAGAAGATTCAATGAATTATTTCTTTATTTCCTCTTTTTTCTGTATTTCAATTCCCCTCCTTTCCTCAATATTCGTTCGGATGACGCCACCCCTTTCTGTTTCACTCCCCACCCCCCAGTCACACCGCGCCTGGCCAGAATTTCATAACCCTGCTCGTCCCCAGCCCGTCCCCCCACACACACACCCCCCCACTTTTTCCGATTACCCTAATAACCAACATGCCAAAATGTGCTCAGTAAATCAATTTTAGAGTGCAACCGTCGCCACTAGCAATGTAACTGTTGTCTCCCCCTTTCACACTTTCCCTCCTATGGAAGAAGTTCTTCCCCCTCCCCCACACCCTTTTCCCCCCTTGTTTCACTGCCACCACTACCCCGCTAACGCCCTCACCCCCCTCTCCCACCACCACACCCCTGGATCTCATGAGCCCACTGCTGTTGTGTCTCTATAACCCGGTTAGATGTTTCCTTTCAGAAAATAATCTTTTGAGAAGGCGGACCACGCATAACCACTGCAGAAATTGAGCCCCCCCCCCCTTTTCCCTCACCCCTTCCTCCACCTCGCCCCCCCCCCCCCCGAGATCTTCGTCCATTTTCCATTTTAAAAAAAAAAAACTATTTTAAAGCCCAAGTACTGCATTTATCACCCTCCCCCCAGCCCCCTCCCCCTGTCTTCCACCTCTACCCAATCTCATCTGTTTCCTTTTCGGCCCAAATAAAAATATTTTTAAAAAGAGCCACTGCAGTTATCCCTCATTCTCCGCTCTTCTTGATCAGAAGGGAAAAAAAGCAACATCACTAATGCCAGGCGTATCCCCCCACCACCCCTCCCCCACCCCTCCCTCTCCCCCCCCCCCCTCTTCTACAGGGTCAATCCTGAACTCCTTATTTTTTTCTTTAGTGTCGGCTACTGCCCCCCCCCCCCCCCAAACTCTGCTCTCGAGGCCCTATCATGTATTTTTAGTATCTGGCCTGCTTAGTCATTGGTCGCAGCTTTGAGAGACGTGTTACCCATGGAGTGGGGTGGAGCCTCGGTGGACCTCACTTTTGGGGGATTATTGGAAATACAGGGGAATTTTAATACTGCCAGGCCCACGGGGTGATACAATGAAGGGCAGGGGTTGGTATTCGGGGCAGGGGGGTAGGAGGGGGTCATTTGATCTGCTGTAGCTGTTCAAAGAAAGGGATTGGAGTCAACTTTCACTTGTTGTTTTGGGGAAGAGACTCAATTCGAAACGGGGGGATGGGGGGACGAGGCGTGCTGAGGGCGCTGTCCTCCCCACCCCCATTAACTCTGGTCGGTTTTAAAATTTTGTATTAATTATTTTTTTATTTTTTTTATTTTTTTGTTTCTTTGTTTAAGGGCTACGCTTATTGGTCACTGTGTTAGTAGCTGACGCCAGGGTTGAAGTCAAAAGTCTGCTGTCGTTGGGCAGTGGTGCGGCCAATCTCATGTGTTTCAACCGGGGCCTCGCTGGGAGGGAGGAGAAGTTATTGTTAACGAATCCTGGAAGGAATCAGTCCTGACATTTTATTATTTGGGTCACAATCTCGAATCAGTCGGGTATCTAGAACTCTAACATGGAGAAGAGTATTCTAGAATTACAATCTCTTGTCTTATCAGTCGTCATGTAAATGTGGGATGTGTCTTAACATTTGCACGTTCTAAAGATATATATACAACACCAATGGGTGCCTGTTCCATCCATGAAGGAGACATGATATCCAAGGTAGCACTCCATCCATAGAGGAGACATGATAGTTTGGGACCTATTTTATCTCTAGGCGAGTCATGGTAGCTTGGGCAACATTACATCTATATACTATAGGACACATAATATATATGGGGAACATTCGATCTATAAGGACACATAATGTGTATGGGCCACATTCCATCTATAAAAGCCACTTAAAATATGTATGATCAACATTCAAAATAAATATTGGATGTATAGGTCTTTTATGATGACCTACATCGATTATTCTGTCTTTTATCAACATCGTTGGCCCTGGTTCACCTGATTCTACATCCATAACATATCCAATACACAATATCCACAACAGGCATCTGATTGCTCCTTACATCCAAAATTATCCACCGAACTCACTGTTCACAAATAAATCTAGCGTTTTACCATCCAATATATTTACAGAGCCATCGTTTCTCCTACTAATAAATTATCAATGCTTCCCCTCACTCAATACAACGTCTATAACATACATACGATATCCATAACCAATAATGTTATCCACCATCATCTAAGTACCATAACCGACCCCCTTCTTCTCCCCCCCCCACACGCCCCAAGCTAGTAATACAGGCACTGCGCATGACCAGGTTTATTTAAAAAGCACATTTGAAAAAAGGGGCAGATAATTGTGTGTGTGTGGGGGGGGGGGGGGGGGGGGCAGTGTTAGAAATGATCCAGTGATCAATAAAATTGACGAAGGGAAAAAAAAACAAAACAAAAACAAAATAGCAAATAAAAACAAGACAGAGATGACTGAGATGTTGTTGTTGTTGTATTTATTATACATTTTTATCTACATATCAAGACGGACGACTCCTTTCGTTTATTCATAACAATATATTCCCTCCCCCTTGTACCCCCCCCCCCCCCAAAAAAAAAAAAAGCAACAGATGATGAATAAATAACTAATAGAAGAAATGCGCTTTCTGCTCGTATTCAATTTAGTCCTGTTGGTTCATGTTCGCTCTCTGGCCAGACGACAAGATATACGGAATGGTTAAAATAAAACAGGCAGATGCAGTGAGAGGAGGGGGTCGGGCTAAATTAACGCCAAATTTACATAACTAAATGGCGGCTCTGCACGGGGGACACACATTTTGTGGCGCTAATTAATGATAATTGCGATGTGAGATCGGGGAAAGGGGTGGGGGGGGGGGCGGGGGCGTGTGTAAAATGGATTTTTAAAAAAGTTGTGTAGTGCCGCGTTTAAATAAGTTACTGTTATAAATAAGTTAGTGTTATAAACGATAACAATGGACCGGGACACTTAAAAAAAATAGTCTTGTTTATTGATGGGGCGTTTCTATGGCTAACCAGGTTTACTGATGGAAATTAAGTTGTTTGGCATACAAATATCACACACCGCCAACTGGCGAAAATATGATTCAGGGTTTGGGGAAAGTTTTTGTTGATAAATTATTTTTTTTTTTTTTTTATATATAACATGAAACTATGGGGATATGAAGTGAAATGAGTATTTCAGAAGAGGAAAAGAGGGTTGGGAGTGGGGGTGATGGAGGAGGAGGGTATGGCGATATCTATCAACACGAGGTCAGAGTGCCCCAATATGGTAATGCCCGAGGTCAATGTCGTAGATTTATCGCAGATAATCCATAGAAACATGATTAGTGGATGACGGACCGATGCTCTGGGACAATCAACATGCAGTAAAGAGGGGAGGGGGGTTAAATGGGGGGGGGGGCGTTTGCCAGGAGGGAGGCGGGGTCTCGGAACTGGCTCATCGGGGAGTCTAAAATAATGCGCGTTTAGGGTTTGCCTTGTTTGATGTTCAGGAGAGTAGAGAAGATTAGGGCATTCTGGATCAGCTCTGGTACCATGTTGTAAGTGACTTACAGCTGGCGTGGATAGATCGGACTCAGTTGTTTCTACCACGCACTTTGTGACTGCGTTTTTTTTACGCCAGGTACTTTGTGACTGCGTTTTTTTACGCCAGGTACTTGTGACTGCGTGGTACGCCAGGTACTTTGTGACTGCGTTTTACGCCAGGCACTTTGTGACTGCGTTTTACGCCAGGTACTTTGTGACTGCGTTTTTTACGCCAGGTACTTGTGACTGCGTGGTACGCCAGGTACTTCGTGACTGCGTTTTACGCCAGGTACTTTGTGACTGCGTTTTACGCCAGGTACTTTGTGAATGCGTTTTACGCCAGGTACTTTTTGACTGCGTTTTACGCCAGGTACTTTGTGACTGCGTTTTACGCCAGGTACTTTGTGACTGCGTTTTACGCTAGGTACTTTGTGACTGCGTAGCACGCCAGGTACTTTGTGACTGCGTGGTACGCCAGGTACTTTGTGACTGTGTACGCCAGGCACTTTGTGACTGCGTTTTTTTTACGCCAGGTACTTGTGACTGCATGGTACGCCAGGCACTTTGTGACTGCGTTTTAAGCAAGGCACTTTGTGACTGCGTGGTACGCCAGGTACTTTGTGACTACGTGGTACGCCAGGTACTTTGTGACTGTGTACGCCAGGCACTTTGTGACTGCGTTTTATGCCAGGTACTGGGGCATTTTTAAGTCTTAATTAAATGTTTACGGTTTTGAATTATTGCTTATTGCCGGAATATGATATAGATATAATTTGTAGTCGTTTTCAGGATTTCTTAAAAATTCTAACACCGATTGTCATAGTCAGTGGCGCAGTAAGAGGGTGTGGATCGGTTGGCATTTGTTTCCTTTATAATATAGAAGGGTGACATTTTGGGCCAACTGCATGGGTGTGGAAAAATTATGGACCCTCCAAAGGACGAACTAGTCCTAGCTACGCCACCGGACTTAGTTAAACGTGTATATGTAGCGCAGCATTATCGTAAGAATCCCGAGTGGACACTGACTGATACACGACCATTAGAAGACTAATACACGACCAATAGAAGACTAATACACGACCATTAGAAGACTAATGCACGAACATTATAAGACTAATACACGACCATTATAAGACTAATACACGAACATTATAAGACTAATACACGAGCATTAGTAGACTAATACACGACCATTATAAGACTAATACACGACCATTAGAAGACTAATACACGAACATTATAAGACTAATACACGACCATTATAAGACTAATACACGAACATTATAAGACTAATACACGACCATTAGAAGACTAATACACGAACATTATAAGACTAATACGCGACCATTAGAAGACTAATACACGAACATTATAAGACTAATACACGACCATTAGAAGACTAAATATAATACACGACCATTAGAAGACTAAATATAATACACGACCATTAGAAGACTAAATATAATACACGACCATTAGAAGACTAATACACGAACATTATAAGACTAATTCACGACCATGCTAATACACGACCATTATAAGACTAATACACGACCATTAGAAGACTAACACGTGTATGTAATTTAAAAATAAAAAATGCCGTTACCTTATAAGGTGCAAATAATTCAAATGAAGAGTTAATAAATTATGTTTTCTTAAAATGCTCTATGTTACATCAATGACGAATCATTTTATTCATACACATTGGGGTATTTGGAAGAGAAAAAAAAAAAAAAAAGAGAGAACTTTATAGGTCCATCGATAAAAATGTGGAGAACCGCTGGCATGTAGATCGTGTAAATATCTTGATTGGCATTGTACATGCAGCGGTATTAGTGGACGTGAGGGACCTGGGAAACATATGTGTGGCGGGATGATGGGGGCGAAAGATATGGGGAGGATATAAAGGCGGTCAATGTTCCCCCAGTAATGGGGCTTCGTGTAGGCTCATCCCTGACACCATTACAGACAAATGAAATGTTTGGCAGGGGATTGGGGAATAGAGATGGAAAGCATGGGGGGGGGGGGGGAGTGAGAGAGAAAAAGAGAGAGAGCGCACCATTACAGTCATAGAACATATCTTTTTAGAGGATAGATAATGGAGATGCATATCAGAGAGAGGGATAGAGAGAGAAAAGAGACATAGAAAGAGAGAGAGAGCGGGTCATTATAGTCATAGGAAATGTATGTCTGAGGAAAGGGAATATGTCTAAAGTTATATATCATAGAAAAAGATAAACAGAGAGCAATAGATAAATAGAAAAAAGATAGAAGAGAGAACAAGAGAGATAGTGGGAGAGAGAGCAAGAGAGAAATAGAAGAAGAGAGAAAGAGCTGGAAAGAGAGAGAGAGAGAGAGAGAGCAAGAGAGAAAGCGGTAGAAAGAGAGAAAGAGGGGGCAAGATCGAAATAATATAGAAAGAGAGAAAGATCTAGAAAAGGAGAGATAGAGAGAGAGAAAGGCAATGCAATGAGGGTTTTCACTGTTTTATTAATAAAGACAAGACGCGTATTCGTTGATGCTATCTGGGATGACTAGAGTCAGGGCCGGCCTTAGGCCACTGCAAGCTATGCGGCCGCAATGGGCCCCGCACTTTCATAGGCCCCGCCCCGAATTTATTTTCTAATACAAAATCTTAATTTTCACTTATTATCCTTATCCTCTACCCAGAATGGGCCCCGCGCAGTCCGTTTCTATTAGGGCCCCGCAATTGTTAGGGTCGGCCCTGACTAGAGTTATAGAGGAACACTGATAGGTGGATAAGTGGATATGTCGGTAGAATATAGATATGAAGATGTGTGGTGGAGTGAGAAGATTGGCAATAAAATAATGTGTGGATTAAAGGTTGTGGCGTAGGGAGCGGAGTTGTGAAGTAGGCGCCCCCCCTCCCCTCGCGGCACCATTTGTCCTTAATTTGAGGAATTGGCATTTTCGGCCAACTGCACATTTTTTTCACTGAAAGCGGGAGACGAAAATCATAGCCCGCCCAGGACGGCACCTACCAAGGCTACGCCACTGAGAAGAGGGGCCAGACACATGAATGAAGAAAGTAATTAATATTTGTAGATGTAGATGGTCAATTTCAGGTGGTTTGCAGGTGTGGGGAAAGGAATTACTGAACAATTATAACCCACTCTGCATATAAATCGTGTGGTGCTGGTGGTATGGTGCACGTGGTGTGGTGCTGGTGGTGTGGTGCGAGTGGTGTGAAGGTGTGGTGCTGTGGTGTTGGTGGTGTGTTGCTAGTGGTGTGGTCTTGTGGTGCTGGTGCTGTGGTCTTGTGGTGCTGTTTTGATATGGTTCTGGTGGTGTGGTGCTGGTGGTGCGATGCTGGTGGTGTGGTGTTGGTCGTATCGTGTTGGTCGTGTGGTGCTGGTCGTGTGGTGCTGGTCGTGTGGTGCTGTCTTGCATTAATAAGATTCGCCGAGAAGTTTGATTGTAACGCCCCGTGGGGAGGGAAGGGATGGGGAAAGGGGGGGGGGCGCTGGTAGCCTGACATGGAAATGTAATAAATACCTGCGCGAGTGACCTCATCTAATGATACCGTCCGAATTTGACCTAATTGTTAAGAGGTTTGTTCTTAATGAGATCTTGTTATGGTTCATTGATTTTTTACCCACCGGGGTAATCACTTTTCGGGGAGCTTCAGGTTATGTTGGTGGTTTTTTGTTTTAATTTATCGTTCTTTTTTTTTTTTTTCTTACTGTTGAAACTGATTGTGTAAGTTGGACATACAACCACGGGGTTGAGAAGGTGGTGTTTGAGAAGGTGGTGTTTGGCTAATGGAATAAACTATATATTTGTTATCTGGTTCATTAGCTAATGCCCTATCCTGATTTGACAGAAACGAAAGTGTTAGCATGTGATTGAACGAAAGAAAAAAAAGAGGGGGGGGGGGCGGGAGAAGGACAGAGAAAGTGGTAGAGAGAAAAATAAAGAGAGAGAAAGTGGTAGAGAGAGAGGGGATAAAGAGAGCGAGAAAGTGGTCGAGAAAGAGAAAATATATAAATTGGTAGAGAGAGAAAGAGAGAGAAAGTGGCAGAGAGAGAATGAGAGAGACAGAGAAAGTGGTAGAGAGAGGAAGAGAGAGAAAGTGGTAAAGAAAGAGAAAAGAGAGAAATTGGTAGAGAGAGAATGAGAGAGACAGAGAAAGTGGTAGAGAGAGGAAGAGAGAGAAAGTTGTAAAGAAAGAGAAAAGATAGAAATTGGTAGAGAGAGAGAAAGAGAGAAAAAGTGGAAGAGAGAGAAAAAAGAGAGAGAAAGTGGTAGAGAGGAAAATGTGAGAAAGTGGGAGTGAGAGAGAGAGAGATAGGGAGAGAAAGAGAGAGAGAAAGGGAGAGAGAAAGTGTTAGAGAGCGAATGAGAAATAGCGTCAAAGAGAGAGAGAGTGATAGTGAGAAAAGCGAGAAAGTGATAGAGAGAGAGAGGGGGGGGCGTGGGGAAGAAAGAATTATAGAAAGAAAGAGGCAAACTTTTACACGTGTGACAATGTGTTGCGAGACTTGCTGAAAAATACACAATGATAAATAATATGATTAAAGTAAGTTGAATATAGATTGTAGAAAATGAAATATAGATTATATAATATATTGTAGACAATGGAATACAGATAGTAGACAATGTAATATATATTTTAGGCAGTGGAATATAGACATTATCCAGTGGAATACAGGCAATGTAATATAAATGTAACATAGACTATAGCCAGTAGAATGTATAGACTATATAAGCGATGTAATAAAGACTAGGCGATGAAATGTATACTGCATGCGAACGTGTTGTCAGTGGTAGGTTTTGGTCTTAAGATGAGTTCACTATGAACGTGAAGTCCCCTCTCCCCCCCCCTCCCCCACCTTGAGAAAGTATCGAAGACTTGAGACAGCACACAGAGAGACACGGTAAGCTGAGGTCCTTCAGGCCAGGACCCAACGCCAATACAAGGAGGCTTAAATCTTGATCCACATCTAACCGTTCAATATCAGAACCCATGGGTGGGGGGGCGGCGGTAAAGTGGGGGGGGGGCGTCGTGGTGGAGGTGGGGAGTGCAAGCAGTTGGACCATTGCGAGAAGTCCTTGAATTTAAGACACTCCCGGGGAAGTAGGACAAGTTTTATGGAGTTCGGTCATGGTGATGGTGGGGGACCCCCTGGTTGGGGGGGGGGGGGGGAGAGAGTTCTTGGTGGGAGTAGAGAAGGGAGATAAATTGTAAGATGGATCTAGTCAAGGAGAATTGGGTGCAGAGTCGAGTCCCCTGATTAAAGTAGAGCTGTTTGTTTGTTTGTTTGTTTGTGTGTGTGTGTATGTGTGTGACTGTGTGTGTGTGTAACAATAGTGTTTTATTAGCGGAATGGCCAGTCTATGAAGCTCTTATTTCGGCGATATGTCGATACAGTTTGCTGGAAATTGAAGTGGGTACAGAAATGTCCACATATTCCAATGCCCACGTATTCCAATGTCGACATATTCCAATGTCGACATATTCCAATGTCCACTTATTCCAATTCCCACGTATTCAAATGTCCACATATTCCAATGTCCACATATTCCAATGTCCACATATTACAATGTCCACATATCCCAATGTCCACGTACACAAATTTCCTAGCAAGTTATCTAAACTCACAAGCGTCCACATGCTTTTTTTTTTTTCTCACACTCAATAGTGGAGATACAACAAATATTCTCTACACAAATTTTCACGTACTGAAAAGTCCAGATATTCAAATGTCCACATACTGAAAAAGTCCAGATATTCAAATGCCAACATACTCAAAAAGTCCAAACACCCCATAAGTCCCATACTCAAAAAGTCCAAACACCCCATAAGTCCCATAATCAAACGTCCACATACTCAGAATATACACATTTTCAAATGTCCACATATTCACTTATCCACATATTCAAATGTTCCCATTATCAAATGTCCACCTACTAAAAATGTCAACACAATCAAATGTCCACCTACTAAAAATGTCAACACAATAAAATGTCCACCTACTAAAAATGTCAACACAACCAAATGTCCACCTACTAAAAATGTCAACACAGTCAAATGCCCACCTACTCAAAATGTCAACACAATCAAATGTCCACCTAATAAAAATGTCAACACAATCAAATGCCCACCTACTCAAAATGTCAACACAATCAAATTTACACCTAATAAAAATGTCAACACAATCAAATGTCCACCTACTTAAAATGTCAACACAGTCAAATGTCCACCTACTCAAAAGTCCACACGCACAAGTGTTTACATACTCCAATATCCACATACAAGTACACAAACTCAAATGGCATCAGAAATCAAAATTAACAAATGAAATTGTAAGTACAAGCTATTATCATTTTTTTTATCCTTTATAATTTCATTTTTAAAATGCTCTATTATTATTATTATTATTGTTATTATAATTATTTTTATTATTATTGGTTTTCATTATTAAAAAGAACTCTCCGATCCTACCTTACTCGTAAATATACAGTAACAATCTTGTCGCGTAACAATAGAAGTATTCCTATACTCTCTAACACCCACTGTTTTGATTTGTTTCGGCGGAAATACTAAAATTCTTCAAACGTACTACTGATACCCAAGGTTACATTCTAGGTGTTTAAAATTCAAAATGGAACATTTCTATTTTTATCAACGAATCAAAGAAATCGCCACTCTTAAGATCTTAGTGTATAGAACAAATTAAGACACAAACAATCAAACAAAACCTTCATATTGTAATGATATTTTTTTAAGGGACAACATAATGTACTGGGGTGGTTATATGCGACAACATAATGTACTGGGGTGGTTATATGAGACAACATAATGTAGCCTACTGGTGTGGTTAGATTAGACGGCATAATGCACTGGGGTGGCTATATGAGACAACATAATTTAGCCTACTGGGGTGGTTAGGCTAAATGAGACGGCATAATGCACTGGGGTGGCTATATGAGACAACATAATGTAGCCTACTGGGGGGGGGGTTAGGCTAAATGAGACGGCATAATGCACTGGGGTGGCTATATGAGACAACATAATTTAGCCTACTGGGGTGGTTAGGCTAAATGAGACGGCATAATGCACTGGGGTGGCTATATGAGACAACATAATGTAGCCTACTGGGGGGGGTTAGGCTAAATGAGACGGCATAATGCACTAGGGTGGTTAGGCTAAATGAGACTGCATAATGCACTGGGGTGGTTAGGCTAAATGAGACGGCATAATGCACTAGGGTGGTTAGGCTAAATGAGACGGCATAATGCACTGGGGTGGCTATACGAGACGGCATAATGCACTGGGGTTGTTAGGCTAAATGAGAAGACATAATGCACTGGGGTGGTAGGGTTAAATGAGACGGCATAATGCACTGGGGTGGTTAGGCTATACGAGACGGCATAATGCACTGGGGTGGTTAGGCTAAATGAGACGGCATAATGCACTGGGGTGGTTAGGCTAAATGAGACGGCATAATGCACTGGGGTGGCTAGGCTAAATGAGACGGCATAATGCACTGGGGTGGCTAGGCTAAATGAGACGGCATAATGCACTGGGGTGGCTAGGCTAAATGAGACGGCATAATGCACTGGGGTGGCTAGGCTAAATGAGACGGCATAATGCACTGGGGTGGCTAGGCTAAATGAGACGGCATAATGCACTGTTGTATGCTCCTATCAGAGAGATGCTTTATTATAATGACCGGCGCGTGCACAAGACGAAATGATCAGCTTTCGTAGTTATCTCAACTGGTCAAGAGACATCTACCCCCCACCCCCGAATACAACTGGTACATTTTCGACGGTTTGTGTAACCATCAAAAATATACCAGTTGTATTTTTTTTTTTTTTAATGTCCCCATTGAAAGTCTTGGTAAATTGCACAAATACTCTCAACCAGAAAAATCAAAATAATGACATAAATCCTGTCCCTGTTTACTCCACTTTCAGAGTACTAACCAGATCTCAGTCAATCTCTGCGGCCATTTAAAAATCCACAATCGCGTCTGAGTCCTTAAGTGTGTTTCTGTGTTTATTATTCCTATATGGAAGTCCAGCACCAAGGCCTCATAAACCTCCCAACGGCCACCATGCGGCGTTGAGTTTCTTGTAAGAATGTTGACATTTGTCGAGTACTAAACACCACGACTCGCCGCTTGCACACAACACCCTCCCCCCCCCCCTTCCCCCCTACCCCCGTGGAGAAATATTTATCTTTAAGACAAGCCCGAAATATTATACCAATATGAAGGAGTGCGCATGCGTGGTAGTCCCATATTGGATATTTCCCCAAGACCCTTACCTCCCCGGGATCGTTAAGTCATCAAGGGGAAGCAATTTTCTGACTATATTTTCTTTGCTCCGATCTTCCCCCCCCCCCACCCTTTTGTTTGAGCTGCTCCTATTTACCCAGCGCCCAGGCTAATCCTGGCTTACCCATTCCCTCTCCGGCCTTTCAGATCACTGGCACTTGTTGGTCGACCGGAGTCCCCCCCGTACTGACGGCCAGACGCCATATTTACGATTTGACTAATCCACCAAATGACCGGAAGTTTAGTAAGAATTGAGATCTGGGAATCATTCTGACCCAAAAGTGTTTTATTTTTGGGGTTGGGGGGTGGGGTTCAATTCAACAGAAACTTTTTGTTTTGTTTTAAGTCCAGCCGGATCTCAGGGCTAATACCAGCAATTTCTTTTTAACAGCTTTCCGTGTAAGCGGAGGAAAGGGTGGAGGAGGGGTAGGAGGTAACGGTTAAGAACTGCCACTGCGCAATGCACCAAAATTGGGCATTTGGGGGCGAAGTTTATAGATTTTCTCCAGCCTAGGCTCTTTCCGACATTGCCGGCAAATACCCGCCTCCCCTGAAGCCAAGAAACGTCTTGGTTAGAGGTTATAGTAAGATCTTCACGGCCCGGGATGTCTTTCTACTCTTCTCACTGTATGCTTTCTTCGATACTACTTCGCTCTCTCTCTCTCACTCGCTCTCTCTCTACCTACCTGCTTCCTACCTACCTACCTACCCACCCACCTACCCACCTACCTACCTATCTGTCTGTCTGTCTGAATGTCTGTTGCCTGCCTGCCTGTCAGTCAGTATGTCCGTCTGTCTGTCTGTCTCCCATTCTTAGCATCATATCCTTAATCCCTCTATCTCTCTTTATCTGTGTATCTATAAATAATTTCTCTGTCCATCCATCCGTCGACTATCAGACGGATACACACACGCACCATCCCGTTACAAAATCCACACTTTCCATTACTGTGTGAGCTGCGTGCGGTGGGTATGGGAAAATCTCAACAGACGACAGATGGTGATAGTAGCATGCCCCATTATCTTTGTACCCCTCCCCGTGTTAACCGCAGCAGTAACTTGAGTTGTTATCTAACCTTCTAGCTGGGTCACTTTGATACTGTCACTAGGATCGTTTTTAAAGATAACTATATATTTTTCTTTTTAAGATCACGATTCCATGTTGGGATTTAAGTGTGGGGCCCTACCACCTCTACCGGTAGACCCAGGCCTGCTCAATGTACCGGCAGCTCGGACAGTTGCCCCGGGCGCCAGGTGCTTATGGCGCCATTAACGATTTTCCAAAATAGGAAAAAGTATTGCATGTGGGCGCCATAGAATAAACATAGAAAGTGCAATAAAAAGATTCGCTGATCTAAAGGCAGGGGAAAAAAATGTCATCGGTAGGCTAATTGTTCATACTGCCCGCGGTAGACTAATTGTTCATACGGCCATCGGTAGACTAATTGTTCATACTGCCCTCGGTAGACTAATTGTTCATACTGCCCTCGGTAGACTAATTGTTCATACTGCCATCGGTAGACTAATTGTTCATACTGCCCTCGGTAGACTAATTGTTCATACTGCCATCGGTAGACTAATTGTTCATACTGCCCTCGGTAGGCTTATTGTTCATACTGCCCGCGGTAGGCTTATTGTTCATACTGCCCTCGGTAGGCTTATTGTTCATACTGCCCGCGGTAGGCTTATTGTTCATACTGCCCTCGGTAGGCTTATTGTTCATACTGCCATCGGTAGACTAATTGTTCATACTGCCATCGGTAGGCTAATTGTTCATACTGCCAGCGGTAGACTAATTGTTCATACTGCCCTCGGTAGACTAATTGTTCATACTGCCATCGGTAGGCTAATTGTTCATACTGCCATCGGTAGACTAATTGTTCATACTGCCCTCGGTAGGCTTATTGTTCATACTGCCCGCGGTAGGCTTATTGTTCATACTGCCCTCGGTAGGCTTATTGTTCATACTGCCCTCGGTAGACTAATTGTTCATACTGCCCTCGGTAGGCTTATTGTTCATACTGCCCTCGGTAGACTAATTGTTCATACTGCCCTCGGTAGGCTAATTGTTCATACTGCCATCGGTAGACTAATTGTTCATACTGCCCTCGGTAGGCTAATTGTTCATACTGCCATCGGTAGGCTAATTGTTCATACTGCCCTCGGTAGGCTTATTGTTCATACTGCCATCGGTAGGCTAATTGTTCATACTGCCATCGGTAGGCTAATTGTTCATACTGCCCTCGGTAGGCTAATTGTTCATACTGCCATCGGTAGACTAATTGTTCATACTGCCCTCGGTAGGCTAATTGTTCATACGGCCCTCGGTAGGCTAATTGTTCATACGGCCCTCGGTAGGCTAATTGTTCATACGGCCCTCGGTAGGCTAATTGTTCATACGGCCCTCGGTAGGCTAATTGTTCATACGGCCCTCGGTAGGCTAATTGTTCATACGGCCCTCGGTAGGCTAATTGTTCATACGGCCCTCGGTAGGCTAATTGTTCATACGGCCCTCGGTAGGCTAATTGTTCATACGGCCCTCGGTAGGCTTATTATTCAGTCTCTCCAAATACAAGTTAAGAATAACAATTTTAGTGTTCATTATTTTTGTTTTGTTTTTAAAACTACATATAGCAAAGAAACGATTTCCCTAATCCCAAGTTGCTTTTTTTTTCTTGCGCAAATTTCTATTATACTTAAAAGGGGCGCCATAGTTAAACTCGCCCGGTGCGCCATAGTTAACCTCGCCCGGTGCGCCATAGTTAACCTCGCCCGGTGCGCCAGTAACCGTAGGGCCAACCCTGCTACATCGTAGTAGTTTACATTAAAGATAACGTGATTTTACTGCATGTAGCTTGTGGCCTCTCGAACCACATCACCTCTAGGTAGTATGTGACCTCTCGAATCACATCACCTCGAGGTAGTATGTGACCTCTCGAACCACATCACCTCGAGGTAGTATGTGACCTCTCGAACCACATCACCTCAGGGTAGTATGTGACCTCTCGAACCACATCACCTCGAGGTAGTATGTGACCTCTCAAATCACATCACCTCAGGGTAGTATGTGACCTCTCGAACCACATCACCTCGAGGTAGTATGTGACCTCTCAAACCACATCACCTCAGGGTAGTATGTGACCTCTCGAACCACATCACCTCGAGGTAGTGTGTAACCTCTCAAACCACATCACCTCAGGGTAGTATGTGACCTCTCAACCCCACCACCTCAAGGTAGTATGTGACCTCTCAAATCACACCACCTCGAGTTAGTATGTGACCTCTCAAATCACACCACCTCGAGGTAGTGTGTAACCTCTCAACCCCACCACCTCGAGTTAGTATGTGACCTCTCAAACCACACCACCTCGAGTTAGCATGTGACCTCTCAAACCACACCACCTCGAGTTAGTATGTGACCTCTCAAATCACACCACCTTAAGGTAGTATGTGACCTCTCAAACCACACCACCTTAAGGTAGTATGTACGAATATTCACAGAAACCCGTTCGGGATATTTAAACCACAAAAAAAAAGTCGCTTTGTGTTTATGTCGAAACGTTGGACCGACTTTAACGACATACTTTTATAGTAATATGTTTCTTTACATTTAAAAGACAGGAACACATTCTTCTTCATCTTGTTCCATATTTTGAGGGCCCTCGATCAATGTGTTGATCATTCTGACTCATTTGTTTCAGAAGGGTTCGCGATGTAACTGTGCATGGTTTTGAAGGGGATACTTCACTGGTTACAAGGGCTACTCAGCTGCAGCGGTGTTATGAACTGGGGGCTGGAGGACAGGAGGCAATAGACGCAAATGTGTCCAATGTAGTCGCCTCAACTGTTGTTTTTCGGAAGCTTGTTACATTCCCTTATTGTCTCTGGCAGGAATGAGGGGCTCCTTAGTGTCATATCCTTAATCTCCTTAGTGTCATATCCTTAATCTCCTTAGTGTCATATCCTTAATCTCCTTAGTGTCATGTCCTTAATCTCATTAGTGTCATATCCTTAATCTCCTTAGTGTCATATCCTTAATCTCCTTAGTGTCATATCCTTAATCTCCTTAGTGTCATATCCTTAATCTCCTTAGTGTCATATCCTTAATCTCCTTAGTGTCATATCCTTAATCTCCTTAGTGTCATATCCTTAATCTCCTTAGTGTCATATCCTTAATCTCCTTAGTGTCATATCCTTAATCTCCTTAGTGTCATATCCTTAATATCCTTAGTGTCATATCCTTAATCTCCTTAGTGTCATATCCTTAATCTCCTTAGTGTCATATCCTTAATCTCCTTAGTGTCATATCCTTAATCTCCTTAGTGTCATATCCTTAATCTCATTAGTGTCATATCCTTAATCTCCATAGTGTCATATCCTTAATCTCCTTAGTGTCATATCCTTAATCTCATTAGTGTCATATCCTTAATCTCCATAGTGTCATATCCTTAATCTCCTTAGTGTCATATCCTTAATCTCCTTAGTGTCATATCCTTAATCTCCTTAGTGTCATATCCTTAATCTCCTTAGTGTCATATCCTTAATCTCCTTAGTGTCATATCCTTAATCTCCTTAGTGTCATATCCTTAATCTCCTTAGTGTCATATCCTTAATCTCCTTAGTGTCATATCCTTAATCTCCTTAGTGTCATATCCTTAATCTCCTTAGTGTCATATCCTTAATCTCATTAGTGTCATATCCTTAATCTCCATAGTGTCATATCCTTAATCTCCTTAGTGTCATATCCTTAATCTCATTAGTGTCATATCCTTAATCTCCATAGTGTCATATCCTTAATCTCCTTAGTGTCATATCCTTAATCTCCTTAGTGTCATATCCTTAATCTCCTTAGTGTCTTATCCTTAATCTCCTTAGTGTCATATCCTTAATCTCCTTAGTGTCATATCCTTAGTATCCTTAGTGTCATATCCTTAATCTCCTTAGTGTCATATCCTTAATCTCTATATCTAAAACATTTGTTTTAAGAAGGAAAAAAAAAAGCAAACATTTAACTTGAATGTAAACATGTGCATGACGGAATGTAATGAATAACCTAAATATGAAAAAGTGCATAGCAAAATGTAAAGTTTAACCTGAATTATGAACGAGTGCATAATGGAACGTAATGTTTAACCTGAATGTGAGCAAGCGTATGACGGAATAAAATGTTTAACTTCCAAGATTACATTGCGTAGATCACGAAACAAACCATACCGACGACCAAATCCATATTCAAAGGAAAGGACAAGTGTGTCGTGGAGTGTCGGGGGTGTTGTGGCGTGTCGGGGTGTGTCGTTGAGTTTCGGGGTGTCGTGCGTGTCGTGGAGTGTCGGGGGTGTTGCGGCGTGTCGGGGTGTGTCGTTGAGTTTCGGGGTGTCGTGGCGTGTCGTGTCGGGGGTGTAGTGGCGTGTCGTGGAGTGTCGGGGTGTGTCGTAAAGGAGGTGGTGATGGAGGCCTTTTGTTTTTTTGTTTTTCTTTTTTTTTGTTTTCTTTTTTTTTTTCCTTGCACTTGACTTCTTAAGGTGGTCGGGAATGCAGGACCAGGTAGAGAGGAATAGAACTCGCTGGCCCGGCCCAACTGGACACGACAGATAATGGACATTTAAACGTCTGATTGATGGCCGCGAGATGGGCGTGGAAACGAGGGCAGGGGAGACATCATTAAGACGATAAGAGTTCAGTGCAAGAAATAAAGTGACCTTCACCCTCGCGCAAATCGGCAGGCATTAAGAAAGCATTTACATAACGGAAGTGGTTGGGGGCTTGGGAGGGGGGACTGGAATTGACAATCTGCTGAGAGAAATTGGAAATATACACAGGATAGGGGAGAACCCTGGAAAAATTCGAAAGAATTTAAAATGGATGGAAAAAAAATATTATAATAATAATAAACAACAAAAAGATTTAAAAAAAACAAACAAACAAACAAATCTGACACTGGATGATTCTATAAGAGCAGAGAGCACATATCATGCAATTAAAAAGAGAAAAAGATCGATTGATAGGAAAGAGGGGATAAGTAGGTTGAAACTTTTTAAAGTAGATAGTAGTGATAAGGATCAGAATTTTTTTTTTAAAAATGAACACCAAACGGTAGCGTGCATCCATGAGTCTGTCATAAAAAGTGGATCGATCAATACAATCCACGATTTGATGATGTCACCTGAATGGAATACTTGCAGGAGTCTTTTACCCCAACATGCAAATACGCTGACAGGCGTTGATAAAGTTTGTTGTTGTTGTTTGTTTCATGTGTGGGGGGTGGGGTGGTAATATCCATTCATTAAACCAATGGAAACAATTAGTTGACCAGTAGATATATTAGCACATGGTCAACAGTAAAAGGATAGCCACCTTTTATCGTTTATAAAAAAAAAAAACTTTTTTTTATATTTTACGACCATCTCAGACTCGGATTCTAAATGACCATAGTTTCGCAGCTGAATCGCACTGAAATTATAACAACTAATTTCATGTTATAACAACTAATTTCATGTTATAACAACTAATTTCATGTTATAACAACTAATTTCGTGTTTAAGCATTGACTGAATGCGATATTTTACCAATGTGTCTCGAATCACACGGTTGTTATACCAATGCGTCTAGAATCACACTAAGACAGTTTTTTTCAAAACCTAATTAGCCCAAGTCAAATCAATGAAATGTGTACAACTAATTGCCACATCTTGTGGATTGTGTATAACGAGATGCCACAGTAAGGTAAGTCTCCGACTGTGTACAACTAGATGCCACAGTACGGCAAGTCTCCGACTGTGTACAACTAGATGCCACAGTACGGTAAGTCACCAACTGTGTACAGCTAGATGCCACAGTACGGTAAGTCACCGACTGTGTAAAGCTAGATGCCACAGTACGGTAAGTGTCCGACTGTGTACAACTAGATGCCACAGTACGATAAAACGCCGACTGTGTGCAACTGGATGACACTGTATGGCATGTCTCCGACTGTGTACAACTAGATGTCACAGTACGGCAAGTCTCCGACTGTGTACAACTGGATGCCACAGTACGGCAAGTCTCCGATTGTGTACAACTGAATGCCACAGTACGGCAAGTCTCCGATTGTGTACAACAAATAGCCACAGCCATTCGATTGTTTACCAAGACACGACCAGCCATGTTTCATGCTGTGAGTCCCCCCGACCTTCCATTCCTGATGCATATTTAACACATATTTTCTGTAGCCCAATCTACGGGACTGTTACTCTTATATCGCATGCGATGTCATTAACCTTTGGTGTGATCTCCCACTTCCACTCACCCCCCCCCCCAACCCTAGTTATCTCAATACCAACTTCCATAGGTCACACCACTCCTAGCCGCTCCCACCCCGAACCTTCAGTTTATGCGTTGACATGCTATATTAACAAAGAACTCATTACCATATGTCATGTTCGTGTAACTCTCTATGGTGAGTGTAATATATCATTGATAGATTTACGCCATTTGTTGCCATTAGTGATATCTCACTCCCCCCCCCCCCATCCTTCCCCCCCCCTCGTCACTGATGTAAAGTATGAATATCAGTTGCTACTTCTAAATAGCTGGTGGGTGGTACAGAGGGAGTACGAATGGGCGCGAGACCCCAATATATGTGGTGGTTGTTTCCAATATGTTTCAGACCACAATCTCATGATGTTGTAAAGCTGTAACAGAGCCGCATCTGGGGGATGTTGATTGGAAAAGAGATATCGCTTTCCAGGAGGTCTTTCCACCTCATCTGGTCTCCCAACACATCGCTTTCCAGGGGGTCTTTCCACCGCATCTGGTCTCCCAACACATCGCTTTCCAGGAGGTCTTTCCACCGCATCTGATCTCCCAACACATCGCTTTCCAGGAGGTCTTTCCACCGCATCTGGTCTCCCAACACATCGCTTTCCAGGAGGTCTTTCCACAGCATCTGGTCTCCCAACACATCGCTTTCCAGGAGGTCTTTCCACCGCATCTGGTCTCCCAACACATCGCTTTCCAGGAGGTCTCTCCACCGCATTTCGTCATCCCAACACATCGTATCGTTTAACGTGGACCAAGCGCCCAGCGTCCACCCTGTACCACACCGTTAGCGCCTCCGCCCAAATTACATCACAGCTTTAGCTCATCCAGTCCAACATAAGCATACCTTTAGCGTCCCCGAGCTTGCTATGCACCACACCCCACCACCTCAAGTTGGCAACCCCCCTCATGCCGCCGTACACCACACCTCTGTAAAGTATGGTAGCTATTCCCTGCATCATTCCGTGTCCACTATTACCTGGACCCTCTGTTTGGTCACCTGCCGGTCCTGCCCCGTGACCCTGTGGTCATTGTGTAATATTTCACAACCCGGTCTTGCAAGGGGCGAAATAAATAAACACGACTTGGTCTGCGCCGCTAGGATTGTCTTCTCTTTGCGTCACTAGCATAACTATTTGTGACTATGTCTGTGCAGCTGGCAACGACTAAATGCGTCATTACCGTGAATGTGTGTGACTACGTATTTGCAGCAGGCGCCATGACTAAATCCATCATACCATGACTGTTTGTGACTATGTATGTGTAACTGGCTATGACTAAATGCGTCCCTGACATGACTGTTTGTGACTATGTCTGTGTAGCTGGCAATGACTAAATGCGTCACTAACATTCGTGACTATGCCTCTGTAGCTGACAATGATTAATTACATCGATACATAACTATATCCCTTGCTTCACTTGCATGTTTTGATCTTCTGACACCAGCCACATACGAGACGCATTATTTCGTTTTACTATATGGTACAGTGGGCTCAAAAAGAAATGTGACGAAAATTTTAACGTGTGAACTGAAAAAAAAAAAGATTCGGCCTAATTTCCGTTCGATCAAATTTCCGTCGACCAATTTTCCGTCGACGAAATTTCTTTCAAACAAATTTCCGGTAACCGCACTGGCCAGGCTTTAAAAAAAACGATTTCACCACCAGGCTGGTGTATAGATGTGCCAGGGAAGGCGTTCATTGCTTTATAGTCCCTGCATGACCAGCAGGAACCCCCCCTCCCCTAACCCCGCATGACCCGATCCCACGAACAAATCACTGTTCGTGATCACATCTGTTACTGTCCCGACTACAATGAGGACCGTTTTTACCACCACACACACACCCACCTCTAGAATAAGTCTGGTAGGTACAGAGATTGAGAGCTAACACCGTGATCGGTAGTAGTTAAATAGGCATTGGTAATGTGGGCATTACGGTTATGTGGGCATTACGGTTATGTGGGCATTACGGCTATGTGGGTATTGCGGTTATGCGGGAATTGCGGTTATTATCGGCATTGCTGTTATGTGGACATTCGCTATATGGGAATTGGTTAAGTTTGCATTGTTTACGCGGGAAACGTACATATTTTTTTTTCCTTTAACATATTCATGGTTAAATTTTCCTTAGACTAAAAAAATACTTGAAGAGTATTGGCATTGCACCCAGTGCGTAGCTCGGGTTAGTGGCGCATGGGGCGGGCCAATATTTTGGTCACCCCTTACAAACAAAAAAAAAAATCCTGCAGTTGGCCGAAAATGTCGCTCTCCATTTAAATGAAAAAAGCGCCACCCGGGGCGGATCGCCCAATCCGCAGCCCCCTGCTACGCCACTGATTGCTCCAATATCTGAAGAATGTTAAGCTGATTATATCACCCTCGGTCTTAGTACACTCCACTTCAGTACAAACCCGCGCCCCAACCACCTCTGCCCCCCTGCAACAGTCGTCTGCTACCTCGCAGGTCGTCATAGTGTGTTTGTGTGATCCAATATTGGCATTTGCCTCCATTTTGTTTGTATTTTAAGCAGCACCTTAGTACAAGAATACACCGCATCTGCGTTCATTACCAACAAAACACATTCCATTTACTGTGAACACCATTTTATCGGCAAGGGGCCTGATACAAACACATTCCCTTTACTGGCAACCACATTTTATCGGCACGGGGCCTGATATTTAAGCAACTGTTATTTTTCTTCTATATCCTTTCATTTAACCTTTCGCGATTGGTGTCCACGTATGGGTTGCTAATCTAAGATTTTCACCAGGGACTCTTAGCCTTTTGCGGCGTCGCCCCTCCTATTTTTTCAAAACATGTTTCCCATGTCCCACTCGCACCCCATTAAGATGATATTAACAAATGAAAATAACCTGTTTAGAGGAGATATTTTGCTTAGTTCTAAAAGAAAATAAGAGAAATGTCGTTATTATACCGTTATAATGAAATGTCGTTATAAAATGGGGGGGGGGGGGGAAGGAAGGTTCTGGACATTGCTATTTGGGGGACCAAGGGGCACAACTGTACATAAACCAATGGAGAGAGAGTTCCTTGCTCGTCACATGTCAATCCACGTGGTGTCTGTGTATCTGTGTGTCTGTGTGTACTCACGACTACCTGAAGGCCTAATATTTATTGGACTACCACTCTGAGGACACGCATACACACAAACACACTCGACCACACACACACAAATATGCACACACACGCGCTCGCACACATGCAAAGATCCTGTTTCGTTATGACGCTCCTCATTCTGGACACCAAACAATGACTCGCAGTTTCACAACATTGATATAATGGTCTCTTGGTGGTCCCAGGTAGCTCCGCTCGTCCAGTGGTGTTCTCTAGTCCTGATAAAACACAAAAGTCCCACGACATTATGATTAAAAAAAAACTACTACTGGGCCACAAGTTTGGTATGGTCAAACTCCAACTAAAATACCGCGGCCTGGACACTAGGTCTGGACACTTAAACACAACCCTTGTAACGGGAAGGGCCTCTTAATTGACCACTGGGGGAAAACATGGTGGCGGTCATGGTGCTCAGGTGTCGAGTAGGACTGTGCTGCCGTGACGCTTGTGCTACAGGTAAGACGCACCGCTCGCCGTGTCCATGACATCGAACTGCGGGGACAGATGACCATGGTCAGTTAGACATGGATTACCTTAGGAAACATTGTTTGGACTTACTCAGGTAGGATGGTCAAGCTTTGGGAAACTGGTTGTGCTTATTATAGATGATAGGTGTGATAAGCGTGATATGTTCCTTTGGGAAGTTTTATGGGGGGGGGGGGTGGCGTGTGGTTCAGGTCAATGTCGCATCGGTCATTGGTTATCTTGATGACTAAATACGGTGTTGGCTCGTGATGGCGAAAATATACTGCCGATATTTTGATGGAGGGTTATCCAATGGAGCGGTGTTGGACTGGTGGGGGTGGATAAGTTGAAGGTGTCGGGAAAAGGTCCTTAGTGATCACCAATGCTTAGTAGAATATATACATTACAGAGTTGTGTGTTTTTTTTTTTTTTTTTTTTTTTTTAAATAACATTGAAACTTTATTTTTAGATAAATATAGTACCTCTCCTTTTCGCGACATTTTTCTTGTGTAGATGATAATGTACAGAGACATCATAGAATATTCGTTTATATATGTCATTTATATGCTATTCCTTAATTTTAGGATTTTTATTTTATAGATTATCTGGCGCATCGCATAATGATGTACAAATCCGTAGGCTCCATACTTAGGTACAGATCTGACCCAACTTTCTATCGCATTGTGTACATCTCATGTCAAGTCTAGACACACACCCCCTCCATCTGGTATGTGTGCCTCCACCACACACCACCCCACCTCTGCTATGCACATTCACCTGTTTTAGTGTGTCTGATATCTGTGCACCCCCCCCCCCCCCACAAACCACACTCCCGACCCACAAGCACCCGAATTACCTACATCCTTTTGTTATCGCCCCATCTTAAAATGTGTGAGAAACACCCAAAATTCCTGTAACTAGCAGCGTCCAGTACAGATAAATGGTGAGAGAAGAAAATATCTTTCTCCCCACACCACCCCGCCAGAGATTTCAGTGGCTCTAGAAATTAACTGTATAGACACCCCCTGCCACCCGCTCCCGCCATCTTTGTTTGTTTCGGTAATTGAACAATTTTGTCTAAAGGCTTTATATTTGAACTCATTAAAATCCCATTTGGTATGTTAGCTCGGGTTTCAAATAATAGGAATATTTTTTTATATATATAAATAAAAATCCTTTATTTTAACTTCGCTTTCGTCTTTGGGTGGCTGGCTGACTGACTCCCTGGGTGGCAAAATCTTCGGACGACTAATCGACCCACTTCCCGTGAACCGATCGAGCTGAAACTTGGCAACTACACTCGTTTCCGATGACAACATACATATTATCAAATTTTCAGCCCCAGTTTTACATGACTTTCAAGGGGAAGGCGAAGGAAATATGATGCCACATGATTTCACGAAATAAAATTCCCGATAACTGCGATAAAAATTGATCGCAAGTGCACTTGGTGCGTAACATTTCCTTTTGTTTTGTCTGAAATAGTTGGTGAAAGAATTCTGCGATGTAAAGGCGGGTGGGTCGTTAGAATATTAATGTAGATCAGGGGCGTTTAAAAAAAGAGCAGTTGTGAGGCTGGGGATGGGGGAGGGGGCACTAATTGGGATGCATGTTGTCGTTTTTTCTAAGCCCCCGCCCCACCCCCCCCCCTTTAACCCCCATCAAGGCTCGATATTACATTTTTAAAAAAAAGGATTTAATGTAGGAAAAACTTTTTTTTAAAGGGTTGTTTAATTTAAAATAGTGCTGCTATAAGTTGATGGAGTGTTGAGTTCAGTGGAAGGTTGGAGCCGTCTTATGTTTGCAAAAATAGCGTGCGTCTTTACACACTCCGCCTTTACACACTCCGCCTTTACACACTCCGCCTTTACACACTCCGCCTTTACACACTCCGCCTTTACACACTCCACCTTTACACACTCCTCCTTTACACACTCCGCCTTTACACACTCCTCATTTACACACTCCGCCTTTACTCACTCTGCCTTAACACACTCCATCTGATATGTCAAGTATTGTCTAATAATAGAACCACGTTCAAATCCATCCTTATTTCATGATTTTTGCATCTTAAGAAGAAAAAAACCAAATGTTTCAAATTTAGATTCTTTTCATTTTTATATATTCAAAGAGAAAAATTGTGTGGTGCTCCACGTTTGATTTCGGAGTCGAAATGCAGTTAACAATCATGTGCAACATTATTCCAGCTCCTGGTCAGTGAGGTTAAGATATTGTTTTTTAAAAAAATGTCAATTTTCTTTTCCATGTCTGAAAGTGAACTGTATGAAATGGTGCAAATCGCGGAGTAGATACTGCCTATACCCAGTTATGCAGAGGCGGAGATAGCTGCACTCTGTGTAGGTGTCGGGCCTGTGAAGAAAATAGGTCTTGCTGGATGAAGTGAGTGACCGGAGATATCGTGGATGGGTGAATGAAAGTCTGGAAACATCAAATGGATGCAGCCGGTTGGGGGGGGGGGGGGCAGCACAAATAGTTGCCAATGATAAACTATTTGGAAATAGTTCAACGTTTGTGGAATCACTGAAGAGGTAGGGGCGGGCGTGGGGGGGGGGGGGGAGAAAGGGGATGAGATGACGGGCAGAGGAGAGAAATGAGCGCCCAGACAATGGCCCACTGTTAGAGCTGGATATTTTTAGACGCAACAGCCAGTGTGACCTGATGGATTAACACTAGAAATTTATTCATTTTAAAAATTGACAAACACCTAGAATTTCATAAGATATTGATAAAACTCAAAAGATCATCACTAGAAATCAATAGCCATATTCATAAGAAATTAATGAACTAAAAAAAAAAATCAACATTAGAAATTTATAGTCTCGTGGAATTTTTATAAGAAATTGATAGACTTATAAATCAACATTAGAAATTTATAGTCTCGTGGAATTTTTATAAGAAATTGATAGACTTATAAATCAACATTAGAAATTTATAGTCTCATGGAATTTTTATAAGAAATTGATAGACTTATAAATCAACATTAAAGCTAGGAAATGTCACAAGCGTTTTATTTGTGTGTGTGTTAACATTAGACATTTGCAATGTCCGGGTTAAATCATAGAAACGTGTGACCCCAACAGTTAGCATTTGAGACTCGCGACCTCCAAAGTTAACATTGGAAATGTACGACCCAAAGGTGTTTCCGCGAACTTATGTCTGCCACCCCGCAAATGTATCCATCACCGGCCATCCCGTAAACACCTTCTTCTTGTTTCAGAGCCACTAAATTTGTCCCCACTCCACCCCCCCCCTTTTTTTTTCTCCCCAGTTTACCAGTCCCAGGTCACGTCGACCTCGTGTATCAGTGAACTAGTTTAGGCCAGGTTTAGTCTAGGTATCGTGGCAAGTCAAGATTGCTGCCAGGATGGCTTTTATCTGCATTTTAATGACAAGCCAACACCTTCACGAGCACGCATGCGCACCCTACACGCAGGCCCTGTCTAGCAATACAATAAAAAAATAAGAAGACAAAAAAGATACCCCAAAAAACTAAGTACATCTACTCAGCTTTATCTCTCTCTCTCTCTCTCTCTCTTTCTCTCTCCCTCCTTCACACTCTCTCTCACTCCCGCCCCCTCTCTCTCTCTGTCTCACTCTCTCTCATTCTCTCTCTGTCTCTATCTCTCGCTATCTCTCTTTCTCTCTCTCTCTCTGTTTCTCTCTCTATGTCTCTCTCTATCTCTTTCTGTCTCTCCTTTAATTCATTTATTTTATCCTGTCCTCAGTTTTCTTTTAGAAACAAAATCTCCATACCGCACGTCCATGTCGAATCTCCCCTACACCACACCCCCTACACCACCACCCCCCTTTACACCACCACCCTACACCCCCCCCCCCCAAATTTGACTTACTTGACAAGCCCTACTTTTAGTTCTTAGATTGCATTCGCCCCCCCCCCCCGGCTTCATTTTGTTTCGTTTCCACATTTACTTTTCTTGTTACTTTTGCAATAATTCTCTACTCTAGCTATAACGTTAGGTCTTGAGTAAATAGCCGTCTCCAATCTTTTATCGATATTTTTGGATGCAGTCCCTTCCTTACATTAGGGCCTCATACTCCATTACTGTTCTCCACGCGCCCCCCTCCCCATTCCCCGTTATTTTTCAATTTCCCTAACACAGGTTAATTGTTTTAACTTGGAATTGTTTTTGATGCAATTAACAGATTTCTATTTTATACCAATAATAATCAGACAATTTCATACAATTAACAAATCACTATTTTATACCAATAATTACCAGAAAAGTTCATACATGTAACTGCCACTATTTTATTATCTAAAAGTAAACTACGATCATTTGATATAAGTTGAGATTTGACCATAACAAACAAAGTTAGATTTAAACATTTCATTGGAATGACCTCTTACATTCAAGGGGAGTAAAACAATAACATAATAACCCCACTACCCCATAATTTACCCCAACCTCAGACCCATCGGTGATGACCAGGGGATTTCCTTTAAACATCACAGATATGATGACAATCGAATCCTCATCGTCGCGAAATCCAACACACATTTCACGTTTGGTGTCACATCTTGACACGCATCAAACTACGGGTATTCCTGTTACCATGCACTTCTGGGCACCATTAAAATGTGTGCGTCTTTTCCCCACAGATGAACGCATAAACCAAACTATTGTGGGGAAATTAGCCTAACATGCAGCATTAGCATTGGTATATACAAGTTTGTAGCCGAACACAGAGAGCGCTGAATGTGGACACACAGAGATTCTCCCTGGTCAGACGTTCATTTCTACAATTGAAGGAATCGTGTCTCCATTCCTTCAGTGATGTAACTGTAGTGTAGTGTCTCGTGTGGGTGTTCGCAAAATTAAGCCAACAGAGAGTCCACAATGGACTACGATTAGTCACTTCCTTGTTTTGTCACGTGATACGTACCAGCCATTAGTAGGCTTTCTGCTACACATAACAACACATAACAACAGATAAACAGCTGATCAGCCATTGCCATTATCATTAATTCTAAAGCAAAATGTTTGTCTCCATCAGCGCTTCCCCAGTGTTTATTAAAATTTTACTTTTCAAAATATTCTTGAATACACGCGATTCTTTAAATGACATTCAATAAATGTGACAATAATTATAATTCAGTTATGATTAAAGGAAGAAAGTTGTTTAAAGAAAAATTTGTGAGCGACTAGTGTGTTGCAGACAGCCTACCGGAAGTATTACTTGTTTTTACACGTATCACGTGACAAAACAATCGACTAATCGTAGTCCATTAATTCAGGTCATTTTGCGTTGCTCTAAGAATAAAACTATTTTTTGCCAACCGTGTCTAAGTGCTAAAAGGGCGGTGTTTAAAAATTACACCACCTCCGACCTGTCTGCGTGTTGCTGGCTAGATATTTGTTACAACGCCGGTTTGGGGGGGGGGGGGTGGTCATGCTGACTAGACCTGGATAGGTCTGCATGTGTCCAGGAATGTATGGCAGATTGTTCAGTATAGATAGAGCAGAGTGTGGTGCTCGAAGTACATTCAAGTTTTCAAGTACACCTACGAAATTCGTTGGTGATTTTATAAAACAGCCCCCCCCCCCACCCCCCAATTTTCAGTAATAGGTTTCGAAAACAGTTTATCATTCAAGGGTTAGACTGGAATTGGCAGACTTTCGGAGTTGCCTTCTCGTGACGCCAGGGTCATGGCGATAGGTAGGAAGCACGGAAGTGGTTTTGGGCTGGCTGCCAGCGTTTTCTTTCAGACGATAAGCCATTTTAACTAACGTGCCGTCTGCGATTCTTGGGCGCACGGCTTACCAGAATGGAACGGTTGTTGAACCCTTGAACTCAATAACTTCCCGGCGTTTTCCTGATACCCTTCATTTGTGAAACTGTTAGGTAAAAAAAACAAAAAAACAGGTACGGGGTGTATCCCAGGCAAGAGGTTCTCAACCAAAAAATAATTGTGAAACTGTTACCCAAACACAAGGGAATATAACCCCAGTACCAGGGATTCTCAAAGAAATTAAACTGTAAAACGATTTATTAAACTCCGAGATTTGGGTGGGGGTTTCGGTCCTGACACAGACCAGTGGTTCTCAAATAAATTATATTGTAAAGCCGTTACCTAAACACCGGGGGGGGGGGGGGGAAGGGGGGGGGGCCTCATGACACAGGCCAGGGGTTCTCAATCAAACTATCTAGTGAAAACTGCTACTTAAATTCAATGAATGCGTGGGGGTGAAATTCCAGTACTGCACTAACTGTTTATTAGTAAGCAATGTGACTTATTGCGACGATTTCAATCAATTTTAATTTGTACCTACCTAAAAAAAACTCTTTGTTCGTTACGGTATTTTACCAGACGTGCACATACGTTAGGCCGACTATTCCCCCCCCCCCCCTGCCCTTTTAGTTTTGGCTTTACTATAATTGTTGATTCAGGAAGCAGTAGCTCTGTGTTCAAAGTATCTCTAGAAAAACACAAGGAATGCACAAACATATGCACTAATCAATTCTGCTTAAGTTGTGTCCCCGGGACACACACAACGACGTTAGGGTAGTCTGTTCCAGAAACCGGAAAACACCGGCATACACGCATGCGTGTCACGGCACTATGTGATAAGCCGGTGTTTGGTAGGGTGAGTAGTGTGGGTAGGGCGAGACGAGAAGCCCTAGTAAGGTAGAGCGAAATACTTCCATTCAACTATTGGCCAGAGCTTATGCCGAATTCGGGCTGAAGTTATCGACCAATGAATGTTCTTCCCACATTATAAGCTCATCTTCACATACTTGTTTTTAAAAAAAATAAATACAAGAATATTGATGTTATACATTTCATTGACATGATTTTTCATTTCTGTCCATTCACAGATGGAAGACCGCCACGTCACCACAATGACCGGTGGACCAGGAGTCACAACATCCCATCGCCGGTCAAGTTGAACTGATCCCGCGCCCTTGTCCATTCCGAACTATTACTTTGACTACCCACTTCAGCCATCTGTAAGGGCCTCTATGCTGCTAACACGGTTTCCTATCCACTGTATCCAATATTTCAAGATCAGCCCCCCACCATTGCTGTGCCCGCCGCCCACGATAACTGGCCGGGTCTAGCAGCCAGAATGTCCGACACCAAAGTTCTATGCGAGACCTTCCCTCGCAGCAACGGCAGCATCACCAACGGTAGTAGTAACAACAACAACAATAACAACAACACTATAGACAACCTCGACGCCAGCAATGGCGTCAGGAGTCCCGACCCTTCCAGTGAACACATTGACCATCCGAAATCTAGGTCATTTATAGAATCCCTCGACCGTGACAGGAGATCCCCGCGTGACATTCACGAGATTCGCCGGAACTCCTCGCACGGCCTCGACCTTTCAAAGCAACCCGCGACCAACCCGTCGGACGAGTCCAATGGACTAGATTTGACAAAACCAGAAATGATCAACGCCGGCAAGTATCCCCGCTTGTCCGAACCCACCCCTTACACCAACGGGATCCCATCGGACGCCCAGCCCACCCCGGCTCCCGTCAGCTACGGCCCCGGGCGTTCCCACAGTGCGGGGGAGGCCATCTCCCCCTTTAAGGCCGACTCTGTGCCCAATGGGTACAGCCCGGACAACCTCTCCAACGGCGGCGCTTACAAGTCCAAATTTCAAGACGCCTACGGCAAATCTTTGGACGACAGTCGATACGGCACCAAACCGTTCGAGTCCTCAACGACCCCGGCAGCACCATTGTCATCATCCTCATCCTCGTCGGCATCGTCACCCACGTACGCACCAAAGCTACCAGACTCTTACATCTCGTCGAAGTTCGTCGAAAATGCATTCCCGAAACCGCAGGACGCTTACAACAAAATTCTCGAAGACTATGGGAACAACTCTAGAAACAATAACAACAACATCAATTCTGGATCAAAGCTCGGCGACGACTACCAGGGATCCGGGAAAATCCCGCTGGATTCGCCGTACAGTAAAATAGCGGAGTCATACGCGAAACAGATGGAGTCGCTCGCCAACGGCTACAAGTCGGACTCGAACTCTTTTAAGCAGGAGAAATCTTTGTCACCCGGTGGCTACAAGAACGACCCTTCGCCCCTCATGGGGTTCCCCAAGTCAGAGCCAGGTTTGACCAACGGAACTCTCTATGGCAGCAAATCTGAAGCGGTTAGCTCCTCCTCCTCGCAGCCCAACCAATCGTTACCGAGTATTCTCAATTTCTCGGCCAATCACTTGCGGGGAATGGCCGCAGCCGAGAGCGGATTGGCCAGTTATTTGAATAGTTACGGTGTAGGCGGCCCGGGGTCCGGAGGTGGAGGGGGTGACAACAGGAGTGAAAGGGGTGGCAGCCAGAGTGGAGGGGGCGGCAGTGACTCCATGTCACGGTCAAGCCCCAACAACAAACTGGCATGCCGATTTTGCGGGAAAACCTTCTCACAAGCCGGATACATCAAGGTAAGATATCACCCATGCAGCATTGTCATGATGGATTATGTCCAAGATATATTTTTCACAAGTCCTTCACGATAAGTTGCCACCATGAGATTTCGTTAAAATGTTCACGGCCAGTTTCCCTTCCGATACCGGTATTGTTTAAATAATAGATTTCCTCTTAGCTGGTAAGCGATACGAGCTTTTCAACCTAATCTGTATAAGTCTTCTTATTTACACGCTCATGTTCATAATATGGCATCCATTCCACTTTATAATGATTTATGTTAACAAAACATTAGTGAAATGGGATCTTTAATTTTTTTAGCCTTTTGTAACGAGAAGACCCCCCCCCCCTCTTCCCCCCCCCCCCCCCCGGCCCAAACCAAAAAATAAAAATAAAAAAATCACAAATTCACACACACGTTTCATCTAGTTGCATAAAATAATATCAGATTTATAACCACTTTTTTTATTAGGGTCATTATCGAGGGTCAAATAATACTGGGGTTTAATCTTTTTATGTAATTTATTTTATTTATTATTAAGTTTGTGTTAAGTAAAAGAGTTTGAATGGTCTAACCAGCAATCACCAGCATCAGATTAGTGTTAAACGTAGACAAATTTAAACCAATGCGTGTCTTTATGAAAATGCCGATAGCTGAGATGCACCCCGCCACACAAAAAACAACCTCTGTCTCCCCCCACAGGCTCATGAGCGGCTCCACACGGGCGAGAAGCCGTTCGCATGCTCCGTCTGCGGCAAGAGGTTCAGCGACCCCAGCAACTGGAAGAAGCACGAGCGGGTGCACGCCAACAACAAGAAGCAGAGTCACCTGATGGAGTCACCGGACTCAAAGGTTGGTCTGTTTATGGCGAGTATTGGTTTGCTACTTTCACTGTTTGTCCTTAACCCCCTCTCCCCTCACCCACCCACCCTCAAAACCGTTTCTTTGACGTTTTTTTGTTGTAGTTGTTGTTTTTGTTTCTAGCTAGTCCTTGGCCATTCGTGGAGTCAAGCTCTGATCTTTGTTTGGTAGCCCTTGGCCTTGTCATTGTCCTGACCGTCTTTACGGTCGATGACAGTTTTGTCGGTATACTGTCTGATCTGTATTGACTTCTTGGAACTATAAGGCATGGAAAATTATAGCGATTTGATGACAATCAGAGAACATTCTTTTCGCCACCACGTCTGGAACTCTCCCCTCAAAATTGTTCATCATCAAAACAGTGCTGTCAAAACTGGCCTAGAACCTAAACAGCGAAACAGTGCTGTCCAAACTGGTGTTATAGCCAAACAGCGACGCAATGCTGTCCGAACTGGCCGAACAGCCAAAGTGTGAAAACAGTGCCGTGAGAACTTACGTAACAGCCACACAGCAAGCTGCAGCAAATGTTCTCCGTTTGAAAGAAAACGCGCGTCTACGCTGTCTAAGCTTGTCTCACGCGTGTAAGTGATGACTGAATTAATCAGTGTTTTCACTAATTGACAAAAATTTGGTTTGTGTGACAAAAATTTGGTTTGTGTGTCCAAACTTTGTAAATGTGTCAATGATCGGTCCGCTCGTCCGCCAATGGTCAGTGTGTTCACCGTTGGTCAAAGTGTACAACATTGGTCAGTGTGTCCAACATTCGATCAGTCTTTCTGTAATTCGCCACGTTTCCCAACGATAGCCAATGTTTCATGAATGTATATGAAATGAACGCTTCTCTTAGCGATCTCCATGTCTATGTATTGTTTGCTTGAACGAAATATGCCCATGTCTTCCAGATATAATAAATGTGATCTATAGTTGTTGTTCTACTTCACTGTAACGAGACGACGGACGCCCTACTGCTATGAATAGTTTTAAGGTTAATTCCCGCTGAGTGTGATTTGTGGACGTGACCAAAATTTGATACGTGTACACGCCGTAAAGGTTTCTCCACCTCCCGCCCCATCACCCCTCCTCCCATGACCTTGTCACCGGTTCCATGACTCTCCTAACCTGGACTAGGTCAGCACCCAACGAAAGTCAGTTTGTCTGCATGTACACGGTCATCTTTTTTTATTCTATTTATTGTTTCCGGGGATTTAATTGTTTAACTGTTTCTAATTATTTATCATCAAACCGTTCGCCCCCCTCACTGTTCAGCGCCCTCACTGTTCAGCGCCCTCACTGTTCAGCTGCCTCGTACACTTCCATTGTGTTCGCTGCCGTCGAGTAGAAAGATGGTCGCCTCGTGGCTATCGTGTGTCACTTCATATCATTTTCGCCATTACTTATTGAAATGGTGTCCACATTTTGTTAACCAATCCTTGTCGGGTGTCTGATTGCATCAATTGTTCACCGGGATTATATATAAGTATATATGATGTTTGTTCTGTCCACCCTACTCTGGCATACTGCACGTTCTGTCCGACCTACTTATCCACTGTGCGTTCTGTCCGACCTAATTATCCACACTGTGCGTTCAGTCCGACCTACTTATCCACTGTGCGTTCTGTCCGACCTACTTATCCACTGTGCGTTCTGTCCGACCTACTTATCCACTGTGCGTTCTGTCCGACCTACTTATCCACACTGTGCGTTCTGTCCGACCTACGTATCCACACTGTGCGTTCTGTCCGACCTACGTATCCACACTGTGCGTTATGTCCATCCCACACATCCATACTCCGCGTTTTTTGTCACTCTACTCATCCTTGTACTCTGTCACACAGCTCACACTTTCGTAACCACGTCACCGAAACATCGCACTCTCCACATTTCTAATATGTAGGTAGAGTCCGAATCTTTCGTCTTCCCTCTTTGAGTCCAAGCCCAGGCAAATGTCTGAACGCTGTCAAGTTGTACAAAATGCCAGAAACAAAAAATTTCAGCAGTTGTTTTGTTGTTTTAAAAAACATAACAAAAAAAACAACAACCAAATAGTTATTTATAATTAAGAATAGGGTTTCTTGTTATTTATAAATAAGCGTAGAGTTATGTTTGGTTTGACGTTACTTCGAGGTCTTTATGATGCATAGGCGTTATATCTAAGGTTATTGTCACTCGGGCCAAGATCTTTCTCCGCCTGTTTCCACACGATTTCCTCCATACTGGCCATACAAAAAAAAAAAAAATTGCCAACCACCCCCCCCCCCCCCCCGCACCACCCTTCCTACGCCACTGTTATAACGCAACGGCTCTCAAATGGTTTTGTGGCCTGGACGTCGAAATGATTCGTTGTCTCACTCACTGGAGACATTCTCTGCTTTGTAAAGTATACTTTAACGTACAGGAAACATTTACTTAAAAAACAACAACAACAATAATAATAATAATATTACAGTTTCTAGTGGTTGACCACGTCATTGCTGTCCAACCCAAACCTCCTTTTCCCCATTTCCCCGCTCCTTTCTTGTATCGCTTGTTCAGTACCAGCCCTTTAAATATATGATAAAAACGTTAACTACGATGAATTGCAATCTTATATTGCAAGGCGGAGTATTATAATAATTAATTTTAGTGATCATTTCTATAGGATGGGACCCCAGGCTTTTAGGGCTGGGCTCACCACGCTGTACATATAATAATGTATCCACACCTTAAAAACGTTTCTAGAACATCTAGACACTAACCTGATCCCCAGCAGTGAATTACAAAAGTTAAATAGCTTACATTTATACCTATGATGCTTATACCTAGCCATGGGGTGACGCAGAATGTCATTTTTTTTTTTAGTGACCACCTCGAGTGTATCAGACTCTATTTGAACAAACCTCGTGTCCACCTTGAGAGTATCAGACCCTAATAGAATATAACCTCTCTTAAGTTCGAATTTCAACATACGGTAATAGGTCGGCAGTGTTGCCGTGTCAAACTCTCAATATGATATAACTTTGGTTGTGTTCGAAAGTTCACCAGATGGCAGTATGCTGGGAGTAATATGGGGCGTTAAGTGTCGATTTGGTGGAGTGGTTGGGGGGGGGGGAGTGGGGTTAAATGGATTACTTCTTGTAGAATGAATTGCCAGACATTTTTTGGGTGGGGGGGGGGGGGTTGGGGGAGGGGGGGGGGGTCAAGGACGGCTAAACGTCAAACTTTAGGAATATTTTTTTGACTTGAGCTCCAGGGACTCGTGAGTAACAGCATGGGACAAGCACAGTAGAAACATCAGCATTGCAATATCGGCTGAGACTTCTTCATCCTCTGGTTTTGACATGACGTTTAAACGCGAGTGCAAATCTTGTTTTTTTTTTTGTTTTTTTTAAATATAGTGTTAGTGGGTTTGTGGATGTGGGGTTTGGTGGACGGGGAGGGGGGGGGGAGTGGATAGACACTTGTGTAAGGCTTGAATGGCAGATTTGACGCTGTAGATGTGTCAGAAAAGGCTCAGGGCAGGGGCGGTATACTGAGGCGCAAAAAAAAAAAAAACATTAAAAAATTATATTTTTTGACTTCGTACACAAAAGGGAGTGACATCTTAACGAGGGATTGAAGTTTGGGCTCTGTTAGAAAGGGGCGCTACCAGAAAAAAAAATATGACGAAGGATTGTGGAACTTTCTTTTTTTTTTTTTTTTAAAGTTCACAATGCTTAACATTAATTTTTTTCTAAAGAACTGCTTTTCCGGTCATGGTTCTCAAATTATATTTTTTTTAAATAGTTTTTTGGGGGTGGGGAGGTTCTTTGCATAACACTGAGTACGTGAAGCATTATGGGGATATATCTACAAAATGTGTGGTTGGCACTCGACAATAAACATGTGCTAATGAGCTGTGACGTCACTTGCTGAAGTATACCAAGTCAACTGCTTTCCGTCTGCACCTAATCCCCTATCCCGGCTTTCAGATCAAGTTGTCCTCGGGCCCCTCTAATAAATATCCTTTCATACACCCGCTTATCCATCCATCTCTCGACATTGTCTTTCTTCTCCTACAAAGGATTTTTCCAAAATAAAAGAATTAAATATAATTGTAAATAAATATAAATAAATGTAAATAAATATAAATAAATATAAATACATATAAATAAATATTTAACAAAATAAATAAAAAATAAAATAAAGAAATAAATAAATATAAATAAATGTAAAAAATATTAATAAATATAAAAAAATATAAATATAAATATAAATTCTCTTCTGAGAAGCTAATTTTACTATTTATTATGAAGGTGGAGACTCATAAATTACTGCTAATGGTCAAAACGTGGCGTTGTATCCTCGGGTCCGAGTCCAAAGCATAAACACATTCTGCATTTTGTCTTTGGATTACTTTAGATACGTTACGTGTAGCCCGGTACTAGAATATTTACCCGTCGCTTTAATTCAAGGCTGAGCTTCACGAAACAATTAGAGCTAACTTCCCGAGGACTTTCAGGGAGAAAAGAGAAACCGTGCAGACGTGTACGGGTAATTGCCTCTATCTCAACAGTTTCGGAACGAGACAAAACGACGTAAACTTTGTTTTTCTTACCTGAAAGATGATCTGAACGGTCGAAGAGAATGGTTTGGGGTCAGATTCGTGACTCAAGTTCAGGGTAGTTACCGGTGAGCACCGAAGTTGAATATGCTCCTTTAGTAGCTAGCTGGGGTCATAAGAGAGTAATCTCAGACCTTCACCAGAATATGTGTGTTATTTAGTAGCTTGTTTGGAAAGGCCGTAAATTGAAAGGATATGGTTGAGTGGAGAGATAGATAGATATATAGATAGATATATGGATGGATCAATGGATGGATCTATGTATGGATCTATGGAGAAGAAGATCTGTCACTTGGTAGGTACAAAAAAATCTCTGGTTCATTCTCAAAGGCAGCGTATTTATTTTAAGTTTTTGTTTAAACAAAAGATTATTTTAATTTAATTGAAACCATTTGATTTGACATTAACATTTAGGACTAAGCGTTGATAAGCTGAAAATTTCATTTCCAAACAGTGATATCTGTGATGTCTAGTGGACGTCATGTGGGCAGTTAGTGGCTCCAATTTCCAAAGTTTTTTTTGGTCCCGATTTAACCGATTCTGTCAACTGTAATGGTCTCTTGCCACGTGGTTACAGTTGTTGTGGCGATAGAAATTGACGTTTTTGAGCAAAAATTGCGCACCACGTCAGAATCGGTGACGTGTTCACATCTGTCACCATTAAGTATCTTGGATACTTATCCAGCACTTTATCAGGCACTTATCCAAGACTACCCACATAAAACGAGATCTCTTGACATTTTCATAAAAAAGATAGAAAGGATTTCGTTTCGTAATTAGTTCTCCTGGCGCCCTTTCATCACCCACCCCATCGATGGTTGTTGTCAAACCGTATTAGTTGTTGATGCCAGGGGCGTATCTACCATGTTTGTTTGTGCTGGAATTGGTAAATAATTATACGCCGAGAAGAAAAATGTACTGATTTGAATTTTTCATCGGTGAAGTCTACGTGAAAAGATTACCGATTCGTTGTGGAGCTATTCCTAAGTCTTTACCCTAATGCAAAATGTAATATTTTATCGGGATAATGTGGTAAAGGGAAGATAGCCTGTGTGTGTATGTTAGTTTTAGCCAATGTGGGGAAGCGGTGATTGGAGGTTAGCCCATGTGGGGAAGTGGTGATTGGAGGTTAGTCAATGTGGGGAAAGGGGTGAATGGAGGTTAGCCAATGTCGGGAAGTGGTGATGGGCGGTTAGCCCATGTGGTGAAGTGGTGTTTGGAGGTTAGCCAATGTGGGGAAGGGGTGATTGGAGGTTAGCCAATGTGGGAACGTGGTGATCGGAAGTCAGTTTCAGGGATCTGTCATTTGAAATTGTTTTCCACACTTCTTACCTGAGTGTATCATTAAGAACCACTGACTATAGTGCAGTGTTAGCTTAAACATAGTGTCTTGTATCGTCATTAAATAAACTTAACCCACTACTTGTTTAAAGGCAGTACAAATATGCCACTGCCATGACGTTGGTTTTACACGTATCCTAGCATGTGTAGCCTCTGAAAATGGTGCTGGTCAGTTCGGGTTTTAAAATGGAGCTGGTCAGTTTGGGTTTTAAAATGGAGCTGGTCAGTTCGGGTTTTAAAGGGAAAGGAAACGTGCTTCAACATTCTACTTTTACTTTTGGTCAACTTCAACATTTTACTTAGCTCCACGGCCCCTTTGCTATTCTTATGATTCTCAAATAAGCCCTTCATTTACATAAAATGCTAATTGAAATAGTCCGCCCCTCCCCCCCCCCCCCCCCCACTTCAAAAAAAAATATGTTGTGTGCCGTTTAGGACCGTTGGGCTTGACGGCGGCACCGAGGCAAGTGTTGCGATCAAGTATTAAGCACAGTTTTTGGGAGAATGAGATTGTTCAGGGAACTTCACATTTAATTTTTTGTTGGTTTGGTGACACATTCACCCCCCCCCCCTTGACACAGCTGTCTGGTTCCGCCCCTGCCGACATCCCTCCCGCCCACCTCCCCTTGACACGCGCAAGAAGATAATCAGCCGCAGTTTTGAACACCGTCATTGCGCCTGAGTCGTAGGTCGAGACTATGGCTTTGTAAAGGTCAAAGACGTTACGAGGCTGATGTAGTTGATGTATGTAGATTATAGATAGACACCATCCCCCACAAAAACATAAGTCTCTCGTATCAGCCAATCTGGTTCAGAAAATTACCCCCCCCCGCCCCCTTCATCGGACCAAACATTTTCGCTTGCGTTTTCCTTTGACCAACGATAAGTGCCGGAAGTAGATTTATTATGATGCGTAACATGATGAAAAAGTTAAGAATTGGTAGACGAAAAAAAATGGTTCACGCATTCCGTTTAATGTGTCGTCAAATCACGTGTAAGGGGCTGTCCATTAATTATGTCAACAAATTTTTGGCGATTTTTACCTCCCCCCTCCCCCTTGTCAACAACTTGTATAACTTCCAGAGACCCCCCTATAAAATTACGTCAACATTTGATTACCCCCCCCCCCAAAATAAAGATAAAATGGGGGAAAAAAACAATATTTTAAATAGACTAGTTTACAACTACAACAAAAAAGTGAATAAAAGTAAAATGTTTAGAAAAAAAAGTTTAATAAATTTTAAATTATGAAATTAAATTTATTTTAAAAAAGTAACTTTGTTGACGTCAACTTTTCTTGAACTCCCCCCCTCCCCCTTGTCAACAATTGTCAAAAAATTTCAGACCCCCCCACCCCCCTATTTTGTTGACATAATAAATGGTAGGCCCCTAAAGGACGCACGGGAAACCGTCCAAAGCTAAAACTACGTCTCGTTGATATGATGGCGTTTTACGAATTCTCGTCAACGGGGACCGCCATGTTCTCGAAACCTCTTCGGTATTATCCGTGAGACGATTCCACGCGCGTGACTGCCGTGCCTCCAACAAAAAAAAAAAAAAAATAAAAAAAAAAATAAATAAATAAAATGTCTTCAGATAGGATTTGGTACGTTCTTGAACTAATCTCATTCTATTTGACATAAACGGCTATGACGTCATCGCTTTTTGTGTGCACGCAGCTTGATGTTTCGAATGACGGGTTGGAGACTAATGACAAAGAAACTGAAGCTCAGCAGAGCGTCGACCACAAAGTTTTTAAACATAAAATAAAAACAATGCGATAAAAGATAAATTTTACATGAGATAAAAAGACATTTATTTTGTAAATGAAAGTACGTTGACGTATTAACATTTGCAGAGCAGCCAGATACCCATTCGTACCAGTGATGCTTAGATCCCCCCCTCCCCCCACCCCTCCTCGCAACTCGGGAGATCTTGACCTTTGTCACAAGATGGCGGCCATTTTAGTTTGCCACGAGGCCGTAACCAGCACATCTCGTCGTGTTGTGTTAAATTGCATACATTTTCACATTCGAGCTCTTTATCTCAGGTCTCAGATTTACATCGTCACGGCTATTAGTTAGTTGACCCCCCCCCCCCCCGGTGAAATGTCCCAGATTGTGCGCACTCTGGTAATTTGTGTGCTGTCGAGCATCCTGGCCGCACTGGTCAGTAATGACAGGGTCTCGCTGTCATCTGTGCTAATCGTGACTAGAAGACAGGCAGGGGGTGCACCAAAATAGAACTCCCCCTATCGGGATGGGGAGGGATATTTGAACTTTACGTCGGAGGAGTTGGTGGCTGTGACGTCATGTTTGGAATGTTCGAGAAGACGCTGTAGTGGTGGCTGTTCCAGTGACGAGCAGTTTCATGGATTGTGGGTGAGTGGATTGTGTGCCAGTTGATTTGTTGCCTGATTGGATAGCGTCTGCTTGACTCTTACTATTTGTTACGCGTATCTGGCGTAGTTGGTTTGTGTTGGATTGTTGTTTGTTGTCGTCTCCTACTGGTTTGTGTTACACTGGTTTGTCTAAAATGCGTGCCTCCAATTGGTTTGCGTTCGTACAAGTGGATGGTCGCAAGGACCAAATGATATGGTTGGTTTGCATATAATTGCATCCCGAAATATAAGGATGAGAAAGCCGGGACCACCAACGTTATAAAAAGCCATGAACATAATTCAACCATAAAATACTATTTTATTTAAAATGTATATAAATCGTTACATTTATGAGGAAAAATATACTTTACGAAAATTGACATAACACATAGTATCACGTATGGAGTGCTCGAAAGCTTGTCTCAGCCGACAAAAAATTACTCACACTTCTTACACGCTCGATACCTTCGTGACTTGTGTAATCGATCTCGTCCGGGTCACCCAGGGTGGCCCTGGGGGAGGGAGTCACTAACAGCAGGAGTACACCAAACATTTCATTATGGTAATAAGTGCTTTGAATCGGTTGATTCGGCGGCGTGTGGCGGCGCGACCGATCTGGCATCCGTTAAATCTAAGCGAACCGCCTTCATTTTATTGGCGACACAGTTGCGACAGGTAATAGTCAAGAAGAGTCTTTGAGAACAATAAATAGTGGCTCTCTTTGATGAGAACTGAATTGGCTGGTGGTATTGGGATTTGGCGAGGTGGTGGGGGTCTCTGTGTGTGTTGGGATTTGGCGAGGCGGGTGGGGGTCTCTGTGTGTGTTGGGATATGGCGAGGTGGTGGGGGTCTCTGTGTGTGTTGGGATTTGGCGAGGTGGTGGGGGTCTCTGTGTGTGTTGGGATTTGGCGAGGCGGGTGGGGGGTCTCAGGGTGCGGTAATGGAGGTGGGGGGCTTTGTCTAAGAAAAAATATCCGCCTGAGTTGGTAAATACTTTTTTAGCAATCGCTCGAGAAATGACAGATGCTGACGATGACAGATGCTGACGATGACAGATGCTGACGATGACAGATGCTGACGATGACAGATGCTGACGATGACAGATGCTGACGATGACAGATGCTGACGATGACAGATGCTGACGATGCTGTGTAGTGCAATTAAAGACGACGGTTCTGTATTGAGTAACCGATTTATTTGTAAAATAAAACTATTTTTGACCCATAAAATTACTAATGCACCTGACCAGTCGCGCCCGGATAAACCTTTGTTCACATTTAATCAAGGTAACTCTTGTCGCTAAGAATATCTTCTTCTCAAACATTTTTTAAAATATATTTTTTTTAATTAAAGGTAAAATAATTTCAATGAAATCTAGAAGAATGTTATATTTTATATCTGTTTCTCTTCAAATTTAAATACAATTAATGTTTTCTTGCACAGACGTTTTTTTTTAAATTGTTCAAATTTTTTTGAGTAATAAAAACATAAGAAAAAAGATATTTCGTAAAAGAAAGTTTTCTACTTTTTAATGAGCTTTAAGAGAGAACGTCTTTTTAAACCGTTTTTACATTTCAAAAAAAATAATTTATATACATTTTCGTTAAATTTTCTACTTTTTAGCGTCAAAATTTTAATCTGTAAATTATTCACAAAAATGATTTTTTGTTTAAAGCAACGAATGCTTACAAACTCCCAGGCTATTGCGACTTAGCTCTCTGCCCAGGGATAAAACTAATTGATCACTTTTCGTATTTCCCCGTCACTCATCGCCCACTCCACTTTTCCCCATCGACTGGAGCTGCCGTAACTCTGTATAAAAAACCCAAGTCACCGTTTAGCTTAGTAGTAAGAAGACTCGATCGCCAGGTCGAAAGCGTCATGAGTGTCAACAACAAAAATTACGCCCCACAAGATGGAAATGCGAGTTGAGAGAAAGTGTTTAGTTAAAATTAAAAAAAAAAAGAATTTAAAAAAAACGCACACCTTGTTTCCTTTTGATTGTTGAATAATTCATGTTATAATTCCCATTTATACGCACCGAGTATAAGCGAGGTCTCTAAATTGCTGAACTTAAAGATTTTAAAAAAATATAAAAAATTAGCCTTTTAATTTGAACAAATAGTTCAGTTCAAAATTGTCACCAACACCAAAAATTTCATGGTTGAATTTCAATCGTTACTTTCTATAATTAATGTATTTATTAAATATACAAGGATCTTTGAGACGGTTTGATTTGGGCACATTCTAGAACCAATTGGTGGTCCAGGGACAGGCACCGGTCTGCGGGCCTTGCATTCCCGGTCCACACAACATGAATTCTTATGATTAAAAAAATAAATTAATGCATTGTATATTAAAATCGTTTGATACTGGTCTCTGGCACAATTTTGATGCCCGTCCGCTGGTCCGCCAGACCTTAAAATTGGGGACACGATACTCTAGAACTAACATATCAGCCTGACATATGAAAATAAAAGACTTTATTTTTTCAGATCTGTGTCTGAAAGTGCATTCTTAAAACGGTACGAGAGAACGTTGAAGTCGTGTTTAGACTGCTGACACCAATTCACCCCCACCCCGGACCCCCCCCCCAACCCCAGCACTCCATAACGCCGACAGTGATGTTATTTCATGGAGCACTTATCTCGATGTAAACACTTATAAATGACGACTTGGCAATACATGACAATGTCAGTTCCATGATGTCCGTGATGACATAATGCGTGTGTTTTTGTTTTGTTGTAATTTTTGCTGTGTCACACGTCGTGCCTCGGCCCCCATGAATATTAGACCTAACTCAAATGACTAATATTATTCTGACTAGACCCCCACCCTTCACCCCACGATCCCCACCCTTCACCCCACAGCGCCAATTTAATTCAGATCGATTTGTTTTTGTTTTGTTTTTTTGTTTAAAGTGTTTTTTTATAACTGCACCGAGATTGTTGCATATTTCGCCAACATTTTTCAGACACTGTTGTTTGAACATGTAATCCATAAAACTATAGATGTATCTTTCCCCCCCCCCCCCCCCCCCCCCCCCGATGCTCAGTATAACGGGAAAAGGGAGATTCAAAGATCTTCTGAATGCTTATAACGTAGTCAACATTACAAATTACTTCCAGAACTGCCAACCGAACAGTGAGACCATGTTGTGACTGACTGTCACCGGTCTAGCTATAATCTGACACACTGTTTTATGATAGCTTCCTTTTCCCCTTCCCCATCCCCCACCCAGACCGCTGCTCCGTTTGAGAACCCTTCGTGTACGGCGTTAACCAAATTCGTATGATCGCCGACTGACGCCCTTTTGATGATGATTGTAGCTGACGCGTGAACGGGAGTCGATTTAAATTTTGATCGACACCCCCCCCCCCCCCCATTTTTGTTGTTGTCGTTCAACCCAAACAGTCGTTACCGCTAAACGCCGTTCAGTCGGTTCATAAACCGGGGTTGTGATTAAACGGTCTCCGCACGGCTATTAAGCAGGGTAGATGTAATTATAGCGTTATAGGAAGTAGAACGTCGTTCTCACGGTAATCTTTATGTGAACATTTACTTGACAGTAATAACTGCTAGCGCTTAGATGGGCGGTCTGTAATGGGGATATACGCCAGTTGTTTTTATTGATCGTTATTGCCTTTATTTGGGGGCGTGTAACAGAACGAGTCTTTTGAATTAATTCCAGCTAGGATTAATTACTTCCAAGTAACAGAAGTATTTTGAATTACTTCCAAGTAACAGAAGTATTTTCAATTACTTCCAAGTAAGAGTCTTATGTTGATCTACTTCTAAGAAAGACAAGTATTTTGATTTATTTCCAAGTAAGAGAAATATTTTGAATTACATCCAATGTACAGACGTATTTTGAATTACTTCCAAGTAGCAGATGTATTTTGAAATACTTCAAAGTAAGAGACGTCATACTTTCAAGAAAAAATTATTATTTCGACTTAATTCTATGGAAGTTATGAAACTTTTCTTGCACCAGGTGAGAGAAGTTTTCTTATCAAAATATATAGGGAAGAAGTCACCTGACTTAGACCAGTAGTCGGCAAACTCATTTGTCAAAATAGCAAAAAATCAACTGAAGGAAGATTACATTTTGTTTGAGAGCCAAAATTCTTTTCAAGAACCTGTCAAGAACCATGTTTTTCGGAGTCAAACCCGTTTAATGGCCGACTGGCCGAGCCGCACTCATGTCGCTAAATGGCCGAATGCGGCTCGCGATCCGATTTTCCGACCACATGATTTAGACCTATACAATCCAGCTCCAAGTTTGTATATCTTATTTATGTGTAACAATCGGATCTTTAGTTTGTGTTCGTTTCTAGAACATTCCCTACTCTATTTTATATCACCCATAGTGCACCCTGTCTTTAGTTAGGCCTCGGTGATGCCGAACGCAAGCACTATGTAACCAAGTGAGTAGAGAATAGACCCCGTACTGTACAGGGACCTCGATCTAGCCAAATGAGTAGAGAATAGACACCGTACTGTACAAAGACCTTGATCTAGCCAAGTGAGTAGAGAATAGACACCGTACGGTACAGGGACCTCGATCTAGCCAAATGAGTAGAGAATAGACACCGTACTGTACAGAGACCTCGATCTAGCCAAATGAGTAGAGAATAGACACCGTACTGTACAGAGACTTCGATCTAGCCAAATGAGTAGAGAATAGACACCGTACTGTACAGAGACCTTGATCTAGCCAAGTGAGTAGAGAATAGACACCGTACTGTACAGGGACCTCGAACTAGCCAAGTGAGTAGAGAATAGACCCCGTACTTACACAGACTTTGATCTAGCCACGTGAGTAGAGAATAGACCCCGTACTTACACAGACTTTGATCTAGCCACGTGAGTAGAGAATAGACCCCGTACTGTACAGGGACTTTGATCTAGCCAAGTGAGTAGAGAACAGACCCAGTACTTTACAGGGACCTTGATCTAGCCAAGTGAGTAGAGAACAGACCCAGTACTCTACAGGGACCTTGATCTAGCCAAGTGAGTAGAGAACAGACCCATTACTCTACAGGGACCTTGATCTAGCCAAGTTAGTAGAGAAAAGACCCAGTACTTTACAGGGACCTTGATATTGACATAATCTTTGCGTGGTGACGTGTCATCTTTTGACCTAATTCATTGTAGGATTTCCTCATTCATGGAATATTGTTACGCGTTAATCAAATTAAACTTTTACGACATTCGCGTCTGTCAGGCTGAACAAAAATATATTTACTTTTTGATCGTCTATGTACTACAAGAGGGTCGGGGGTTAAGGGGGGGGGGGGCGCGCGACAAGTACAAACTGTAAGCAGCCTACTGCTGTTTCCGCCCCTGTAATTAGAAGCGTTTATGTTGGCAAGGGGGTGAACTCCTAGAGTATAGCACACATACCCCATTTATTACATAATGTTGGTGGAAAATCCTCAAAGAGACACCCCGCGGCCGTCGATCACTTCGCCCCCATCCCCCGGGGCCACCCCTCGTAAGTACGCCACTGGTAGTAGGAGTGTGAAAGAAAGAGCTTTCCTCGCCCAGACCGGATGTTTACTATTAGTTACACGTTAGCCCGTTCCAGCCGTTAGCCATTTTTATAACTGGACTTAACCGAGTTCAAGTGAACTTAATGTTCCTATGAGCGTTTTAGTATCATTTTTGTCATGGACACCGTCAGTAGGGTGCATGCCTATTTCAAATCTGGATAAAAATCGTTTGATTAACTCCAGATTACGCGTGGTTACAGTTAAGCTATTCTGGTTTAGATCAACAGCCCCACGTCTCTAAACTGGGGGATGGATGGACACCAAAACACACAATGTCATGGGCGGTAAAAAAATTACGACGTTTTTATTGTTTTAAAATGATCTGATCTTAGTTTTAACGTCAATAAAAATGACGAATTAATTCTGTTACCAGTTTCTGGGGCGGGAAAAAAAATGGGGGGGGGGGATTTAATAATGCAATTGAAATTACATTTTCTAACCTTAATTGTAGACAGCGCATTTTCGAACACGAAGTAATCCACATTTGGTATTTGTAACAAAGGCGTGGGAGATTATGTTTAATAGGGTCATGTTGTGACACGCACCGTTATTACCCCGTTTGCGACCTGCTGTGTTTCTATTTACGTATATATTGCCGCGATGATCTGCTTTGAAAAAGAGTATGAATCCAGAGATGCTATTGGCAATCAGCGTATTTTCTTTAGACGGGTCGCCAAGTGCTGGCGATCAAAATATTTTTTTCAAATACTAATTACGCACTTTGATAATGGCGAGCCGTTGTCGAATCTGAAAAGTGAGAGAGAGAGTACTTAATTGATCATTTATGAAACGCAAAGTGCGCACTATGAACTATTTCCAAGCATTCCACCGGGCATTGCTTTTTTTGTTTTTTTTTCTTTCTCCGCCAAAAACGGGGCGAGTAACCTAAGTCCATCACGGGCCATAGGGAGTTAGTGGCATACATCGGCGTCAGCTCAACACGGTCAGTGACATTGACTCACCTTTTTGACAACAGTGGGCGGCGGTCTTGTTTTGTACCAACCGATCACGAGTCGGTTGACATTGTTGATCACACTCAGTCGGGAGCTGGTCGTGTTTCCTAGCTCATCAGGGTCAGGAACATTGTATCGCCCGCTCCATTAGCGGTCAGCGCCATGGTTTCACCCCAGCCCGTCAGGAGTCGCTTAGATTAGTCCCGGTCCACCAGGAGTCGGAAAGATTTTGTTGTCCGAGCCCATCAGAAGTCAGTTAGATTTGTCCAAGTCCATCAGGAGTCAGTGAGATTGTGTTTAGGCCTGTCCATCAGAAGTCATTAGCGTTTTATCGGCCCTTAAATAGTTGGTCACAGGTCATGGGTGACACTTTTATACCCCACTCCCTATTTCCAACACCCTACCGCTCCCTAGCCCTCACACTTTTTAAAATTAGACAAGTCATGACTTTGCCACCAATTCCAATTACTTTTTAAAAATTTGTTGAAGACATCATAGGTCAACTTTACCGCCCCCCCCCCCCCCCGCATCCAATTTCAATAGTTAAAGCTATAATGCCACTACCCCCCCCCACACCCATTATCCAACTCCACCTGCTCTCCTGACGTTCTTTTTTTTCTTTTCATCAGCCCCCCCCCCCCCCCCCCACACACACACACTTTTTAATATTCCGACATTACCTAAAATGAAAGAGAAAAAGAATACTTTCTATTTCTATGAAAGTTGTGACTTTAGCCAGCATCATATCTAATCTTCTGTACTTATACCCATCACCCTCCCCTTTTAACACACATTTCTCCTTCTGGTACAATTCCCTCAAACCCTACACCGCATTGCCCTTCCCCCCACCGACAGGGCGCTCCACTTCCTCTATTTTCTCATTTACACCTTGTATTCCCCCGTGAAGCCCTCAAGTCGTTGCGAGTTAATGAATATCTGCCCTCCATGTCAGTCTCGTCCACCATCGGCTTTCTCTCTCTATCGCCCAACTCACGAGGAACCTCCTCCTCTCCCACCACCCCCCCCCCCCTTCTGCCTGGCGTCTCCTTAGATTCATCTTGACGCCTGTCAGAATATCTGCTTCCTGTCTCGGTGTTGCTGGGTACAACGGTCAGCAATATAATACTTATGCCTTGTTAACATTGTCAACAATGGTCTACTTTCTCTTAAATTATTATTGTTAACGCTGTCAATCTGGTCTACTTTCATAAATTGTTAACGCTGTCGACAAGGTCTCCTTTCATAAATTGTTAACAATGTCAGCCCGGTCTACCGTCACAAAATATTAACGTTGTCAACCTGGTCTACTGTCATCAATTCTTAAATTTGTCAAACCAGTCTACTGCCATGCATTGCTAACGTTTTCAACCTGGTCTACTTTCTCGTCAAGTCAAAATATCCACCCGTAGTCCAGATGTGAGTACTTCACTAAGGTTTCAATTGTATGCTGCACTGTCTTTGTAATTTGCACTATTTGTAAGTATGTATAGCTTGAGAGAATGATGATAGTGTGTGATTGTATCTTATTGAAATACCATATAGATTTCACATTCATAACATGTTACAATAGCCGATATAAGTTGTTCATATCAACGTAAAATAGCCAATATGAGATGCTCATATTGTGGTACAATAGCCAATATATAAGATGCGCATATCATGATAACATAGCCAATATGACTTGTTTATATCATGGTACAGAAGCCATTATGAGTTGTTCATATCAACGTAAAATAGCCAATATGAGATGTTCATATCGTGGTACAATCGCCAACATATAAGATGTTCATATCAGATGTATCAGTCAACATTCTATGTTAGTTGTTTGTCACTCACCTACGTCAATTCTCGTGCTTCCCACCCCATCCCCTATCACGTCTTCCCCACCCCCTCTCACGTCTTCCCCCCTTTCACCCCAGCCCCCCCACAGCGTCTCACGACCAGGTCCACTCGTTTAACACTGAAAAACCAACAACTTCCCTCTCTAAAGGTCAAGAACCTGTTCATGAAATCTATGTCGTCACTGGTGTCGTCATCACTGCAGCAGCGACTGGCCCTGCGGCCCGACCCCGGGGGCCCCACGATGTGCAAGATTTGCGGGAAGATGTTCTCCAGTCAGAGCAGTCTCAGCACACACAAACGGATCCACACGGGAGAGCGGCCGTATAGGTACTTGTACACACATGGGTGGAATAGTACTCGTACACTCGGGGCTTATAGGTACTTGTACACACGCTGGGCTTATAATTACTCATACTCTTGGGGCTTATAGCTACTCACTCGTACACATCCTGGGCTTGTAATTATATTCGTATGTACACCCTGGACTTAATATTAGTCGTAAAAAAACACCGGGGGCTCTTAAGTTGTGGTACACCCATGGGCTAATAGCACACAAAACGTATATGGCTTTGTTCTGGAGTTAATTGTGTACATGGGATATGTAGATACTATGGTAGAGAGCTAGGTACATAAATGAATAAACGCGGGATTTGTTGATTAGGATGACATGCATGGGATAAAAACTCTGTATTGGAAAGACACATTTTGTGCTAGTTAAACTATTCCAGAAACACTTGACAGAAGAGCAAGATAATGAACGAAGAATCGACAGAGGTGTGGATTACACCGACCTCTGTCAATGTCTGTAGTCACCCACCCCCACCCTAGTTGCTAGCGCACCCACCCTTGCTCATGTCTCCGCCTCTGAATTTCTCTCCGTGTGTTTCCCCAGATGCTCCTCTTGTGGCAAAAGTTTCACCCAAATTGGGACCCTGAGAACGCACGAGAGGATACACACAGGGGAGAAACCCTATATTTGCAAGGTGGGTGCACTCACACATTTTTGCCCCCCTCTCTTCTTTAAATGAACATTTCATAGTGCGCAGACACGTCATCTGCGTCTTCTGTGTGGCCCAGAGATGAACTCGCTATCTACATGGGGAATATTTTGACGGCCTTTGATTCGATCGTCTGCTGAATAAAGAATAGTTTTTTTTTCCAAATGTCGTACGTTTTGACACACTTTGAATATATCTTGTAGAAACGCCGCTTTATAATACCGTGGGTTGAGATTTATGTAAAATTTAACATCTGTAAATATAGGAACACATACAAACATATAAATATAGTTAATATAAATACATTTGTTATGGCGGGAAATCGAGTTTATCTTAGATCTCATAGCTAACTTAATTAACACTGAAAATGCTTTAGTTGGACGAATATAATTGTTGTGAAGATTGGTGGGGGAGGTTGGGGAAGGGGGTGCTGAGATTGTTAGGTACGCCACTGGTGGTAAGAAGAAGGATATAAAAAAATGTAATTGACGTCCCACGTGTTAGCATTGGTTGACGAGCCGGTGTGAAAAGGGATGATGGCCATTGTGTGACCCCCCAAATGAATGTCTAGCAAAGGGACTTCGCTATGATACATCTTGTACAGACGAAATCTTCAGAAATTAATTTGAATGGGGTATTGGGCAAAGGAGGGAGGGGGAGGGGTGGGGAAAAACAAATACCCTCCTGTTGGGTGAGTGACATGTAGGTGGAAGATCCTTGAGATGTCATAATTTCTGAAAAACAAGCACCAGATCTGAAAACAGCCGTTGAAAGTCGTTTGTACCCAGAGCGTCCCGTCAAAACTCACTGGACGTAGCATCACGGTGAACCACCTAGGGCGTGTGGCTGCGTCACACTTCAGTGCGTCACATAGTGCCCTGGCCGGCCTAGCACAGTGTAACAAACGGGGCATTTGACGGCGTCCCACCCGCAGTGCGTCACATAGTGCCCTGGCCGGCCTAGCACAGTGTAACAAACAGGGCATTTGGCGGCGTCCCACCCGCAGTGCGTCACATAGTGCTCTGGCCGACCTAGCACAGTGTAACAAACAGGGCATTTGGCGGCGTCCCACCCGCAGTGCGTCACATAGTGCCCTGGCCGGCCTAACACAGTATAACACACACAGCATTTGGCGACGGTACGTCACGCAGGGGTTTCTGGACGGCCTATCGCGTCGGAAAATCGTTTGCATCTCGCTATCACCTTCGTCTTCTAGCCACCGCACAGCAGTATGTCAAGCAGGGTGTTGGACGCCCCACGAAAACACGTCATACAAGAAGTCTTGACATCCTCCCCCCATCCGCGACACAAGACGCCCCACGCACCATCGTGAGGTGCCACAAGACGTTAGACGAACTGTCTGCGGGGACGTCGGTACCTGCAATCACCGTGCACAACACATACCGTTAAACGCACCATCAGGATATCGCAGAAGATCCCGGACACATTCTAAATAATCGTCGGCGATGCATGTAACCGTATCCAATATCCCCGCTATTCACTTGTGTTTCTACTCTACTCCGCAATGCTGGACGCCTTGTGAGTTCGACCACTTTATCGTCTTCACATCATAAAATGAATGCTGAACACATTTTGATGATATACCTGAAGAATCATCATGTCTCTCAGTCTTTTTGGTAAAACCTTTTCATTCTTTAACACATGCTTTAAAAAAACATGATTTAAAAAAAAAAAAATTTGTTAACACATTCCTTAAAAACCCCTTTTTTCATTGTTAAACACATGCTTTAAAACTCATTTTTTTCATTGGTTAATACAAGCTGAAAAACCGCGGCTCTTCGTTGGTTGACACATGCTTTTAAACCCCGGTCTTCACTGAGTAACATATGCTTCAAAACACCATCTCTAACATTCTAACGACTCCAAAGATGTTTCACAACTGCTTGTGTGTGCCTTTTTATACCCTGATTATTGTAAATTTGAATTAAAGTTGCTCAACTTCTTTCATCTTTCGAACTGATATAAAACACGTAATTTGGCCTTCTCACTCAGGTCCTTTTGGACACGTAGTTTGCTTTCTCACTCAGATCCGTTTGGACACATAGTTTGCTTTCTCACTCAGGTCCGTTTGGACACATAGTTTGGCCTTCTCACTCAGGTCCGTTTGGACACGTAGTTTGCTTTCTCCCTCAGGTTTGGACACGTAGTTTGGCCTTCTCCCTCAGGTCCGTTTGGACACGTAGTTTGGCCTTCTCAATCAGGTCCGTTTGTACACATAGTTTGGCCTTCTCCCTCAGGTCCGTTTGGACACGTAGTTTGGCCTTCTCCCTCAGGTCCGTTTGGACACGTAGTTTGGCCTTCTCACTCAGGTCCGTTTGGACACGTAGTTTGGCCTTCTCCCTCAGGTCCGTTTGGACAAGTAGTTTGGCCTTCTCACTCAGGTCCGTTTGGACACGTAGTTTGGCCTTCTCCCTCAGGTCCGTTTGGACACGTAGTTTGGCTTTCTCACTCAGGTCCGTTTGAACACGTATTTTGGCCTTCTCACTCAGGTCCGTTTGGACACATTGTTTGGCCTTCTCCCTCAGGTCCGTTTGGACACGTAGTTTGGCCTTCTTACACATGTCTGCTTGGACACATAGTCTGGCCTTCTTACACAGGTCTGTTTGGACACATAGTTTGGCCTTCTTACACAGGTCTGTTTGGACACATAGTTTGGCCTTCTTACACAGGTCTGTTTGGACATATAGTTTGGCCTTCTAACTCCGATCTGTTTGGACATTTAGTTTGGCCTTCTTACACAGGTCTGTTTGGACACATAGTTTGGCCTTCTTACACAGGTCTGTTTGGACACATAATTTGGCTTTCTCACTCTGGCCTGTTTGCATGCATAAATATTTTTTTTTTTTTATCTTGGATGTATGTCCCCATATTTCCGTGTGCTACTTTAATGTATCTCTGGTGCATTATATATTATAAAAATAATTTTATGCTGTTACAAAATCCTTCGTTGCATTTTGCAATAATTCTTTATAAGCTTACAATCCATAGTTTTTTGGTGTGCATATACTTTTATTTATATACTCATGAACAATATTGTCCAATTTTCGAATATTTATAATTTTACTGCTGAACCCTCTTCCTGTAAAACTTTTTAGCACCAAAACGTCTGCTGTCTATATATTCACAACTGGATTGCATTCGTCAGAATTGTCCATGATCTCTCAATTTTCTTTTCCTCAACACTGAAAACTTCCCACCCCTACCACCCCCCCCCTCAGGGTCTCGTCCTGCCTATTCATGGTCGTGTTGTTTTTCTGCCCCCAGGTGTGCGGCCGCACGTTCGCCCAGAGCGGTAGCTACCGCATGCACGAGAGGCGTCACATGACGGACACGATCCAAAGATGTCACATTTGCTACGCCACCTTCACCACATGGCAGGACCTGCAGCGGCACATGGCATCACACCCCCAGGTACTGGACTGGCCTCATGTGAAAAGTCTATTCGGTAGATCAAAGACATTTGTATGACATTTGGATAGTAGTTGGATGACATTTGGATGACATTGGGATGTCATTTGGAAGACATTTGGATGACATTTGGATATTATTTGGATGACATTTGGATATCCTTTGGATGTCATTTGGATGACATTTGGATATAATTTGGATGAAATTGGGATGTCATTTGGATGACACTTGTGTGCCATTTGGTTGACATTTGGATGACATTTGGATGGCATTTGAAAGAAATTTGAGTGAACATACAAAGTACTACTATAATCTGAAACGTGTCTTTTCGCTAAGGACAGTTTACTCAAGTGAGTAAAGTTAAAAGACACTGAGACCAGGTTTTGATTCCATGCAAATAATATTGAGCCCTGAAAAAAATATACACATTCATATTTTGGTACAAATGAATCCTCCGACCCTCTTCCACTCATAATGCTCTCTTCACTCATTTCAGTCATAATATTCTTCTCACACCTTCCGTTCATAGCACACTTCCCACTACCTACACTCTTAGCCATCCTTACACTCTTCGCAGTCCTTACACTCATAACAATCTCCCCACTACCTACACTCCCCCAGTCCTTACACTCATAACAATCTCCCCACTACCTACAGTCCCACAGTCCTTACACTCATAACACCCTTCCCACTACCTACACCCCCTGTCCTTACACTCATAACACCCTTCCCACTACCTACACTCCTCCGAATCCTTACACTCATAACACCCTTCCCACTACATACACTCCTCCGAATCCTTACACTCATAACACCCTGCATACTCACTATACTCCTCCCTACCCCACCTCGGAACACTCATTCGTCTCACAACACTCCCCCACTCTTATCACACTAATCAAACTTACAATCCTCATCCTTGCAATCCCCATCCTTGCTCCCCTCAACCTCCCTAGACCAGGACAGTGTGAAGCCATACACTTTGACATAATGAGGATTTAATTGAATCTACCCACCCCCTAAAACCCATACGCTCCGTGCACTGCCATGTTTAGACATGGAATTGTTTTTTTCCCCGCCTCTAGGTGACGCAAGCCATCCTGGAATTTGAAGAAGGCAACCAAGGCATTATCGATCGCCTGAGCTCTGGCGACCTCGGGGGTCAGCTCGGCGATGGAAGCATTGGTCAGCTCGGTCACTCGGACAATGATGGACAAGGTCACGGCCACGGCATGCTGCCGGGTAAGTCACGTGATTTTCTTTAAAAGCTCAAAACATCGCCTGGTTTCGACAGAATGTTAACGTGTAGAAGAATGATGGAGATTGGAACGCCCGGCTCTGATGAATAAAACTTTCTGTCCTAAATTCGCAGGTGATTCCAGAGACATGGGCGTTCCCCACCCGAGATGTCCCCCTCCCCCGCTTATACCAGAATCTCTTTTGCTTGATTCAGAGGCCGCAGCTTTTCATGTACAATCACAAGGTAAATTATGATTGGCTGTCAGAATGGGCGTAATTTATGATTGGCTGGTAGTATATAGTATTTTGTGATTGGCTGGTAGCATGGGGGTACTTTCTGATTGGCTCGTAGTTTGTAGTACTTTATGAATGGCTGGTAGTACTGGTAGTGTGTAGTACTTAATGATTGGCTGGTAGCATGGGGTAATTCATTATTGGCTTATAGTACTTTCTAATTGGTTGACAGTATGTAGTAATCTATGATTGGCTAACAGTATGCATTACTTTATGATTGGCTGGGATAATATGAAGGGCCGAGTAGAAAAAGTACTTAAGTTACAATTTTTTTAAAAATGAGTTAAGACAGGCATTATATTTGATTACTTCCACTGAATCATTCCTGTAAAGATCATTCATGAAAAATGTCCATAAGTGTTTTATACAGAGTTACTTCGAGCAGCTTTTAAGGTATTTAAATAAGAATTTAAAAACTTTAAACTCATTTTTCTCAAAACTGCAAAAACACACTTAAGTACTTTTTCTACTCGGCCCTTCATATAGTTCTATACGATTGGCTGGTAGTGCAGATAACTTTATGTATGACTGATGACACGTGGTGGGCTACGAGTGGCTACTTTTTGTAAAGTGAATCACTGTAATTGTCACATGAATAATTTTGTACAATATAAGTGTCCATATACAGGATTATCTTTCAAAATATCCTTGTGGGTATCCCCAAAGAAGGTTGGTTTAATGATGTTATATAATAATTTTAATATCTCTGCCATGTGTGTAATGTCTAATGATAACATGCCCTCATTTCGTTCACAGGGCTCTACCACTCACCCGGCCAGCTTCCTCCCTTCTCCTCCATTCTTCCTTTCCGCCACCACCCAGGCGGCCCTCCGGCTTTCCCGCCCTCCTTCCCATCGGCCCTCGGCCTGCTGGCGCCCCAATCCCTTCCGGTGACATCGCACGCAGATCTGCTGACGAAGCACTCGTTTTTCGGCGCCATGTTGGGGGGCCCCCAGGTAAGATGTTCTGACGGGGTAAACTACCTGGTGAGTTTTGGTTCTGTCTGTTGTTGTTTGGTAGGGGGCAGTTGTTGTGTCGTAAGGAGATATGTGTAGGGGGCAGTTGGTGTGCTCTTGTATATGGTTCTGTGTCGTAAAGAAATGAGCCACTTCATAATATGTCCACATCACTATTAAATGTGGCTATTTGAAATGCATGCAATCAAATCTGATCAATCTAAACTGTCTATAAAGAGAAGAAAAAATAAGAAAACCATACAATAAAAGTACAGCGAAGCCTTAAAATAACTCAAACCCTTGGGACCGAATCAAAACAGGTACTATTTGTAGAGATGGTGCCATTTTCATGGATGGTGCTATTAATAGGGATTGTGCTTTTTACAGAAATGTGCTATTTTCAGGTTTACTCAGTTTTGAACAATCGTTCTCCACCGGGCTGGGTTAGTTCCTAAGCCAAGGACGTAGGGGCGAGTGCGCTATTCCCTAGTTTAACTGTATCATACTAAATTGTGCACCAGCTGGAGTCCCCGTTGTTTTGATGGGCTATCCTTAACTGTCTTTGACCTCTGGTGTGGTGGGCCAACTGTAGCCTGTTTTGGACCACTCGTAGTTGTGGTGGGCCATTCAACACTGTAGTGGACCACTCGTGTGTACGGGGGGCATCTGGCTCATAGTTACGCCACTCACAATGTAATATGTGAAGAAATTATTGTAACATAAAATTTGCACACACCTTAACTCGTTTGAGAGAATGGTATCTGAGTGGCTACACATAATATAAGAGTGATGTCTAAGTAGATGCAACGTTTCGAGAACTGGACTAGCTATACAAATGGAATTGATTTAATTCTTATACGTTTATGCAAATAGATCATGCCAATATGAGCAAGTGACAGTAGATCATGTCAATGTGGGCAATCAAAATTTACAAAAGAGGATAACACATTTGACTGTGATCAGTTCTATACATCAACACTAAAGGTCTATAATTTCAACTGTTTATATGCACCATCTGAAATGGACATGGGAAATGGATGCGTCATGATCAGCTTGAACTTACTATCATATTCAACATTTAAAATGTCGACCGGTACACGACAAAGACAGTGCTCCGTGACCTTTTTATTTAGGTCGACCTCCGTCCTCAGACGTTGACGACGCGTTGATCACGTGGCGTTACTCCTGTCGGATATCTCCTAGCTACCTATTAACGACCGGCCGCTACCGGGGCGTAGATATACAGTAACCTGTTTGCGGCTACATCACTAATTAGACGCCTGCAGCCGTGGATCTGGTTGCGGCTCTCTGGTTTCCCCAACCCCGGGGAACACAACACTGCTGGGCTCCTTGCTTGCCCCCCATCGGACGAGGTGCCCTCGAAGGCCGATGTGGTTAGAGGCTGAGGCTAGATACGTACCCTCCAGCGCCTCTTAATTTGAAAAAACTGCCGGAAATATGAGGAGACTTGTATCGTGTACTAATGAGGACGGATCTACATGATGGTATTACGAACCATTGATGACGTCATGCATCACGTAACTATGACGGCTAGATCAAGTTTCGTAGGCTTAAAGACCATCGGTTAACACATATTTATGCAGTAGAAATGGAGCTAATTTTATGGCTGAGGTGTCACCCTACACAAGGAACTGTGTTAAAGGGTCGCAGCATTAAGAAGGTTGAGAAACGCTGGTTTAGCAGATGGAGTGATTGAACGACAAAATCAAATCAACTCTGATATTTATTTTTTTTAAAATGTTCTAAAAAGTACTTTAAGTATATGAGATATGTCAAAGTTTACATATGTGAGATTTGTCAAAGTATACATAAAAGAGATATGTCAAAGTTTAAATATATTTGATATGTGAAAGTTTACATATATATGAGAAATGTCAAAGTTTACATACATGAGATATGTCAAAGTTTACGTATGTGAGATATGTCAAAGTTTACATATATGAGATATGTCAAAGTTTACATATATGAGATATGTCAAAGTTTACTAGTTTGGGTTATTTGAACTATAAACGGTCAAAGGCCAGGATCTTGAATGGATCAGAATAATTTATGAAAAGTCAAAGGCTGGGACGTCAAAATAACAAAAAGCCATGACAAGAATGTTGTATCCAAGCTAGGAGGTTGTGGTATAGTTGTTATGGTATCTGCAAACCTATAGAAAAGCATGCCTGGTTCATTGTGTTAGAGATCTTAGAATCAGCTCAGATCATGCCCGTCATTGGACGTTGATGTTGTGTTAGAGATCTTAGAATCAGCTCAGATCATGCCCGTAATTGATGCGAGTGTTGCCCTGCAGTGCATGTTCGGTGTATTGTGTTTGTGTATCTACATGTCTGACTGTTTCACACGTCACCAAATCATTGCTAGCACGCAGCGATGCGCTGCCTGCATTCCTGATCCGCGCTGTGTTCCGCAGACAGACATTTCTACAGACAAAACCAATGACATGAGAGGGAAAGTAAAGGAAGGAAAAAAAAACACCACCACAAAAACAGCAGAAAAAACAACAAACAACAACAAAAAACGACCAACAAATAAAGAGAGGGATGCAAAGAAAGATTTCCAGAATCCATCACTTTTACATGCATTCTATTTTTTCCAAGGCTTACTTAAATATTGCTTTCTTCAGCATGATCCCTTCAAACCAACCCCTCCACAACACCCCCACCCCCAAAAACAAACAAAAATATAACAATAATATATTTGAGTAAAGTTGACAACATATTCATAAATGAATAAAGTTCCTATAAAATGTAAAAAATTCACGTGAATCAAAACGGACACGTTAAAAGGATGTTTAAGGCCTCGAGCAGCGGGGAGTATGGCGTCATGACACCATTTCAAACACAGGTTTATGAAGCTGGTTGACATCATTTTACAATCATCTTAGTGTTTTCATGTTGTCATTTTGTTGCTTCTGAAGCGGATATCTGTAGCAACGGTGCATGAATTCGTGTAGAAATCTATTCATAGAAATATAATTAATGTCTGATATTTTTATAATGAAGTGACTTATTTTATGGACAAAAATAATTACATGATAGTGGTGATAGTGGTGGTAGTGGTGATGGGTGTGATCATGGTGGTAGTGGGGATAATGGTGGTGGTGGTGATATTGGTTGTTGTGGTGATAGTGGTGGTAGTGGTAATATGGTGGTAGTGATGGTAGTGGTGATAAGGGTGGTAGTAGTGTTAGTGGTGTTAGTGTGATAGTTGTGGTAGGGTGATAGGGATGGTAGTGGTGATAATGTTGATAGGGGTTAATTGTGGTGATAGTGGGAGTAGTGGTGGTTGGGGTGATAGTGGTGGTAGTGATGCTAGTGGTGGTAGTGGTGATAATGTTGGTAGGGATGGTAAGGGTGGTAGTGGTGATAATGGTGGTTGTGGTGAAGTGGTGGTAGTGGTCAAAGTGGTGGTATTGTTGAAAGTGGTGGTAGTGGTGGTAGTGGTGATAGTGGTTGTTGTAGTGATAGGGATGGTAGTTGTCATAATGGTGATAGGGGTGGTAGTGGTGATAGGGGTGGTAGTGGTGATAGTGGTGGTAGTGGTGATAGTGGTGGTAGTGGTGATTATTATTGGTTGTGAAACGTCGGCATGCTGATTAAAATAAGAAACATGCACTGGGGGGGGGGGTTGTTTAATGAAATGTAAAGTTTGTAGACAAACTTGATCCAAACGGAATAAGATCAATTGTAATGTATTAATCAAAGCAACAGCTCTAGGATAAATATATGATATTAGAAAATATTTTTTTTCCATTTTGAAACGCCACTGGGGCGATGATAGAATTTTATTTTTTTTTAATTTGTCTAATGTATGTACTTAATATAAATGTTCTTCTCTTTTCTGTACTCCTCAATCAGATGAAACACGATGCCCTGTCCAAACTGTCCCCCACGTACTCACCACAACAACAACTTCAGCAGCACCACCTTCAGCAACAGCACCAGCTCCACCAAGAACAGCAGCAGCAACTCCTCAAACAGCAGCACGAGAACAGCATTAGCGACGGCACGGACGTCGTCAGCACCACGTCGGCAGCCAAGCGGAACGACGCCGAGCTGCGGGCCTCCAGCCGGCCCTACACCCCGGAGGAGCGGTACGACGCGGAGACGCCGGCCAACGCGAAGGATGACAAGGACAACCCGGCCTTCACCAGGAGCGTGTCCAGCGACGAAGGCCTCCCGTCCCCGGACGACCACCACATGGAGACCAACGGCGACGAGGATCTGGGCAGTCAAGAGCACGAGATGGGGGACAACGAGAACGATGAGGACACGGATATCGATGAAAGATACAGCAACGATAACAGGGGCGGTAGCTACTCGTCCAGCTCGAGGCGGTTCACCCAGCACGAGGAGCGTGATCGCGAGAGGGACAGGGAGCGGGACAGAGACAGGGACAGAGAGAGGGAGAGGGACAGAGACAGGAGCGAGCGCGGGTTCAAATCTCGGAACCGGAGTCGAAGCTTTGAAAAGGAAAGGAGAGATAGTCTGAAGGAGAGAACGCCTTCGGGAGGGAGTACCAGTGCAGGTGGCGGCAGCGGTGGCGGCAACAACAGTGGGGACCATAAGAGCAGCAACCGCGAGGTAGATTACGCCCATGACGAGGACCAAGAGAGGGACGGAGACTACGAACACGAGGGGAGTCGGGTCTACGACCAAAGCCACAGCGGCCGCAGCAGTCGAAACAGCATTAACCGACACGATCAGAGCTTCGAACACGGCTCCAGTAAAGAGAAGGACGACACCGTCGGGCCCATCAAGGGCGGCACCGACAGCTCGGACTTGCGGCCCCCGAAGCGGCTGATCGAACGCCAGAATCTCAACACCCGGATGATTCCGTCGTCGTCCTCGCGGAAGCAGCGGCACCCGATGCGGCGGTTCAGCAGCGCCGGCAGCGAGCAGGAGTCGCCCCAGTCGACCTCTAGCCTGCCCGTCAGCTCGACCACCGAGGCGGTGGAGCGGGGCGACCTGGACGATAACGAGCTCGTGACCTTCCTGCTGACGAAAGGTCGCGTGCACAAATGTGTTCACTGCCACATGATATTCCAGGACGCGTCGCTGTTCCTGCTCCACAACGGCTTCCACGCCCATGACGAGCCGTTCCGCTGCGTCGTGTGCGGAGCCGTGTGCAAGGACCGCATCGACTTCAACTGTCACCTGACTAGTCATATCAAATGACTAAACCCAAGGAAGCCGGTCACACCTGTCGCAAAGTAGCCCCCCCCCCCCCCAACAGAAAGCGGGGTCGAGAACCGAAAGGTTGTCATGGAAACAAGGTGAGACTATTCAACTGGCGAGTTCCTGTTCGGTGTTTTGCTGTTGCTACCAAACAATGACTCCACGCAAAGGACTCACCTGTTTTAACTGACCGGTATGCACCGCAACGTTGCCCCGGATGTAAATCTTAGCACTTGAAGTATTTATAGAGCAGACCTGAATATTTAGGGCATTCATGTTCCCCCCTCCCCTTCTACGTCATTTCCTCTCTTCCATAATTGTTTAGTACGAGTCTAATGTCACAGCAGAAACTTGAATATATTATTCAAAAGCTATTTTTTTTCGCTCTCTTCATTCAACGTATTCTCCGAGGGAATGCTCGGAGCACTTTTCATGTCTTCAATTTGAAATGACACCATGAACATGACATCATCAACGTGACATAATCAACATGACATTATCAACATGACATTATAAACGTGTTGAACTTTGTGATTCGATTTTTATTTTTTTTTTCTTCTCGCAACCTCCCCCCCCCCCCCAGCAAAAGAACAAAAAAAACAAACCTTGACAAGGATGCTCATCTGAATATGGCTGGGGTCCATAGTTTGATATATCAGGGCCCGTGAGAACCACTGTGTAGGCCTAGATCTGTGTTTGGTGTTGTAACACCCGATGTTTGTCGTAGTGTCGCCATGACGATTGTGATCTTGTACTTAACGCTTTGGTGCCATATCTGACTATTTAGTTTGTATTATTATTATTATTATTATTGTTATTCAATGTGGAAAGGTGGAAGGTCGGGTGGAGTGCACGAACCAATTTACTCGTCATTATAGTCACAGTACACTGAGACCAGCCCTTTATGCTGAAGATTTGTTTTAGTTTTTAAATTATTTCTATAAATGTCTTCAAATCTTCAACTATACAGACATAAAATCTAATATTTATGGTTTTAAATTATCCATAGTTCATATATGAATGAGAAGATGGGATTTTTTTTTTTTATCATGTAAGATAATGAGAAAATAGTAATGACAATAATAATAGTAAATGCCAAGCCGGCATTGTTTCTTAGTAGTTGAGTCATATTATAAAATAACAAATATCTGGCACAGGTATCTGTAGAGATTGGGGGGACACCCGTTTAAAAGTCGTTCAGGTGGAGGAGATTCGGAATCGTTGGTTTTTAAAAAAAATATATTTGACTTTCACTTGAATGATGCTTATATTGATATTGATGTGCATAGTCAACCACTGATTGTTTTTTTTTTTTTTTAAATCGCATTTGCTAGTTTGTACATACATCCAAGTAACGAAGCTGTAGTGTACATATTTATTAGTATTTACTATCAGAATCGCAATAGATCAATCGGCAACCAAGTGGTAAAACCATTAACTTTGATTGGCTAGAAGCTTTTTTTTTCTTTGGTGTGGGGGGGGGGGGGGGGGGAAACATGATCAGCCAATGATTGACGGTTTTACCCTTGTTGGATTTCTGATCCTCGTTTTGAATCTCATCGCATAGATACTTGATATTTTAAACACAACAACAAAACAATCAAGATTATGTATTCAATTTTGCATATCAATTTTTATCATTAGATTCAATTGTTTTTATTATTATTATTTTTTTTTAAATTTTTGGTTGTTGTTTGTTATTTCATTTCATGGACCAATTGATTTCAAAGATTTTATGTTCAGAAAGATAACAAATGGATGAAGTATTGCCTGCCCCCCCGTTCCCTCCTCCCCCCCGCCCCGCCCTCCATTCTCCTATAAATGCCATCATGATAGTCTGTTACCTAGCGCTGCCTAGCTGTGACATAGCTGAAGGCATCGACACAATTAAATGTTTCGAGAGCAATAGAAAAAACAATTATGAATTTATGAATCTATTTCTCGAAATTATTCACATCCAATTGGTGGAATTTCAATTATTATTATTATTATTATTATTAGTATTATTATTATTTTAACTCTATCAACAAAGTATAATTCAAAGCCTTTTTATTTATTTATTTTTTTTAAACGAGAATCTTATGATGGTGGTACAGCGTATCGTTTTAAATTAATTTTTATGATCTGCTGCTTAGGCTGTCAAAGTTTACGAAATTTGAAAATTGGTTTATGTCAGGCGTTGTATGTCAGACGTTGTATGTCAGACGTTGCAAGAACTGTAATGTTTAAGTACACTTCAAATTCCCTCCCGAATTTAAAAGAACATTTTTTATTTTTTCTTAGAGATGAAAGGAAGTTTAGACAAGTTGAACTTTTCAGTTAAAATAATCCTGTAGTGCATTTAATTTGTTTGAGAGCTAAATTGTTGGAACCGCCAACCCCCCAATTTCACAGCCCCGAAACCCCTACCCTTGCCTGCCTGCACAGTTTACATTGAGACCCCCCACCCCCTCAAACCACCACACAACTCCCCATCACCGCACTTTAAAAAAAAAAGCTTACATTAACTACGATCTGATACAACTCCTGTGAGTGCACGACCGGACAAAAAAAGGAAAGGGGGGGGGGGGCGGGTGTGGTGATCCCCCATGACCTGTACCCGCTACAACCGAATCTTCTTCTTAAGTCTTAAAATAAAATCGTGGCAAGTCTAAGTCTAATTGTTGTACAAAAGGAGGAGGTCCCCAGCTGTTGGGCTCCTCCTGAATTAAAATGAAAGCTGCTCTGTATACAAACTGTCTGCGCGATCCTCTGCACCGGGGCTCCTGGGGAAACTCTCCATATGTGCAACTGTTTGGTTTCTCTTGCGGGGAGAATATATCTCAGTTATTGTGAACGCAGTACGGCTAAACCCGATCTCATCGGATGCTGTTTACGGGCGAGGTTCGCGCGGAGTGGAATACTTTCTATGATTAATTTAAGGCTGGGGGGGGTGGGGGTGGGGGGGGGGCAGAAACGCCGAAGTTCTAGGGTGTATTGAGTGTCACATAATATTTGACCGATTTGAGGTGGAGGTTATGTCGTTGTCACGCCAACTTCCTCCTCTTAAGATTTGTTTACGCTCAGTTAATGTATCCTCCACAATCTTGTTTATTTTACGTTGAAATGAAGTCTGCTATGTTTACAACCAGTTTAAGTATTCTCAATATGCTAGTTTATTTAAGGTTGAGATTAAGTCGTATGCTTAAACAAATCTAATTAGTTTGGTTTTGTTGGTTTTATTTTCCTTCAGTATTCATGGTTGTTAGGGACGCTTAGGGACTTCAAAGCGAACACATTTCTCCTCTTGATTGACGTAATCACTTTCGTTTTTAAGCGGTTCTTTATCCGGTTGTTTGACGAGTCACTCAAGTATTGGCCAGGTTTTTGGTGTTTCCATGGCCAAAAAGAAAAGTTGTTTTATTTTTTCTTCTGGCAATGTGTCTTTTTGTAATAAGGAAGTGCAGCCTGTTAAATTTAGAGTAATCTCCCTTGGTCTTTTCAGCAGTAACAAGTTTTAATAATGAAACAAAATAGTTTTTGGTCGATCTAGGAGTCATTTTGTAATGATTATTATTCCTTTTTTTTTTTTAAAAAAATAAACAATAAATTTTACTAACTCTAGTGCAAGCTCAAAGATGTTGGAGGAAAAATTATTTCATGTTGAAAAAGCAAAATAGGTTATATCATGTTAGTCTCCCCTTTCCTCCGTTGTCCGGTTGGTGTCTGCATTTGTTTACATCTTTCTCTGCGTAACCGTTAGCAATATGTATGCTTTAAAAAAAATAGAATTGAAAAGAAAAATGATATTTTAACATTAAAACCTTTCACCGCAATAGAAGTTATTGAAGGTTGTTTTTGGTGATTGCAGAATAATATTCCAGTTAGCGAAGTTGTTGTTGTTGTTCAGCGTGATGGGATAACATTTGTTTTGAGTTATTCCAGTATTTTCAGACAAATCTGACAGCATGCGTCCCACATTAGTCGACATAACGTTGACAAAGTCACGCACCCCCCCCCCCCCCTCAAAAATAAAAATAAAATTACCTTGTAGTGTGACAACACGGGGTTCCCGCACTCAGTGGAATACATTGATAATACTAAGGTACAAATATATTGATAAAGAAAAGAAAATTCGGAAAAAAAATTGAACAGTTTTATTAGTATCCATTAAAAGAAGGGAAATAATACCAATCTGTTGCTTGCTGTTCTTAACATATAGTGTTTTTTCTCTACTGCCTCATCTGCTCCTATACTTGATGACTGTTCAGTTGTAACGCGAAAAGTGTGTACCTGTGTACTCACAAATCGGTGAAAGATGGGATGGGCAGAGGAAAAAAAAAGATTGGGTTTTCCGAATAACTTTGGGATATTCAGAAAACAAAAAGATGGGATATTTATGAGAACCTTGTGATCATTTAGAACAACCTTGGGATACTCAGAATACGAAAATATGGGATATTTAGGAGAAACTTTAGGTTTTTTTGGAACAACCCTGGGATACTCAAAAACACCTTTTGATCATTTAGAACAAACTTGGGATATGCAGCAACACCCTGTGATCACTTAGAATAAGTTAGAACAACCTTGGGATATGTAGAAACAACTTTAAGATTTTCTGAAGAAGTTTCGGGGTATACAAAAGCAACGTCCACCTCAGTATATTTAAACACGTTTGGAAGTTTAGTTTTGTTTTTGTGAACAAATTTGTAGCAAAAACATGTCTAGACCAAAGTATTCAGTTGCAACTCGTTTTGACATTATCAGTATGCATTTTTACATTTCGGTCGCCATGTTGTTTTTCATTTATTTTATATAAAGAAAAAGATAATTTAATTTTAAATCTACTCCCTCTGATTTTTTGTTGTTGATGAACTTGTGCCATATTTTTTTATTTCTTTTTTATTATTTTAATTTATTTTGTTTTGGATTTTTAAAACGATGTGTTGGTATATGTTTGTGTACAATTTTAACCCTGTTTAGCACACGTCACCAGTATATGTGCAATTACGTCATTCAATTTAGCGCACAACATTCACCAGAATGTTCTTTGAGTACATAGTTGCAGTTCGTGATGCATCGTACAAAACTTACTCGATTCGGGTATTCGCGGCGCTGCGATCCCAGCACATAACGATACGAAGACAAGACTTAAGATGAATCATTGTAAAAAAAAGAAAACAAATTATTGTAAGAAACTATCAGTTGAAAGTATAATTTACTAAATAACTTCTCCTTAATTGGTCGAAACTCGCCAGGTTCCACCCCACAAACATCTTCTCGTGGCTTTAACATATAGACACTAATCTAGATTAACACACGCGACATTTGTCAAACATATGAAACATAGACACGATATTGAGACTTTCAAAGATGGCCCTTCGTTGGTCATCCCATCCCCGGGCTGATGAATTGATTGGTGAGGGGGGGGGGTGTATCTTCGTTGCAGCTGAGATTACAAGCGGGTTTTAAATATTACAGTGGGTCTCGCATTGCGCAGGGACGAAGACGCACACACACACACACTTGCAGGGTATCAGCCGCATTGCAGTTTTATTTTACGTGCAATTATTTATCAGCGATTGTCTGGTCTGAGTGCAGTGCGTCAAATGTTGAATTCTTTGAAATTGCTCCACATTAAATATTCATCTTATGTGACAAACTCGGACAATTTTTCACCTTTTCCGCTTTTTATAAAAGTTTTTTTTTTTTTTAAATTATTTTATACCACCCACACGATGCGTCATTTTGATGAAATCATGGCCACGGTTTCGTGTGTCGATTTGTTAATTTACGGACAGGGAACATTTTAGAAGTTAAAGTTCACATTCGATTACAATAGGAACTCGTGGTAGTTCCGGAACGGATTAAAATTAATTTTTTGTTTTTTTAAAATTAAGGCCTTGTTCGAGATTTATGATTTAGGAATACATACCGCTGACACGGTGGTACAAGTGGATGGATACATACCACTGACACAATGGTACAAGTAGTTGGATACATACCACTGACACAATGGTACAACCGTATGGATAAATGCTACTGATACCATGGTACACGCAGGCATAATAAAGTATAATAAACAACACCGACGGTTGACAATGCATCACCTAACAGGTCCCATGAATGTACCAGGGAAAATAATTTTTTTTTTAAAGGTGAAGAAAGTAGCTGTTTTACATATCTATAAAAGACTTGAAACTGTCCATTAGAAATACGCATGTGCTACAGGCGGCATACAACATTAAAAAACACACGTGCTACAGGCGGCACACTACACCAAAACACACACGTGCTACGGGCGGCACACTGCACGCACAAAGAAAGTATTCGCACCGTGATATTGCAGAGTAATTTTTTTCTTCAATAAAAAAAAGTTTGATCTTTTTGGTTGGATTTTTTTGTTTTAGCGCCTATTTGAATAATAAGTACACGCAATGGTCTACGATGAGTCACTTCCTTGTTTTGTCACGTGATATGTGTAAGCCTTCGGTAGCCTATGCTACACATAACAACACATAACAACGGATAACAGTTGATCAGCCATTATCATTAATTTTAAAGCAAAACGTTTGTCTCCATCAGCGCTTACCCAATGTTAATTAAAAATTTTACTTTTCAAAATATTCTTGAATACACGCGGTTTCTTTAAATGACATTCATTAAATGTGACAATAATTATAATTCAGTTATGATTGAAGGAAGAAAGTTGTTTGACGAAAAAATTTGTGAGCGACTAGTGTGTTGCAGACAGCCTACCGGAAGTCTTACTCGTACTTACGCTTATCACGTGACAAAACAATCGACTCATCGTAGTCCATTGTTTACGTGTTCACACTACGTTTATTTGATCATTGTTTCCATTTTATTTCCCACTTTCTGTTTTTATTTCCCACTTTCTGTTTTTATTTCCCACTTTCTGTTTTTATTTCCCACTTTCTGTTTTTTTTTCCCACTTTCTGTTTTTTTTTCCCACTTTCTGTTTTTTTTTCCCACTTTCTGTTTTTTTTCCCACTTTCTGTTTTTTTTCCCACTTTCTGTTTTTTTTCCCACTTTCTGTTTTTTTTCCCACTTTCAGTTTTTTTTCCCACTTTCTGTTTTTTTTCCCACTTTCTGTTCCCCCCCCCCCTTTCTTTCCCCCATTTAATTTCTATATTTATTACTCTTATATATAATAATCTGGTTTTTTTTCCCCCTTTCTCTTTAAAAAAAAAAATAGTTAGTAATGAGTGATGTATTAATACATATCCCCTTAGGACCAGAATCGTGATAATAAATAAAATGTTAAAAAAAAAAACCCAAAAAACCCCAAAAGAACCCAAAAAAATCCCCAACAAAACAACAAGTGAACGTTAAATGCTTTACTCTTTGTGTAACATTTCTCCGATAAAAACGGGGGAGAGCGATTTTAAAACAATTTAAGGATATATTATATTTTGTTATTGAACATCGTAAAAAAAGATGAAAGGAAATATTAAAGATATACTTTTAAAAAAAAAAAGAAAAGATATTGATTGTTGGATAAAGAAACGTTGTTTTGTTGTGTTTTTTTTTTTGGCATAGACGTTACAAAGTTGTAAAAACCACTACATAAAAAGAATAAATATTTACATATAGATCAATATATATATAAGTATCCAAATTGTGTAATTTTTTTTAATTAAAAAAAATAATTTTTTTGGAGCTTTGAAACTAGGCAAACCACATACAATTAAATATTGAGACTTTGCAAATTATGTCCTTTTTAAAAAATGGGGGGAAAAAAGGATATTTTATTTGTTTCTTCTAAATTTCACTATTATTATTTTTTTTACTGGAGGGGAGGGGTGGTTGTGGGTAGGGGGGCTGCTAGCTACAGATTTGTTGTTTTTCTTGTTCTCTGCATCTATTTGTAACTTTGTCAAGTCAAAATCCCTCCAATGTCAATGAATCACTTTGCAACGTTTAAATCACAATTTTCAAATGGAATTTTTATTATTATTATTATTTATTTACATTTCAATTTCATTTGGAAACTATACCGAGCTTTTATTTTCTTTAAAAGAAATACACCGCCATATAACTATATTTTGTTATGCACGCATAAATAGGTCATATATTTTTATCAACCAATAGTTTCATGCTACGTCTGATTTTTAATTATAATTTTTTTTTTAAACTTTATATAATATATCATATACAACCAATGGCAATTTTTATAGAGCGCGTTGTTCTGCTCCCTGCATTTTGACAACGTCATATTGTTATCCTACATTCACATATTTTCTCCTCGCTGTTGTTGTATAAGCTGTTTAATGATCATTCTCACGGTCTACTTAAAATACATTGTAAGCTCTCTATATTTTATATTTAACTGTACATGTTCACTATCTAAACCCCACCACCCGTTCACTCCCTACCCACTCCCTCCAACCACTCCCCCACTCCCTCATACCACCCATTTTTCCACCAACCACCCCCAGCTACTCCCTCCGCCACCACAGCAACTCCCTCTGCGCCCTCCCCCCTTTCAACTCACAAAATGAATCTCACCCCCCCCCCCACAATACCACTGTGACCACGTTCAACCCCGTTACGACGCCGCTGAGATCAAAGATGTACATAAAGTATAGTCCGTGTACAGTTTGGTGTGGACACGTTCTACCACATCAGCACTATACTTCACTGATGAATGTGACATTCAACAAATAGTGTGTGTGTGTGTGTTTGTGTGCGAGTGTGAGCACACGATACACACTTTGTGACATGTACATCAATTTTGTTTAGAGATTACGTGATGGATTATTAAAGTTCACTTTGACTTGTTTAATAATATATAATAATGTTCATTAATGATATATATGTATATCAATAGATGTATGTTTATTGTATGATTGTTTAAGCCGTGTTCATGAATAGTATTTTTTTTTTTTTTTTCATTTTATAGAAGTATATTTTTTAAGCCTGGAACAATGTAACATTTTTTTTTTCTATTAGCAAAGTACGCAGTTATCAACTGCGCCACATCTAGCCATTGTATTGTTGACCAAATGACCAGTCAGTAACGCTCAAAACAAACATGTATGCACCATAAAGTCAACAGAGCTTAGGTACAATTAAGTACACTATAATATAATTAGGTGTACTTCGTAGTGTTGTGTGTTCGCACGGCATGTGTTGAACACGTGGGATCTTGACCTCGGCAGTGCGAGACCCGTTGCCAGGTCGTTCGCCGACGTGTACTCACTCAATGCTATCAACAAAATCGACTGTAAATATTATAAATATATATATCTTTGATGTACTGGGATAGTTACTGTATATTGTACGGTGTCCAAAATATCTTAATGGGTAAAGTCATACCCAACGTTGGTACAGTTGTACATAATTACAGTTGTTCAATAATTCTCATCAACGTTATTTTTGTTGCAAACACTTTTTTTTTGTAACTGTATCTACCGATAGTACAGCTGTACCTTTAAATTAGGTAGAGAAAAGCAGCAATGACTAGAGGCGTACCATTACAGTGGTCCGCAGCCACACGTGGACTCAGTTGTACCCACACAGTGGTTTGAGTTTATAGCACCACACCGTGTTCCACCTGCGGCCCTCGTGAGTGTACAGCTGTACCCACACGACGATACGACCGCACCTGTACGACAGGCACAGCGTCTCCAGTATGCGTCTGTTTTAAGGGGTGCTATTGTGTACATGTGTACACGTCATGTATATTAGCGGTACGGCTGTACCGATGGATCGTTACAGTAACCCCGACCCCCCCCCCCCCCCAAAAAAAAAAAATCCCCTTACATTGCAGCCGTATTTGATAACTACCAGTGTTATGATGAACCACTTCAGCATACATAATCATGTACAATACTTACATATGATGACATATTTTTTATTGTTGTTTAGTGTTTTGTTTTTTTTCCCCATTCATTCGAGATCTGAATTTTGCCGTTGTTGTTGTTATGAATATATTTATATATATAAATACATATTATATATATGTATAAATATTAAGGAAAAAAAACTTGCATCTCCAGTAAGTGTCTGTTTAAGTAGTGCTATTGTGTACACGTGTACAAGTCATGTATATTTAATGTACAATTAATTCATGACCATTTTCAAATGATGTAATGCTGATTCTTGTCTAGAAATTTGTGAGCAGCTTTTAAGTTTACACATTATATTTCAAGCCTGGCAAGGCTAGAGACGCGGATCACGTGATCTGTTAGTCTGCTCCTCTCTTCCTCCCACGCAATGTTATGTTTGTCTAGACATATCTGATCTACACTTGTAGTTTGAATTCGGCTGTTTTCTTAAAATTTTTTAATCCTACAGATTTCTGATACTTGCTAAAAAAAAAAAAAGAAACGATTCGAGTGATCCAGTTCAATGTCAAGGTCGTTGCATCAAGGCAGCACATAGCCATTTACACTTCCGGGTGACTGATGTTTCTTTATTTCAGAAGACTATGCCCTCCCTCCCCCTCCCGCCGTCCCACAACCTGCCCACTACTGCAATCCACCTAGTGTTACCATAGAATAACGAATGTACAAAGTAAACATACATTTTCAGTGATAGTGACGTCAGTTAATGCCTCCAGTTCTGCCTCGCAAAGCATCTCGTGATGATGCCTGTCTGAGATCGGTTACCGGAAATTTGATCGAAAGAAATTTCGTCGACAGAAAATTAATCGACGAAAATTTGATCAAACGGAAATTTCGTCGAATCTTTTTTTCAGTTCACAGGTTAAAATTTTCGTCAAATTTATTTTTGAACGCACTGTACCATACAGTAAAACAAAATAATGCGTTCAAACAGAAATTTATCGCACAATTGTAACGTGTAAACTAAAAAAAGGATTCGACCAAATTTCCGTTCGATCAATTTTCCATCGACGAAATTTCTTTCGATCAAATTTCCGGATACGGTCTGAGATCATCAGGCTGTTCGACCAGCCGGACGCTGCATACCTGTACCCTACACCGAAGAATCGGTCAACAGCCGAATAGATGTTTGTTTTAGCTCATGTCGATGACCCAATGAAATTATTTTCTGATCATTGAAATTATATGACACCCCCCACCCTTTATTTACCCCCACCCCTCCCACTTTTCCATGTTGACGCAACACTTGTCAGTATTGTTCTTGTTTAAACTATAATTCATCATTCTCATATGACTTAGTAGCGATTGCAAATGTCACGGGACCGCCGTGTCGTCACGATTGCCGCGACTACGGTACACACCAAGTACATGTCATCGTACGGTACACGCCAAGTACATGTCATCGTAAGGTACACGCCAAGTACATGTCATCGTACGGTACACGCCAAGTACATGTCATCGTACGGTACACGCCAAGTACATGTCATCGTACGGTACACGCCAAGTACATGTCATCGTACGGTACACACCAAGTACATGTCATCGTACGGTACACGCCAAGTACATGTCATCGTACGGTACACGCCAAGTACATGTCATCGTACGGTACACACCAAGTACATGTCATCGTACGGTACACGCCAAGTATATGTCATCGTACGGGACATGTCTTCTTTTCTCTCTCTCCACCCACCCCCCCCCCCCCCCCCCCCCAACTTTATAAAGTGTCCAGGGTCAGCTGATTCACTCAAGCTTCTAGAATGTTTGATTGTTTGGTTGTGATGGAACGAAAAAAAGGGAAGAGGGGGGGGGTGTGAAGTGGGGGCCGGTTATTTCTTGACTTAAGTATTCGTTTAGAGTAAGGGCAGTTACTTATACCCCCCTCACATGCCAAGCCGCCCCCATGCCATTTAGCCCCCACCCCTTTTCTATGCTATGTAGCCCTACGCCTTTTTCATTTAGCACCCCATGTCATTTAAACCCCACTCCCCCACGCCATGCAGCTTTCCATGCCAGTTAGCAGCCCCTTTCCCCACCCATTTTCCTAAATATAAATACCCCTAATGAAATACCCCAACCTTTCTCCAATCCCCACCTTATTACATTATATAGACTACAAAATGATTCATACCAAACCAAAAAAAAAAGACACAAAAAAACAACAAAAAACAAACAAACATAACATTTCCTGATCACTTTCAGATACAAGCCGTCAATATCTTTCTCTTTCTGGCTGCATAATTCATTTACAAGTTTAGATATATTATTTTAGTTTCAAAGAAATCGCTAACTGGAAGAATTTTCTTAATCCTCTGTCACACGCACTCATTGTATGTCTTGCCTGTTGACTTCACTTCGAACAATGCTTAGATTTTTTACTGTTGAGATTATGCTACACACGTGTCACTTCTTACGTCAGGTTAGCACGTAGAGTTGTCCAAGCCCACGACGCCATTTTCCGCGTGGTTCAACGTGCAATACTTTTCTTTTTTTTTTTACTGTTTGCAGCGTTCTGATTGGTCGGACATTAGTGGGCCGGATCGGATACGTCCCACGGCACAGAGTATTTCTGCACTGCATGAAATGCAAGTAAGAGATAGTCCCACGACGGAGGTGGTATCCGATGTATTCGATTTACATCACGATAAATGGTCTACGCTTTAACCTCGCGCCGAGAATTCGAATCCGCCCGGGCGATAAATTATGAGAGAGACTTGCCGGACTCAGTTTTCAAAACGAGTGCAAGCTTACAGCTGTCACGTGAGAACTAATTAAAATTGATTTTTAAAAAAAAATTGATGATTGGTGGATATTTCATCGCCATCTGCAAACTTAGTTTTTAACTGTAATTTTTTTAAAATTATTTTTAAAATGATTTCTTATAAGCGTATACTTGTAGTACATAAAAAATTCAGCTTATCACTTACCAGATCAGCCAAAAAATCAAAACGATATTTAAACCCGATTCTCTCATATCGCGATTACGTTGATTAGGCGAACAATTTGTTCAAAAGTCAAAGAAAGAAACTCGACGTATTCAGTCTTTGGATAGAGTGAGCCTGGCAACCAAGGGCCACAATTTAAAAAAAAAAATTAAATTAAATTAAAACATTTACGTTTAAAGGGAGATAATGCAATCCTCTTTTTCAGAACACCTGAATTAATTCAAGCGTTTTTGTGTTAGGCTAGGGTTAGATTAGTGTTAGGTTTAGGGTTAAGTTAGGGTTAGGTTAGAGTATATGGTTAGGATTAGGGGTTAGTGAGGAGTAAAAAAAAAAGGCAAGGAAAGTTGGAATTCGCAATGAAGCTTTGAAAGTGTGTACGTGGCTGTGCCTAAATGTTAGGGTGCTGGCGACAGCTGCTGTTAATAAACAGCTTTTGGATTCTAAATTGTTTACTTGTTTCTTCCGGGTAAATAAAAGCCAAACACTAATGAGCAATGAACATGCTACACAACCTGGCATATTTCTGATATCAACTACTTTCTCAATAAAAACAAATGCTTCCATTTTTTTCCATTTCAAATTGTTGTAGTCCTTAAGATTAGTCCAGTGGTCGCCCGCGCCGCGCCTCGCGAGCCGCATGTGGCTCTTTAGCGACCTGAGTGCGGCTCGACCAGTCGGCCACAAATCGGTTTTGACTCCGAAACAAAAAGATTTTTGAAAAGACATTTGGCTCTCAACATGGTTTTTATCGTTCTGCTGCTGATGTTTGGCACTTTTGTTTAATGACTTTGTCTACCACTGGGTTATGTGAACATACTCTTGTTTACGTGCTGACGTTCAGGAGATAGGATAATATATAACATGGCGTCTGCTTAAACTGAGCATCTTCCACTTTCTTATTGTGGACTGAACACCGCTCCATTTCTAAGCTCACTTAATAACCTACCTTTACTTAACACCACCTCCATCTCTACACATTCCTCATAACCTACCTTGTTCACCCCCTAAAAACATCATACATCAGAATATTTATTGCTTTACTTGGATGTGAGTTATACACCCACTACCTCCAGAATCCCCGATTCTACTCCACACCCCACCCCACACCCTACCATTCACCCCACTCCTTACCCTACACCCCACTCCACACCCCTCCCCCACACCACACACTACCCCACACCCCCACCCCATCCATCTAATCGCCCAATACAACTACATGTATCTATAACGGCTGCCTCCCCAACATACACTTCTTTCACACTCTCCCCCAAGCATAACAACCACCAACTATCCTTTCCCACCACCGTTGCAAATTATCTGTCCCTGGTCAACAACTGTTCAAGTCATCCCACCCACCACACCCACGTGTGCACCCCCCCCCCCCAACCTCACTCCACTAGCCCTAACGCCTCAAGGGACAAAGCCGATCATTCTACCATGTATTTCTAGCTTTTAAAAATAAATAACACTGGCATTAAATGTACATGCGGGGGGGGGGGGGGGGGGTAGGGGGGGGGGTTATAACCAGATTATTGCAATTAAAACTCAATCTATATGGATCACGGTGGCAAGCTATCAAGCAAACGTCATGAATTCTATCAAGGTCCCTCTGTCATTTTATGCCACGTGCCAAATGTCATGGCCGGTGTGCGGCTGCAAAATGTCCACATCTCAATGACATCCTCTGCATGTCATGACCGCCCCCGCTGGATGTCATGAGCACCCCCCTCCCCTTGCCTGTTACAAATAAGTGTTTTATTCATGGCATTCTGGATTTAAATAAAACTAAACAATAAATAACCAACACACCTGGTTTTGTTCTTAGCAGCGGAAGACAATCTCTTGTGAGAACTTTTGTTGATGAAAGCTTCCATTCCAAACTTAGTGACCATCGGTCAGCGCTCAGTTCTCGTATGATGAGGAAACTGGAGCGTGCAGAAGACATTTCTGGATATCAGCCGATGACGTCATTTTGTAGTCTTGAGCCCAACTTGTCTCATTCACCTTGTCAAAATAAATTGTCCTTCATTTTTTTTATTTTGGTTATATATATATATATGTCTCTTTGTGCGTGTGCATGTCCAAAGCGTGCATATATGTACCGCTCATGGTGTGTACACTGCCATCCCATACCTAATGTGTACTTGGCTGTAGCGTCGTCCTGCAGAGTTGTGCCGTCAGTCCGAAGCATCTGTCACGGTACGTTATAATTATAGCCCCATATAACCCCATCTCATCATCCGTCACAAAACATATAATGCGTTCATGTCATCAGCCACACCATCACCCAGCCAGCAGAACTACAGATACACATATGGAGAAGTGTGCGCCCGGTGCTCTACTTGTTTACATTCTATTATTCTACATAACACATACACCACTATGTATTATATCATGATATTCGTGCGTACCCTAGTTTGTTTTTTCCTTTGCAAACCCGATACATACAACAAAAAACCAAAACAGAAAAACAACGACAACTACTACAACAAAACAGCAACAGCCAAAGCTGTTCAGCAGTTTATTGTTCAACTGACTTGCTATTCCCGCAACAATCTTTTTTTAAACGAACGAATCATATTCCATAGAAGACTATTACGTCTCCACGCATGCGCACCTCTCATGTTCTTACATGATAAATTTAGCATGTTGAGTTTACGGGGGGAAAAAACTCCATAAAAATATAGTTCTCTTCTTATTAAGTAAAAAATTTAGAAAATTGAGACCTATTTCATAATAAATAAAATAAAATGTGGCATTTCCAAATTTGGAATTTGGATGTCTGAGGACTGAAGGAAGAGTTCAGAAGTCTTAACGCCTGCTTGCAGAAATCTAATGAAAAGCTCTCTCACGTTGTGAGATATTTTAAACACCAATTTTCTCCATGACAAAGATTTGTTGAAGAATAAATTTCCCGAAGCCTTTTAGAATCTTCAAAGAATTCGACCTCCATTCTTTTAACACCACAAACTAAAGCCAGGATAAACGTTTGACTTGCACCCTTAGTTTTTTTTTTACAAACATTTATCCCAGAAACATTTACCATATTTTCAAAAGTGGCCAAGTGCATGGAACACAAAGCAAACAATGGAACACAACGCAAACAGGGGAACACAAAGCAAACAGGGGAACATAAAGCAAACAGGGAACACAAAGCAAACAGGGAACACAAAGCAAACAGGGAACACCCTGTGGCAATGACACTAAAAGCACAATATAATCGATGACATAGCGAACGAGTTGATTGCTTATCTCACTCTCTCTCCCTATGTAGACACTACTTTATTGAACCAAAGATATATGTACATAGATGTGACTTTACTGTTGATTGAATTCACTTGACCATTGTCTTAGGGTAAAGATTGTAGTACGATTTGTACCTTGTATTATCTTTATATGTCTCAGATCTTCACGCATCAACTTATTTTTTTTGTGAAAAAGTCTTTGAGACTTAGTCGATGTAAATCTTCTTTTTTTCCCCATCCTAACCAACCATCATCATCTTATGATTGTACAATTACCAATGTTTTAATTATTTTTTTTTATTATCATCTTCAATCATCATCATCATTATCATCATCATCCATTTCCTGGAATTGTTGGATGTTCCCAGTGATGTCACTGTCTCAAATTTACCGGCCTGAAAGATGTCGAGTGTGTTCACATAATAATGTTGTTTTTTTTCTCCAACGTTTTATTTAGAGAGTAAAATAAAAAAAAATATCGGTACAAAACTCTAAAAAAGTGATATGATTATATGATTAAAGGATTATAGGAGTATATGATTATATGATTATTTGTGAAATGACATGTTTTTATCCGGATCCCCACCTCTTGAGTATAGGATAGGTGTACGCCTTTGTTCTTATGTCGCATTCATGCTTTCATATGTCACGTGACGTTTTGAATTAGACTGCGATTTTTTTGTATTGGTATCGAATTTCAGAATGTATAGTTTTACAAAGCACGCTTTTCAATCTCAGAGATCCCATAATTTCCTATACGACAACTTCAAATCAAACAAGCAGACGATCCTCATCCAACATGGTAGTCCAACTTCTTAGCACTCCCATACACATCGTCACGTCTCAGCCAAAGGAAACTTCTCAGCACTCCCATACACATCGTCACGTCACAGCCAAAAGAAACTTCTCAGCACTCCCATACACATCGTCACGTCACAGCCAAAGGAAACTTCTCTTCATACCAAAAGACACCCTGACATCACATCACACCCAAAGACACGCCTGACACCAAAGACACCCTGACATCACATGACACCCAAAGACACCCCCGACATCACATGACACACAAAGACACCCTGCCATCACAACACACCCAAAGACACGCCTGACACCCAACGACACCCTGACATCACATGACACCCAAAGACACCTGATATCACATCACACCCAAAGACATCCTGATATCAAAAGACACCCAAAGACACCTGATATCACATCACACCAAAAGACACGCCTGACACCCAGAGACACCCTGACATCACATGACACCCAAGACACATTGACATCACATGACTCACAAAGACACCCCCGAAATCACATGACACCCAAAGACACCCTGACATCACATAACACAAGACACCCCGACATCACATGACACCCAAAGACATCCTGACATCACATGACATACAAAGACACCCTGACATCACATGACACCCAAAGACATCCTGACATCAAATGACACCCAAAACACCCTGACATCACATGACACTCAAAGACATCCTGACATCACATGACACCCAAAACAACATGACATCTCATGACACCCAAAGACACACTGGCATCAGATGACACACAAAGACACCCCCGACATCACATGACACCCAAAGACACCTTGACATCACATGACACACAAAGACACCCTCGACATCACATGACACCAAAAGACATTCTGACATCACTCATCATGTACCCCTCTAGCAGCAAACGTCACAGTTTAGGATTGAAACCACTTTTTATAAGGTGTTTGTTTCCATTCAACAAAATAGTGACTTGTTTACATTCGATTAGAACTTTTGATCTTTTCACATGTCAACAAAACCAAACCCACACACATTAGAACCCACACACATTAGAGGAAATATCTCCATGACAAAGCACGATATAGTGATCCCCAAATTAAGCGTCTCCTATCTACAGGTTCTGCATGCCTGATCTTTACTTGTCTACTTGCTAAAGATCATGTACACATGAAATATACATGTCTCCTAACTGAAAGTTCCGTACACATGACACTTAATTGCCCCCCATCACTTTTTTCTTTCTTCTTCATAATTATTTAGACAATTTTTTTTTTTTTTGCAGTTGGTGTTTCTGTTAGAGTTTGAACAATTGTGTTAAGACCCGTGTTTGTGTTAAGACCCTCAAAACCATATGCTAGGCTGTATCACATGAACAGCACCGCGACCTGCGCACCACTGCAATAACAAGAAATACACATCAAGAGGTTTTTGTTTCTGGTATAGGGCAACCGTATGCAGGTGGCATATGATTATTACTAACTATATGCATTGATGACTTTGTTTAAAAGTATTAACTACACATTTGGTTATTCCTGTCACATGACATGCCAATTTACCTTTTTTTTGTTTTTTTTTTGTTTGTACTTAGTTCTGTAATGTATGCTGTAAATAAACACCGGTTAAAATACCACTTCCTGTTTGGGTGACAGTGTCAGACTTACTTAAAACAGAATCAACAAACAAAACTCTACTAGAGATGACGTCATATGTACGTTATCGGCCCCCCCCCCCCGGGCCCCTTCCCATAATTGGATCCCGTGTGTTCCCCTCATCAGTTTTTTTGTCTAGTTCTATTAGTGTTTTTATTTTATCGCACCCTTGCTCACTGACACACCACCACCACCCCTACATTAGTTGCCATGGTTACTATTTTTATATTGTTTTACCGACACGCACCTCTTTATTTGTTTCGTTACCCTCCCCACCCCCAGCCGTCACCAATTCATTTACTTTGACTGAAATTTTTTAAACCACCTGCAAATAATAATTCATATGTTGTCTTATGTTGTCCTCTTATTTGACCCAACATCTCATGTTCTTACTTGATGTTTTTTACACAGCTAAATCTTGGATTCTAATGGTATAAGTGTTTAGTGTCTGACACATTCATAATCTATAATTCAGTTGTAAAAAAAAATTTTTTTTTTTTTTAATTTGAAAAAAAAAAACCAAACCCCAAAAAAACACCAAGAAAGCAACAAATATGGAAATGGGGCAACATAATAATTCAGGGTTCAAATATATTTTTTTTTTTTCTTGTGAAGTTGAATTGATAATTCCACCGTCGAAATATTGCCTTCTGTGTAAAAAACAAACAAAGACGACACACTCAGGATTCCTCTAAGAATTCAGTTGAAGACCCCAAATAAACAAGAGCTCTCTAAGTTAGAAGTTTTGATAACTTTTTTTTTGTTTTTTAAAGATCATATTTTTAAACTTGATTTTTCTCATGCTAATTTTCTTAAAGACTTAGAAGCTCAAGAAGTATTTGACACAAGCAAAGTTCAATGCTCTAAATAAAATGTAAGTTCAAAGACCAGAACATAATTATTTAATTAACATTTAATTTTCCTTAAAGTAGTTCTTTTTTCTCCCCGTTAAAATCCCCCCCCCCATATTTCAAAGATGTGTTCGCTATTTTATGTGTCCCCCCCCCCCCCCATTTTGTTCTTATAGTCATTGAAATACTTAGCATGATTTTACGAGCTTCATAGTCGGCCCACAGAACAATTACATTACGGTAGGACCTGCATTTACAGTATCTCAATTCTGACATACAGACAACCAACCCCCCCTCCCCCCCCCCCCATGCCCCATTTTTTGTTCAGGTGGTATTGTATTTTGTGTTCACATTTTTTAGGTGTCAATTCTGTCAAGTTTTCATTATTGAACTTGTGGTCACCTTGAACCACCTGACCATCTTCTTTTTATAAATTTAAAAAAAATTTTTTTTTAATTAATTTTTTTTTAATTTCAACATGTGACCGATGTTCAAGTGTAACCCCCCCCCCCCCACCTCCCCTTTTTTTAAAAATAAAACAAAAAACCTTTGGGTTATCATGGCGACTTTAAAATACCAAACTTCTTTTTTTTTTCTTTTGTTCATGAATTAGTGATATTGTCATTTTAAACAAAAATACGTTGTTCATTTTTTAAAAAATATACTTATTATTATTATTATTATTATTGTTCTCATGAGTCGTAATGTGATGTTTTATTATTTTTTCCATATTTACTTTGTTAATATTAAAAACCAACAAAATGTGTTTAAATCTTTTTTTTTTTCCTTTCCTTTCAAACCAGCTGATATGTTCATTGTGCTTCCAGCAAACAAAATAAAAGGCTTTATGTAGTAGTGAGATGCACACTTTGGCTTCACGCTTGTTTCTTTCCTGTCTGCCTCCAAAACGAGACCTTGACCCCGTGGTCCTGACCCCTAGGGCGTTATTTCAGGCGTTCATGTAGCATTGCGTTGCAGTGAGCTAAAATTTCGAGTTTTTGCCTGTTTGGAATATTTTTTTTTTATAAACGCGAAGCAGCCGTTTAGCAAGTAAAGCGACTCGTGTAATCAAGCAGACGACACATTTAAATAATTAGACAAATAACAGGAGATACTTGGGTCTTTCTACTTGTGATGTCTTCTTTTTAACGAACTCTTGCAATTTGGGAATTGTGAATTTTTAAATACATTTTTTTAAATTAACGAAAAGCAAAGTTAACAATGTCAACTCTAGTCTAATGCTAAATTTGGGATGAGGAGAGGACGAGATTAACAAATAAAAACTATTTTAAAACAAAACAATATAACACCAAGACTGTGAACAAGATTAAATGTAAAGTTACTTGTAGCAAACTGGAGTAAGCTTATCAAAGCGAGTACGGTCAAGATCAAGGCAGTGTTTCACCCATGGTTATCCGACGATTCGCCCGGCTAGCGAGTACGGTCAGGATCAAGGAAGTGTTTCGACCATGGTCATCCGATGATTCACCACGCAACGGGTTGGCCACTGTGGGGTGGGGATCTGCTGTACGTGATATGTCATGGCATTCGGAACCTGACATGTGAAGTGACAGGAGGACGACAATGGTACCCAAGTAAGACATGGCTTCTACACTAGACACAGTGTGCCAAGTAAGACATGCCATCTTGTCTAGACACAGTGTGCCAAGTAAGACATGGCATCTCGTCTAGACACAGTGTGCCAAGTAAGACATGGCATCTCGTCTAGACACAGTGTGCCACGTAAGACATGGTATCTCAACTAGACACAATATGCCAAGTAAGACATGGTATCTCCACTAGACACAGTATGCCAAGTAAGACATGGTATCTCCACTAGACACAGTATGCCAAGTAAGACATGGCATCTCCACTAGACACAGTATGCCAAGTAAGACATGGTATCTCCTCTAGACACAGTATGCCAAGTAAGACATGGCATCTCGTCTAGCCACAGTATGCCAAGTAAGACATCGTATCTCAACTAGACACAATATGTCAAGTAAGACATGGTATCTCGTCTAGCCACAGTATGCCAAGTAAGACATGGTATCTCAACTAGACACAATATGCCAAGTAAGACATGGTATCTCCACTAGACACAGTATGCCACGTAAGACATGGTATATCCACTAGACACAGTATGCCAAGTAAGACATGGTATCTCCACTAGACACAGTATGGTAAACAAGACATGGTATCTCCACTAGACACAGTATGCCAAGTAAGACATGGTATATCCACTAGACACAGTATGGTAAGCAAGACACAATGTCTAAAACCAGACACAGTGTTCCAGGCAAGAAACAACATACCAACAAGACACAGTATCGGACACATTCTCTCAACGAGACACGTTAATGGACACATTATCGCAACAAGACACAGTATCGGACACATTATCACAAGACACAGTACCGGACACATTATCACAAGACTCAGTGTCGAACACAATATCCCGACAAGACACGGTATTGGACACATTATCACAACACAACTCAGTATCAGACACATTATCACACGACACAGCATCGGTCACGTCACAACGAGACACAGTATCATACACATTATCTCAACCAGACACAGTATCCCAAAAAATCAACATGCACTATCCCAAACACTGTTGGTATTCCATTCGAGAGCTCACAATCAATATTTAGCGATGAAAACATTGACTGTTTAACGTCCATTAGAAAATGTTTGACCACTCGATAAGCTCATCAACAATATTGATTTTTAAAAAAAAAATTACAAATGTAATTTAGCTATTAGCACAAGAATTCTTTAGAAAATTAAATTATCAAATCCAATGATTTAAAAAAAAAAAAAAAATTCAGTAGGCCAATAGATGATTGTTTTTTGTATTTTTTAAATATATGTTTTAAAATCAATATTTCGATGGTAACTTGATGGCTGAATTGTTTTAAAAGGGTGTCTTATCCAAATATTTTGATTGGAGTTCTAGCCTCAGCTAATTCAATTTTAAAAAAAACACAAAAAATCATTATTTTTATTTTGTCTACATCATTATATTTTTTAATTAAATGGTGACATTGAAAACCCACCAGGAGAGGGTGTAATTTATTCCGACCCCCTCCCCCCAACTGGATTGAAAGCGGATGTCCCCCTTTACAGACGCCCATGTCCTAAACATGAGGCTGCATCCCAAAAAAGCACAGTATCCCAACAAAGAAAAATATCACAACAAAGCACAGTATCGCAACAAGACACATTATCCCAAAAGACAACAAGGCAAAGGATCCCAACAAGACACATTATCCCAACAAGACACGATATCCCAACAAGACACAGTATCGCAACAAGACACATTATCCCAACAAGACAACAAGATAAAGGATCCCAACAAGACACAGTATCCAGTAGAGAATCGTCTCGACACTTGTTCAAGCTCCTCTTACGTTCGGTCGAATAATGATGTCCCGTCAAAGAACTGTAACCCTGAGTCAACACACTTCGCCACCAGCTCGTCTGAGAAGAAACGATTTATAAGTGAACTCTCAATTCATTAATTTTTTTAAAGGCAAACAATGTTCCAAAGTTCGAAGAATCACATCGGATACAAGCGGTGTTTCCTTTACTAAAAAACAAAATATAAATATACATTTTTTATTTATAAATTTGAAAAATAAAATATTATAATTTTGTTTTCTTTAAAAATTAAACGTTCATTTAGTTACATTGGAACACAATCGAACAATGAAAAAAATTGTTACAGATCTGCTTGACGCTTTGAATTAACCCCCCCCCCCCTTTTTTTCGCATACTGAATTGACATGTCAACCTTGTCTTATAATACGGTAATGTTATTCCAGTCAGCACTATGGCCAAGCAACTTTTAAAATCAGTTTCGGTTCAATGCACATCAGATACAATTATTGCACCAGACGACAAAAAAAAATCTGGTTTCTTGTCTTCTGATGTAATAGTCTGCGCCTATTGGTACCCGGGTACCAGAATTGAGAGGTTGGGATTAAAAAACGATTTAAAATATTATTGTTAAGTTTTAATTTTTTAAGACAAAATGAGGTATCAAATGAAAGATAATGTCACATTAGGAAATGGCGTCAGCGGGCCGTCGAGCTCGCGCTCCTTATGCCCTCCCTGGCGCCCACCCACACCTGCCAGCCGCCGGGTTTCCCCGACGTCGGGCCGTGTGGAGGAACGTCAGAGACCTCCCCGGGCGTGAAACGTTCCCACCAGCAACCGCTCGATCGGGTTTGCCGACGGAGACCCTCCCCGCCCGGAGGCATCTGGTCGACCGAAGACGCTGCGTTTAAAGCGTCCGCAGTCCACCTTCCTAGGGGCCGGGACGGTAAATTAACGTCCTAATATCTCCCCTCACCCGTCCCGGGGAAGCATCGGACGCCCTCTAAGAGGGATTCTACAGTGGGTTTCCACCTCGCAACTAATTCGCGAAGTAGCTGGGACGAAACGGTTGCCTAGGAGCAGCTTTCTCAGGGCTGCATATTTAGAATCATCGGCCAGAGGCTTCCACCACAGCTCCTCGCCTCATATCCCTTAACGGCAACTTGTAATCATGATCCCTAGCCTGGGTTTGCCTTTTCTCCCCCCTGTGAAGTATCACAGGTGGCAGCCCTGTAGGAGCCGCTTATTCCAGCAACTACCATGCATGTCCCTGTCTGCCACGCGGGACACGCAATGGTGGTAATGTGCCCCAGGTTAACGCCGAGGGGGTCGGTGGCCAGCGCTTCCAAATCGGCAAGCCACTACAGACTTGTCGACCGGAACCCCGAGGGGAATGAAAGATAATTGAATGTACTATACGTTTGCAATGTTAATTCTTCAGTTTTACTAAAAGAAACTACAGTAGAAGTCCGATAATCCGGCACGTTCGGGACCGGCTCCGTGCCGGACTACCGAAAATTCCTGTCTATCGGGCGGTGCCCCTTCTTTTTAGTGTAGGCTTTGCCGTAAAACAAATGTACTTTGTTTTTTAACTACATACATACATAAATCGTAATTATAAGAACAATTAGGTTAATAATTAAACTACAAATACAGTATGCAAATACAACAAAGTTTATTTTGCATTTCATATAATGTATGTACACGTACTGTAAAACATATTTCACTTAGATTTAAAAAAGTCACGAATGTCTTTTTGTTTTCTTGACTTTTGGCGTTTAGTATAAAATGTATTTCTAATGATATGGAAATCAATAATTTCTGAAGCACTGTAGCTAGTACTAGCCTCAGCAAAAGAGATAAACTTATTTAGTGATTCTGCAGCTTCTGCCCATCTGATTTTTTCCTTTTCTTCCGTTTCGGCATCTGTATTTGTTGTGACAGCTGCGACTAGCCGGCCGCTAATTGTTTCCAAACAATACCGAGCGCTTCCGGATGATCCCGAACTACCCCGAAAACTTCCGAATAGCCCTAGAGCGTTTTTATTTGCTTTAAAGACACACTTTTGGAGAAAACCAAAATTTTTACAATTTTCCGAAGCGATGCCGGACTATCGGGCATTCCGGACTGTTATATGCCGGACTAATGGACTTCTACTGTACCACAAATGACATCCGAATAGCATTGAGCTTAAATGTACCCGGGTGCAAAGGGCGGCGCTGCGTGTCCGGGTCCATTTTGACTAATGCTATTTGGATGTCATTTGTAGTAGTTTATTTTAGTTAAAATGAAGAATTAAGTTTACAAACGTATAGTACATTCAATTATCTATCATTTGATACCTCATTTGGCCTTACAAACCCAAGAATAATATTTTAAATCGTTTTTTAATCCCAACCTCTCAATTCTGGTATTCGGGTACCAATAGCCATTTTGGATATAATATTCTTATTGCAAGATCGTTAATTTAGGTAACCGTTCTGAATAGACATTCAAAATAGATCACTTAAAATAGATCCCTTTAAAATAGATCACTTTAAAATAGATCACTGTAAAATAGATCCCTTTAAAATAGATCACCTTAAAATAGATCTCTTTAAAATAGATCACTTTAAAATAGATCACTTTAAAATAGATCCCTTTAAAATAGATCACTTTAAAATAGATCACTTTAAGATAGAAGACTATTAAAATGTTGAATTCACAAAACATAAAGTCGACATAGAATAATTGATTAGGTGCAGACACTTCTCATTGAGATTGGTCAACGGGAATGACTTCTAATGACAACAGATCACGTCAATGGATTTATTGTTTTTTTAATTTTCAGTTTTAATAAAAAAAATTTAACCTTATGACTGAATCAAATGAGTGATCAAAGAGAAGCAAGTCACGATAATGTATCGTCAAGATTTTTGCTGATATTTTTTAAATTTTAATAATTTTGGCTGTCTCTCTTTGGTCTAAAAATATTTTTTTAATTTAAAAAAAATGACGCTTGGACAGTTCAAATAACTTCGTGTAAGTACAAGACATGCTCTGTTTTTATCTCAAAATAATGTTTATTTAGAATAATAAATCTGTAAATGTACCTCATTATTGACTGCTACAAATAATAATTCCGAATATTTAAAAAAAATATATACTGCAACATACACATTGGATTTTACTGAATGAAATGGAATCGAGTAAGTCGGGTAATGCTTGAATATTTTGGAATAACAGGTTAGGGTTATAAGAATAATTTATTAAAACAAAAATTTACATTTTAAAAAAATAGTTTTTAATTTATGATTTGTAATTCTTATAAAAGTACATTTGCCTTAAACTTTGGATAAAATGAATCTTCGTAGAAACGAAACAATTATCATTAGGCCTATCTTTTTTTAACTGGCCGTTTTAAAAAATCCAAAAAATGTATGTAAAAATTCCTTCAGTGGTGCTTGTGAAGATAGGGAATTTGAATACAAGTAATGTGACTTAATTCCAGGAGCATCAGTTTACATTAAAAGGAATCAAGACACACTGGAAGGTTTTTAATTTCCCATAGTTAACAATTCTGAAACCGCTTCAACATTTGATAGCTGCAGGCTGCGATCTTCAACAGAAATTCAAATTAGTTTATAAAAAAAAGTAAAGCCAAAACTCTTAAACAGACTTCACTAGTCATTTATTCCAAAAGCATAAATATATTTATAAAAAATGTTATGTTTATAAAAAAAGGAGTAAAATTTCAAGACATAGAAAAATAAACACAAAACAAAAAAAAACAAAAAACAAAAAAACAAAAACTATGAACTTTAATAAAATCTAAAAAATCCAGTAACAGAAAAAAATCTAAGTTTAATTCAACGAAACGAAACTTTTAAAGGTTTTAAAAAATATATTAAAAAAAATTCAAGCGCAATGTAATCAAATGAAAACGTTAAATAAAATTAAACTTCATAACTTCAATTTAAATTAAATGTCCTCCCTTTCTCTTACTTAACACAAAAGTATAAATATGGTTTTAATAAAAGCCTAAGGGGGAAAGAAAAGGTAAGAAAAATGAAAATTTCTATATCAAAATATTTGGGTAGAAAACATTGAGTACATTGGTTCCTTTTTCATATCATTGTTTGACTAAGTAAACATGGATTAAATGACAAAACCATGAATTGAACGATGAAACTATTGTGAATTAAAGATTAAATTTGTTCATTATAAAAAAAATTATAGTTGGGTCTGTTTTATTTTGCCCTACTCAACTTACTCGAATACACTTAGAAAATACAAACATTAATTTTGACCAACCAAAACAGGAACAAAAGTTGGTGGCAACAATGGGCAAGCTACTGCGTTTTAAAAAAAAAAATTGTTTATCCCCCTTAGAACATAAACAGATTCTTACTTTAAAGCTTTAATGTAAAATTTATTGAAAATTTGAATTTTAATAGTATTTTTAAAAAGTTCCATAAAAGTCTTACGATCAGATTAAAAACTTAGATTACAGAGAAAGAATAAACCCCAGTTGATAAACATACTCTGTGTTAGATAAATTACGTTTTAAAACTTCAGTGGTTAAAAAACGCTCACCTTTTAGATAAATTACGTTTTAAAACTTCAGTGGTTAAAAAACGCTCACCTTTTAGATAAATTACGTTTTAAAACTTCAGTGGTTAAAAAAACTCTCACATTTAAAAAACTTTTTTACAACTAAATTAAGTGGCAATTTCAGATTTTATAAAATTACAGAAAATGACCAGTATAATATTGTGAAGCAAAAAATAACTAAAACTTGAAAACAAATTATATAACCAAAATATATATATAAAAATTAACTAGTAAAGGAAACATAAATTAAATGAACAAATTGGTTTTAAATATTTTCTTGAGTATGGAAATACGTAAAGCAACATTTTTGAAAAACCGATAATTACCATTTGAAAAAAAAAAATAAAAATGGTAAAAAAATGAAAGGTTTATGTAACAACCACAAAATTCAAACTAAATTAAAAACATCAAAAGTTTTACAAAAATAAATTTAACACATTTCCGAATAAATTAACTAAATGATCTCGTTTAATTAAACATGATTTGGGAACAAAGAAAAAAACTGGAAGAAGTAAGCAGAAACCAGGTGCTAGTTACTATGTTTTAGAAAATGTTGCTGAATCCTATTAAAAATAAATAACCAAAAATTCTTACTTTAAAATATCTGTGAAAAGAAAATGTTTTGAAAATTTCAACAAAGTAAAAATTTATTGAAATATTCGTTACAAAAATAATCATTAAAAAAATAATTGAAAAGTGCAAAAATAGTTTTGAAATTAAAAAAAAATAAATTAATAATTACACATTTTGATAACAAATATAACCATAATACCAAACAAAATATTTTTAAAAAATACACCAATTAGAAAATGCAATCTAAAATGCATGCACATTTTGAATTAAATATGGGCGCCATCAGTATGTTTATCACATAAACCAAAATTATTGGAATTAAATACAAAAAGAGGCGGAGAGTACTTCTATTCTATATTTTTCTACAATTTTTTCACAATTTCTTAATCTTAATTCTAATAGAATTTTCATGTTTAAATTTAAAAATAAATTTAAAAAATAAAAAAAACAACTTTGTGTGATGTTTCCTCATGCTTATATTAAAAACAAAATCCTAAATCCTACTTCTTTACATAAACATTATTTTAAAATAAAAAAATTTGGAATTTTTCCACCCTGACCAAACTGTTTAACCCAAGACGATAGAATTGACAACCTTTTTGACAAATGATGAAATGGGCATGTGATTACTCTCTCGATCACTAATTCCAAATACACACCTATATGTGACATATGCAATATATCGGCTGTGATATATTATCAAAGCAATATTTGTGTGTGTGACAGAGAGAGAGAAATAGAGAGAGAAAGATAGAGCGATAGAGCGGGAGAGAGAGAGAAAGAGAATGCGTGCGAGAGAGAGAGAGAGAGAGAGAGAGAGAAAGGAAGTGAGAGAGAGAGAAAGGAGTGTGTGTGTGTGAGAGAGAGAGAATGAGAGAGAAT